>JAGSMR010000034.1:2950000-3367500 GCA_029286605.1 Sericinus montela | reverse complement strand
ATTATGATTATGTGATTATACCAAATAATAGGTATTGGAATGTAAAAAAAGAAGAAAGCGATTCACACACGATAGAATTAAATCGACAAAAGAATGAGATGAATATGTATAACAAGTGTTTGCAATTAAGGTAGCAATTGATTAACAAGGTTAATAATTAGCCGTAAGGTAGGATAATTATTAATTATAAAATAGTATGTATATTTCTGTCTCATTCTTTGCCGGCTTCATACTATACATTTGTGTCTCTTATCGTTTTTTCTGTAGCATCCCGTTTGAAATCACAACGATCCTAAAGAAGTTTCACTTCAAAAAGTTTAAATATAAGTATAATCGTATTGACATAATATATATCGTTGGCATGGACATAAAGACGGCGACAGGCTCACCACCTGTCACGTTGTTCCAAATCATCATCCGGGAAATGCATGAAAATGATTTTGATTTTTTTTATTATTTTATTCACCGGATTTACGATAGGTGTGGTGATAATTATATCATAGTAAAAAAAAAACTGTCACATTTGCTCTACATTTCCGTGCCTATTTGTCATTCTGCTGACACGCTGCGATATGACGCTCCGCAGTCGAAGTGAGGAAAATCCGAACGAGGCTACGGCTGAGTTGGAGGCCGTGTAACACAGTTTTATGGTGCGCGTTCGCACTGAACCGTATGGTATTTACGTCATTGCTTGTTGATCTTAACCATTGTTCACAATCTGGTGAATTTGCTGCAGATTAAGCAAGCTATGTTTTTTCTTAAATCATTCGAAAATTATGCAGCGGCACGAAAATTACTAGACTAGACCTCTGTCTACTCCTGTATTGGGAATTGCATGAAGATAGTTATCTATTTATTTATTTTATTCGAAAATTATGCAGCGGCACGAAAATTACTAGACTAGACCTCGTCTACTCCTGTATTGGGAATTGCATGAAGATAGTTATCTATTTATTTATTTTATTCGAAAATTACATGAATGCACAAGCAAGATTACATTTAGGATGATTGAGATAGTAATATTTGATTGACATAATATATATCGTTGGCATGGACATAAAGACGGCGACAGGCTCACCACCTGTCACGTTGTTCCAAATCATCATCCGGGAAATGCATGAAAATGATTTTGATTTTTTATTATTTTATTCACCGGATTTACGATAGGTGTGGGTGATAATTATATCATAGTAAAAAAAAACTGTCACATTTGCTCTACATTTCCGTGCCTATTTGTCATTCTGCTGACACGCTGCGATATGACGCTCCGCAGTCGAAGTGAGGAAAATCCGAACGAGGCTACGGCTGAGTTGGAGGCCGTGTAACACAGTTTTATGGTGCGCGTTCGCACTGAACCGTATGGTATTTACGTCATTGCTTATTGATCTTAACCATTGTTCACAATCTGGTGAATTTGCTGCAGCTTAAGTAAGCTATGTTTTTTTTAAATCATTCGAAAATTATGCAGCGGCACGAAAATTACTAGACTAGACCTCTGTCTACTCCTGTATTGGGAATTGCATGAAGATAGTTATCTATTTATTTATTTTATTCGAAAATTATGCAGCGGCACGAAAATTACTAGACTAGACCTCTGTCTACTCTTGTAACACGAATTGCTTATTAACAACGGCCCTAAACTACATTATTGATTACATCTACATACACGATGTATGTAAAAAGTTAAAGTATTACGTAAAGTCATTTGCAATTGCGTGATACGTGACATTTAGTCCATTTACTGGCAATCTTTTACATTGTCTTGTCACGTTGCGAACAAATCGTCTACGTTAACCAATACGCGATAAGAGAATGCAGAACACCGACTTTCGATTAAAAGCTATATGTGACGAATTTTTGTGAATTTTTCCAGCATTTAAGTCATAAAAAAATCTTCACGCCATCCTTAATACAAGGGTAGACAGATGACTACACAATTAAAGTCCTTTCTTCGATAAAATCGTACATAAGTTTTTGAACCTGGGGATAGAACTCGGGTCTCTTGCCGAATTCCGATCACCGAACCACTCGGCTATGGTGCCTTCATTAAAGCCATGCTAGCCTTTTCCTTCTTACCCCGCCCGTGTCAATTCTTTATTAAATTTCTCATTTATTTCTTTTAACAACTTCACACATAATCGCGAAACGTCGTTATCGTATTATTACTATCATTAAGCCTCATGCATAGTAAATAAGCTTTTTATTCTAGTTTTATCTTAAAATTCTGTTTCCTTGCACGGTTATTTCTCAGCCTTTCAGTTTTTTTACATCTGTAGGCTACGGACCCATTAGACCAATACAACAAACCTCATTTATTAAATATACATAAATAGGAACAATATCATACACATTGCTCTGATCGCAAAGTAACCAGCTTGAGCACTTGTATTATGGAATCAGACACAACACCCAGACCTGGCAGAAAATGGTAGAAAAGATTTTGCACACGATCTGACCGAATCGCCATGACCCTGTAGAGCTGACGAACGAAAACCAATGTGTACGCCACTCGTCCACGGAGGTCGAATAATACGGCTTATTATAAAAAAACTTGATTTAGAAATCTTATTTTTTTTTCTTTATAAAAAAATACCAGCAATGTAAAATAACATTACTAGTATTCCTGTTAACCACTCCAACTGAGCTGCAATACTTGTGTCCTGAGAAGTCCATGGCAATATTCGAATGGCGGGCCCGAACCTGCTACTTCATGTTTCGCAGTCCGCACCCTAAACCATTAGGCTGTTGACGACGTTCTTTACTAATCTATCAGTAAAAATCTAGTTAGTCTAATGGAGGCACTCAAAATTAGTTGGTTCCGGCTATGAAACCAAGGTCACTCTTGTAACACGAATTGCTTATTAACAACGGCCCTAAACTACATTATATTGATTACATCTACATACACGATGTATGTAAAAAGTTAAAGTATTACGTAAAGTCATTTGCAATTGCGTGATACGTGACATTTACTGGCAATCTTTTACATTGTCTTGTCACGTTGCGAACAAATCGTCTACGTTAACCAATACGCGATAAGAAAATGCAGAACACCGACTTTCGATTAAAAGCGATTGACGAATTTTTTTGAATTTTTCCAGCATTTAAGTCATAAAAAATCTTCACGCCATCCTTAATACAAGGGTAGACAGATGACTACACAATTAAAGTCCTTTCTTCGATAAAATCGTACATAAGTTTTTGAACCTGGGGATAGAACTCGGGTCTCTTTCCGAATTCCGATCACCGAACCACTCGGCTATGGTGCCTTCATTAAAGCCATGCTAGCCTTTTCCTTCTTACCCCGCCCGTGTCAATTCTTTATTAAATTTCTCATTTATTTCTTTTAACAACTTCACACAGAATCGCGAAACGTCGTTATCGTATTATTACTATCATTAAGCCTCATGCATAGTAAATAAGCTTTTTATTCTAGTTTTATCTTAAAATTCTGTTTCCTTGCTCGGGTATTTCTCAGTCTTTCAGATTTTTACATCTGTAGGCTACGGACCCATTAGACCAATACAACAAACCTCATTTATTAAATATACATAAATAGGAACAATATCATACACATTGCTCTGATCGCAAAGTAACCAGCTTGAGCACTTGTATTATGGAATCAGACACAACACCCAGACCCGAGAATTTGTCGAAAGTGGTTTGTCCATTGAAAAGTCCGGGAATAGAACCCAGGACCTTAGAGCTGGCGACATCGTGAAAACCAGCGTTTACGCCACTCGTCCACGGAGGTCGAATAATATGGCTTATTATAAAAAAACTTGATTTAGAAATCTTATGAGTACGTACATTTAACATCATGAATCAAACTTTAACAACAGAATCTGATTTCAAGGTGAAATGGAAGTAAGTATTAAGAAAATCGTTTATAACTTAAAGTTAAATAGAAACGATAACACCAAAGTCGAACAATTTTCCTTTTGTTCTTATTGGTCTGAAGTAATTCATATCTTACAATACTGGGGTAGACAGATGTCTAGACAATTAAGTCCTTAACCTTTACCCACATACACCGAAAACATTTTTTTTTGGGACAACGTTACCGGTGCCGGGCCTATCGCCTCTATGTCCAAGCCATCGAAATAAATCCTTGCCTTAGGAGCGAACTTGGGTCTCTTCACTGAATTCTGACTACTCAGCTATCGTGAATTTTGAAGTTATCAAAAGGCTATTATGATCCTTGACTTAGTGGAGCACGTCAGTGTTTAATTTAAAGCCTCACATTTTTATTGCTTCTGTACGTACGTATAACAAGCCTTTGTTGTAATCATTGGCTCTTGCACTCTGTACTCCATTAGTTTTAGAACCGCACGAAATATAAAAAGTCACTTTGATTCGATTACAAAGGCAGCCTTTGTAATATATTGGAAAGGAATTTATTGAAAGATAAAATTGTTAGCTTTTTTTTTAAATAGCAAGTACTGTCTGTAGTGATTGCCGCAATATCATTAATAGGTCTAACCTATTTAGAAAATATTACATTTAGTTAATATTATATAGTAAATCTACATAAATACATCACATATACTGCTCTCATCCCAAAGTAAATGCATATATAAAGCACTTTTGTTATGGAATCGGAAACAATGAAGGCATCACAACACCCAGACCCGAGAATTTGTCGAAAGTGGTTTGTCCATTGAAAAGTCCGGGAATAGAACCCAGGACCTTAGAGCTGGCGACATCGTGAAAACCAGCGTTTACGCCACTCGTCCACGGAGGTCGAATAATATGGCTTATTATAAAAAACTTGATTTAGAAATCTTATGAGTACGTACATTTAACATCATGAATCAAACTTTAACAACAGAATCTGATTTCAAGGTGAAATGGAAGTAAGTATTAAGAAAATCGTTTATAACTTAAAGTTAAATAGAAACGATAACACCAAAGTCGAACAATTTTCCTTTTGTTCTTATTGGTCTGAAGTAATTCATATCTTACAATACTGGGGTAGACAGATGTCTAGACAATTAAGTCCTTAACCTTTACCCACATACACCGAAAACATTTTTTTTTGGGACAACGTTACCGGTGCCGGGCCTATCGCCTCTATGTCCAAGCCATCGAAATAAATCCTTGCCTTAGGGAGCGAACTTGGGTCTCTTCACTCGAATTCTGACTACTCAGCTATCGTGAATTTTGAAGTTATCAAAAAGGCTATTATGATCCTTGACTTAGTGGAGCACGTCAGTGTTTAATTTAAAAGCCTCACATTTTTTATTGCTTCTGTACGTACGTATAACAAGCCTTTGTTGTAATCATTGGCTCTTGCACTCTGTACTCCATTAGTTTTAGAACCGCACGAAATATAAAAAGTCACTTTGATTCGATTACAAAGGCAGCCTTTGTAATATATTGGAAAGGAATTTATTGAAAGATAAAATTGTTAGCTTTTTTTTTTTTAAATAGCAAGTACTGTCTGTAGTGATTGCCGCAATATCATTAATAGGTCTAACCTATTTAGAAAATATTACATTTAGTTAATATTATATAGTAAATCTACATAAATACATCACATATACTGCTCTCATCCCAAAGTAAATGCATATCTAAAGCACTTTTGTTATGGAATCGGAAACAATGAAGGCATCACAACACCCAGACCCGAGAATTTGTCGAAAGTGGTTTGTCCATTGAAAAGTCCGGGAATAGAACCCAGGACCTTAGAGCTGGCGACATCGTGAAAACCAGCGTTTACGCCACTCGTCCACGGAGGTCGAATAATATGGCTTATTATAAAAAACTTGATTTAGAAATCTTATGAGTACGTACATTTAACATCATGAATCAAACTTTAACAACAGAATCTGATTTCAAGGTGAAATGGAAGTAAGTATTAAGAAAATCGTTTATAACTTAAAGTTAAATAGAAACGATAACACCAAAGTCGAACAATTTTCCTTTTTGTTCTTATTGGTCTGAAGTAATTCATATCTTACAATACTGGGGTAGACAGATGTCTAGACAATTAAGTCCTTAACCTTTACCCACATACACCGAAAACATTTTTTGGGACAACGTTACCGGTGCCGGGCCTATCGCCTCTATGTCCAAGCCATCGAAATAAATCCTTGCCTTAGGAGCGAACTTGGGTCTCTTCACTGAATTCTGACTACTCAGCTATCGTGAATTTTGAAGTTATCAAAAGGCTATTATGATCCTTGACTTAGTGGAGCACGTCAGTGTTTAATTTAAAAGCCTCACATTTTTTTATTGCTTCTGTACGTACGTATAACAAGCCTTTGTTGTAATCATTGGCTCTTGCACTCTGTACTCCATTAGTTTTAGAACCGCACGAAATATAAAAGTCACTTTGATTCGATTACAAAGGCAGCCTTTGTAATATATTGAAAGGAATTTATTGAAAGATAAAATTGTTAGCTTTTTTTTAAATAGCAAGTACTGTCTGTAGTGATTGCCGCAATATCATTAATAGGTCTAACCTATTTAGAAAATATTACATTTAGTTAATATTATATAGTAAATCTACATAAATACATCACATATACTGCTCTCATCCCAAAGTAAATGCATATCTAAAGCACTTTTGTTATGGAATCGGAAACAATGAAGGCATCACAACACCCAGACCCGAGAATTTGTCGAAAGTGGTTTGTCCATTGAAAAGTCCGGAATAGAACCCAGGACCTTAGAGCTGGCGACATCGTGAAAACCAGCGTTTACGCCACTCGTCCACGGAGGTCGAATAATATGGCTTATTATAAAAAACTTGATTTAGAAATCTTATGAGTACGTACATTTAACATCATGAATCAAACTTTAACAACAGAATCTGATTTCAAGGTGAAATGGAAGTAAGTATTAAGAAAATCGTTTATAACTTAAAGTTAAATAGAAACGATAACACCAAAGTCGAACAATTTTCCTTTTTGTTCTTATTGGTCTGAAGTAATTCATATCTTACAATACTGGGGTAGACAGATGTCTAGACAATTAAGTCCTTAACCTTTACCCACATACACCGAAAACATTTTTTGGGACAACGTTACCGGTGCCGGGCCTATCGCCTCTATGTCCAAGCCATCGAAATAAATCCTTGCCTTAGGAGCGAACTTGGGTCTCTTCACTGAATTCTGACTACTCAGCTATCGTGAATTTTGAAGTTATCAAAAAGGCTATTATGATCCTTGACTTAGTGGAGCACGTCAGTGTTTAATTTAAAAGCTCACATTTTTTATTGCTTCTGTACGTACGTATAACAAGCCTTTGTTGTAATCATTGGCTCTTGCACTCTGTACTCCATTAGTTTTAGAACCGCACGAAATATAAAAAGTCACTTTGATTCGATTACAAAGGCAGCCTTTGTAATATATTGAAAGGAATTTATTGAAAGATAAAATTGTTAGCTTTTTAAATAGCAAGTACTGTCTGTAGTGATTGCCGCAATATCATTAATAGGTCTAACCTATTTAGAAAATATTACATTTAGTTAATATTATATAGTAAATCTACATAAATACATCACATATACTGCTCTCATCCCAAAGTAAATGCATATATAAAGCACTTTTGTTATGGAATCGGAAACAATGAAGGCATCACAACACCCAGACCCGAGAATTTGTCGAAAGTGGTTTGTCCATTGAAAAGTCCGGGAATAGAACCCAGGACCTTAGAGCTGGCGACATCGTGAAAACCAGCGTTTACGCCACTCGTCCACGGAGGTCTTCATCAATATAACTAGATAGTTTTCCATTGCTTTCACTACAGAAATTAACGTATTTCGCATTGAAGAGTATATAAAAAAATATTTTCACGCCATTGCCAGTGACAGACAGAGATAATTAGGTATTTTCGACCCACCTTTCATTTTTTGGGACAACGTGGCAGATTTTTTTCCTCCTCCATTCCTCACAAGGAAGTCGTAAAAGACTGCTAAGAGAAAAATTTTAAAATAGGCATCTTACCGACAAATGGCGGGATAACCATCACGAAGAGCGCAACAGCATCTAAGGTTAGATGCTGTTGATGAAGCAAAGGTAAAATTATTTAAGGAGTTTGATTCCGACCGATACTAATATAAGTTCAAAAGCGGGAAAAAAATAGTTGCTTCGGAGGAAAGTTAATCGAAAGGAATTAATTATCTAGACCCCTGTCTACCAGAGTTCTGCGAAAACACATAAAGAAGACAAATCCCCACGCAAAATCAATGGCAAAAGCCATTTCGGTTTTTGGAATGAGCAGTACCCCAGTGGAAATTCTTTGTTACATTATTCTTATGCCTTTGTGTGTACATAAATAAATAAGCCAGAGCTACTGAGTACATTGAGTACTGTTTATTTCAGTTAAACTCATGTCCCAGTCGTAACCGAGCCTGAACACGGGTTATTACATGTGAAACGCGTAAATCAACGACTAATGGGCGCATATTGTGTTGAATTATGAGTTTCGCAGCCATAAAACGAGCACTCGACTCTCGTGTGGCTCAAGTTCGATACCGAATCGGACAACGGTGTACTCTTACGTTTATTATTAAAACCATGTCATATTGCGCTTAAATTCGATGCTAAGTCCAAAATAAAACTTGTAATAAAGTTACCGTGAGAAGGTTACGTGACACGGTCTTCAAACTATAAATAATGTAAAGTAACGAAGTAACGATAGCCGAGTGATTGGGTGATCGGAATACGAGTCGATAGACCCGAGTTCGATCCCCGGTGGCAGGCTCGTACTAATGGGTTTTCTCAAAAAATTACGTACGATTTACGTCGTTGGGTTGGACATTAAAACGGAGACAGGCTCACTTCACCACCTGTCATGTTGTCCCAAAAAATGTCTTCGGTCGATCCGAAATAATGAAGGTACCAAAAACACCCAGCCCCGGGACAGGGTAGAAAAAGTGGGTTTTCCACATTGACCCATCTGGGAATCGAACCCGCTGGCGACATCATGAAAACCAATATGTATCACGCAATTTCAACACTAGGGGAGTCAGGGGATTAGACCAATTTTTAGTTATTTTATGCCACATTTCATCGAATCTTATTTGGTTTACGTGACAAATGATGAACTTATCGCTGTCTTATTGTCTAATGCAACTAAAAAATAAAATCCGTACGAAAGTTTAGAAAAAGCTCATTGAACGAGCCTCATGATGTACAGCCAACACACACGTCTATAAACCAGTCAGTAGCAACTTTAGATAGATAGATGAATACTCTTTATTGCACACCAACACAGAAAATATACAATATTAAATTTAACTTTAAATACATAACACATTACTTACATAATTGAACAAGCACAATCCCACTCACACAAGCCAAAAACCAAAACCAAATATTAGGAACCCGACACAACCACGGCGGATGACCAGCATCCGAAAACTGATGAAAATTACCAAGATTGATGGAATTATATAGGAAAATGCGCGGGAAGAACGACCAGCCCAAGGCGGAAGCAGGAAGGATGCGTTTTTCATAGAGATCACAATCTGAACGCTCCATTAGGCAAATTGTTAACTCCCTTTGTTGAACACGGATTGTCCGGATTTTTTTCCACGTCAAATAGATGTTACGCTACGTGAAAGAAAAAAACTTTCATTCACTTTGGTTTTTATTAGTGACAATTTGTTGACTGCAATTTGAGATATTACTCCATTAATTGATTGACTATGGTATTAAGCACACGTTGAGACGGTAAATAATAAAATAACTAATTTTATTTAATAAATGCTGTGTGGAAAAGTCAACGCTGGACATTCATGGAGGTTGTACATTTTGTGATAAATACGAAAGACGTGCTAACAATCCACTGATGGGAAGTGCACCATGGACATCTTCAAGCAACAACTTTAATGAAAGAATATTAGCAAACAGAGATGGTATGCGTCGTTTACTGTAATACCATAGCCATGACGTGTGGAAGCGGCGTAGATCATGGCACCGCTTTTCTTCCCGTTGCAGTCAATACATATCCTTCTCTCTTATCGTCCCTTTCAGGTTTAAGAACCAATATTTTTTTACATTCAAATGGATACCATTAATGTGCTCCTCTATACACGTGTCTTATGCCTGCAGTTCTACCCGTGATGGTGCAATAAGCACTGCATCATCAGCATACAACAGGCATTTTAGATTCATGTCACCCAATTTCACACCCAAACATTTGTCTTTCAGTTTCTGTAAACAGCTGTAGAGATACAATCTGAGTAGCCAGGCAGAAATGACACATTTTATTCCTCCATGTCCTGTTAAAGCTTACTCAGTATCTACAAAAGCACAGAACCCCTCTTATTACCAGCCAAAAATTTTTCGTGATCATGCGAAGTGAAAACACTTGATCTGTGCATCCTCTTTCTGGTCTAAATCTGCATTGTGCCTCTTGCATCCTACGCATCAAAACCTTCGTGTATACTTCACTTTCTAAGCTGGTCAAGCTAAGCCCGCGATGGCACGCGCAGACAGATGTGAACTATACCTTTACATAAAGGCACAATGTCTGCCGATCGCTAATCTTCCTGGATGGTTGGGACCTCACCCATCTGCCAGCACAAATTGCAAAATTGGCCGCCTTCACAAACGCGGGGTACACCATACTACACATCAAACTTCGGATCGCACATTAGATCTCTTTCGAACTGATGACCTCTGTGTCATCGAAGTCCGAGTCTGGTGTACCGGTTACGGCGTCACCCCTGAATACTTCACTCAGATTATCGCTCGCATATATTTCTCTAAAACCTCACTCCATCACTGCGTGACGTCCGATTTTGCGGGGATGACGTCACCGTTTCCCGAAAGCACTTTGTTCATTCTTTTTATTTCTATTATTCAAGGTTGTCGCACCGCATCGGGCTCTTCCAACATCTTAACCGTCTCGAAAATATCAGATTGAAATAAAGCAGTCCGGTGACGAGGACCAGCGAATTTCTGGCACTGCTATCGCCTATCTACTTGCCAAGCGTGGCGATTATGTTCATCAGCGGGCTTTTAACAAGGCGACATATGTACACACAAGTGTACACAACTCTCTTCCATACAAACTGAAGTCCAATACAATAAAGATACAGTGACAAAAACAAATATGCTGTCGACGTGCTTGAGGACTAAGGCGGTGCCTTTTGAAGCGAAACATTACTCTAGCGCCGTGGTGATTTGAAACTGGACGAAAAACAAATAACAATAAAAAGAGATAACATTAATTAAGCAACAACGAGAGAAAAAAGACCTTCGAATAGAGTCTGAACTGATACAATGATACAGTGAACATCTACACAGATAAATAAATTAGAAGAAATTGGAATGTCTGTTTGTAATATTGGAATAACCGTTTAATAATTGTAATGTATATGAATATATGTGGCACGAACACCAAAATAACATTTTTTTTAAATTTTTGTCTGTCTGTCTGTGTGTCGGTCTGTTCCGGTTAATCTCAAACGGCTGGACCGATTTTAACGGGACTTCATTCGTTATTTCTTTGGTCTTTAAATATTTCATTCGATGACTGGTAAAAAAGGCGCGAAAAAATTTCGCATGGATCAGTCAATTTCATCTATACATATTAATAAAATTGGAGTGTCTGTAATATTGAAATAAACGTTTTTACCACATGTATATGAATATATACGGTACACACACCAAAATAACATTTTTTTTCAATCTTTGTCTCTGTCTGTTTGTTCCGGCTAATCTCTGAAACGGCTGGACCGATTTTAACAGAATTTTCACTGACAGATAGCTGATGAATAAAAAAATAAGGAGTAACATAGGCAATTTTTATTTTATCTATACATATAAATAAAATTGGAGTCTGTTTGTTAACGTTTTTTACTACATGTATATTATGAATATATACGGTACATACACCAAAATAAAATTTTTTTATAATTTTATCTGCCTGTCTGTCAGTTTGTTCCGGATAATCTCCCTGTCCTGTTAAAATCGGTTTAGCCGTTTCAGAGATTAGCCGTATATATTCATATACATGTAGTAAAAAACGGTTATTTCAATATTACAAACAGACACTCCAATTTTATTTAAAATTTATAGATTTATTGAATACTTTAGAATTTATTGAACTTTATGTCAATGTATTCAATCGAAAATATCCTGTATTAGTCTCAATTCTATTACTCTTTGCTCGATGAAACCTTAGATGTGCGACGTCTGCAACAACACTATCTATTGTTAAAGTACAAAGGTTTCTCCATGCCTTTGTATTCTTCTCCATACTTTGTATTTATTTATCACATTTACGTTAATAATAACAGTTTTGTGGCACCTTCGTTCTTTCTGATTTCATAATACAAGGGCTTGAGCTGCTTACTTTGGGATCTGAGCAATTTATGTGATGTAGTCCCTATCTATGTATGCATGTATGTATGTAATAACAGTAGTAGTCGTGGACTGAACTGCTCTGCCAAAAATTATCGATTTTTTCCCCGAAAACAATTAAGGCAATGGCACCATAATTGTTTTTTTTTTTTTCATTTACCAGTGTGACTCGGAAAGATGTAACGATAAAAAAGAAATATGTTTAAGAAAGTAACCCGCATACTACATTTATAAAAACACTTAAAAATTAAAAAATATATATTAAAAAAAACTTCACGCTATTCCTAATTTTGAGGTAGACAGACGTCAAGTTCTTTCGACCTTTCGACCCACCTTTCACCGAAGACATTTTCTTGCATAACGTATCAGGCGATGAGCCTGTCACCGTCGGGATCGAATTCGGGTTCCACCACTCGACTATCGTAACACTAAGCTTTGAAATTAGCTTGAATAAAACTTACCTTCCGTATGTTAATGTTAAAACAACAAATCTAGAACTTAAGAATTAAAGGGTTAGTTTAAAAACTATCTAGACGACGAGGTTAACTCCCTATAATAATATCGAACATGTGGACAACCATAAGGTTAGGAATCCCTTTAAGAATCCATTAGCAACAGCGTCTTTTTGGCACCCAGCCTAGTGGGTAAGCCACGTCACAATTTAATATTACACACAAAAAGAACCGTAGGTGTATCCGTCTGAAAGATTACTTATTCACGAAAACTAATCAAATCAAATCATTTATTCACCGACATAAGAATGTAATAAACATTCGTTTATGTACGATAGTAATTTTTTAATATACCACCGTTTCGCAACATCTAAAGAATTGTAACGGATAATTCTATGGATAGTCTGGACATTGTGTTAAAGCTCTAAGACAGAGGTATATGTACTGTCTTTTCGGAATTACCTTGGATTTTTTTTCATCTGAATTTACAAGCCGATATAGTCACGATAGCCGAGTCGTTGGGTGGTCGAAATTTCGTGTCAAGAAACCGAGTTCGAACCCAGGTGGCAGGCACGTACCTATGGAGTTTTCAAAAACTCATATACGAATTATGTGTTAATTATATCGTTGGCTTGGATATAAAGACGGCGACGGGCTCACCACCTGTCACGTTGTCCCGAAAATATCTTCGGTGGAAGTTTGGGTCGAAGGGACTTAATTGTCTAGACTAGTAGACCTCTGTCTACCCCTGGATCGGGAATTGCGTGAAGATATTTATTTTTATTATTATTGTTATATCTTCACGCAATTCCCAATACAGGGGTAGACAGAGGTCAAGTCTAGACAATTTAGTCCCTTTGACCCACCTTCCACCAAAGATATTTTCGGGACAACGTGACAGGTGGTGAGCCCGTCGCCGCCTTTATGTCCAAGCCAACGATGAAATTCGTACATAAGTTTTTGAAAAACTCATTGGTACTGCCACCTGGGGATCGAACTCGGCTCTCTCGACTCGAAATTCCGACCACCCAACAACTCGGCTATCGTGACTTAAGACATATATTTATTTTATAAATTTACAAAATTCTTCCATAACTACAAAAAATTCATATTCATCACTCAAACAAATGTTTGCCACTAGCGGGATTCGAACCCGCAACCCTTAGCTTCGAAGGCAGGTCATGTATATTTTACAGGCCACATGTATTAAGCTTGACACATACATATGCCCTGTAAACATCCGCTACAACGCAAACCTTGCCCGTAAATGAGAATTTGCCACTCTTGGCGGGTAGACTGGCAATGGCAGCCATACGACACGCATCTTAGACGTTGGTGCTCGTCACCAGTCTGTTTAATTTTGGTCTACTGTTAATCGACATGGTTATCCCGCCATCTTTCCATAGCCATTTCCAACTTCTAGGCCTATTCCTTAGTAACCACTTGCGACACCCACGAAGAATGGGAGTGGTATTACTTACGCTATAACCACACGGCTAATTGTTAATATTTTTTAGTCTTATATATATCGTCACGCCATTCCCAATACAGGGTAGATAGAGGTCTAGTCTAGAGAATTAAGACCCTTCGACCCACCTTCTATTGAAGATATTTTGGGACGTGACAGGTGTTGAGCCCATCGCCGTCTTTATGTCCAAGCCGACATGAATCGTACATATGCTTTGAAAACCCCATTGCTACGAGCCTGCCACCTTGGGATCGAACTTCGGTCCCCCGACTCGAAATTCGACCACTCAACCACTCGGCTATCGTGACTTTTTTAACTTCAGATATTTATCAGCTTTTGCCAATCTCTAATACAATAATATTCATTAAAAAAATATCTTCACGCTATACGCAATACTCGGGTAGACAGAGGTCGAGACAATTAAGTACCTCCGACTCACCTCTCACCTAAAGACTTTTTTGGGACAACGCAATAGGTGGTAGTCTCATTAGTTAGAGTATACCACCTGGGGATCCAACTCCATCTCTCACTCGGCTACCGTGACTATTCATAGTCTGTTTTGAATTTTCGATTTGGAAATCCGTTCAAACTGATTACTTACATTTTTCATGTCAGTAAAAGTTAATGTCGCGATAAGTGTTAATTTAGAAGACGTGCTTAGTAAGTAAATTAATTAGTAAGTAAATTATTTTTATTGCAATGTCCTAGGTGACATCGAACGGAGTATCCAGTGCAGTGAACCCACGCGCAATGAATTATCTGGACTGCATATCACACCTGTGCCAAGACTGATTTGTGGCCCGGGAAAGATTTTGATACGGAGAGGAGTGGAAAAAATTTGAGTGAAATTTTTACAAAACAACAGAGAATACATGTTATAATAATAATTAAATAATAGATGTCTTCACGCCATTCCCAATACAGGGATAGATAGAGGTTTAGACAAGACGTCCCAGAGACTAGAGAAAGAGTCCCAGAAAACAATCCCAGAGAAAACCCAAAGATTCTAGACGATTTACCTTCCACCGAAGACATTTTTTTTGAGACAACGTCAAAGGAGGTGACCCCATCGCCGTCTTTAAGTCTAAGCAAACGATATAAATCGTTCATAAGTTTTAAATAAAACGATTTTCGGATTTTAATTAGTTTTTACACGAGGGGGCAGTCCCCCCGTGACCACGGATGCTGTAAAGCATCCGAAACGTCGGGAAATAAAAATAGTTTATAAAAACTAATTAAAAACGCGATAAAATCCGAAAATCGTTTAATTTAAAATGTGTAGTATTCGCTTAAATACAATAAATCATTATCGTTCATAAGTTTTTAAAAAACCCATTGTTACGAGCCGTGGGGATCGAACTCGGGTCTCATGACTCGACTTCCGATCACCTCACCACTTTTAACATTAATAAAGAATTACATATTTAAAACGAAAAGTGTTACGCGATTCACGCGCGACTGAACTGTTGACGACCTTCGTGGACGAGTAGCGCACACATACGTTTTGTTGTGTCGCCAGCTCTGGGTTTGATTCCTTGGACGAAAGCCTCCGTTGTTTCCAATTCCATAACACAAAAGTTTTAGCTACTAATTTTGGGATCAGAGAGATGTTTATCCCTATCTATGTATGTATTTATTATTCTAGTCACGATAGTCGAGTGGTTGGGTTATCAGAATTCGAGTGAAGAGATCCAAGTTCGATCCCCAAGGCTCGTACCAATTTATAAAATGTTAGTATTCGTTCATTTTTCTTCGAATGTCCCTTTCTCTAATTGTGCGTCCCATTGTCTAATTTCGGTAATTATTTTTGTCTCTTTTTATTGTTACACCTTTCTGTTCCGTCGAGTTTCCAAACACAAGCTCCGTCACGAAGTTTATTCTTCAAAATATTTGGTAAACTCGACACTTGTGAAACCGTGACGAGACGTTTGTCTTAAAATAGGTTAAGAATATTTATATCTTCCTGCTAAGAATAAGCTATTTCACAGACATGACCAATGATAATTATATGTATATGCATATGTCTGTACATATTCTTTTAGTAGATTACGACACTAATATATTTCATAGTGGATTTTTAAAAATTACTAAAAGTAGTTAACTATTATGAATCTAATACATATATACATACTTAACGGCCTGTTAAAGCCCACGGCAGGACATTGGCCTCTACCGTAGTGAGGTTTGCAATAATCGCCACGGTTAGTCCGTTTGATTGGCGATCGCAGTACCAGTCCACTCGCACCTCGGACGCTGCTGTCCATCTTCGGTCTGACATTTTTTAAGAAATGGTTATCCCGCCATCTATTGCTTTTCCCGCTGTTTCCCTTAGTCGCCTCTTACGACACCCACGGGATGAAAGGGGGTGGCAATATTCTTACGCCGTTATCGCACGGTTAGCGACACCACACGGTTAACCAGTAAACGAACACAGCTAGCTAATTATATATAAAAGTGCCCCGTCGACGAATGGCGACTGATATAAAAAACATTCCACGCCACGTCTTACGTACTAAATACACGTCACATTATTATATGTATTCCGTAACAGTCGCGGCATTGAGCCGCGGGCCCTGACCGCGAGGTCACGGGTTCGAATCTCCGACGCGACGTCAGACGATCGCTCGATGACTGCAACATTATGTTCGCCCAGACGTTGACTACTTCACGTTTTTGATAACTTGATAGATATTGAAAGCGATTCTTCTTTTTTTTAAATTCTTAAGTATACTTAAGTAAAGTAATTGACGATCAACTCGTCAGGTATGTCTGTGCTCTAAGTGCTTTTACGTTAGAAAAAAAAAGACTTACTTTTTCCAGACATGCTTTATTTAGCTATATGTATTTTGTTTTTATATGTTTTTATCTTTACGCATTTCCAATACAGTGGTAGCCGGAGGGCTAAACAACTGTCATTACGACCTACATTTCACCGGACCACTTATTTTTGGACAACGTGACAGGTTGGGAGCAGTCGCCGTCTCTATGTCCAAGCCAACTATACAAAACCTCCTCGGGATCGAACTCCGGTCTCTCGTATTAAATTCCGAACACGCATCCACTCGGCTATCGTGTCTCAGTCCAATGACATTTTTATTAATAAATTGTCACTGTCACAAAGTTAATTTTAATCTATTTCAAACGTGAACGTTTCATAAGGAATACGTGTGACGTACATCTTACGAATACGTGTGATTTTGTAACGCGCCTTGCGAACAGAACACGTTTCGAAGCACGTGCCATAAATGCCATAATTGCCATACATAGATACAACAACAATGTTTCAACTTGCGCCTACTAACGAAATTGAGTCAACATCACGTTTACAAAAATTCATTTAAAAAAAAACTCAATCCATACTCTGGTACCACGGCCGAAATAAAAGTATTCATATAGCATCGCTGTTATAAATTATGTCACCGAGTGGTGGTCGGTCAAGAGTGGTTTCGAGTCAAGAGACCCGAGTTCGATCCCCAGGTGGCAGGCTCGTACCAATGGGTTTTTCAAAAACTTATGTACGAATTATATCGTTGGCTTGGACATAAAGACGGCGACGGGCTCACCACCTGTTACGTTGTCCCAAAAATATCTTCGGTGGAAGGTGGGTCGAAGTGACTTAATTGTCTAGACTAGACCTCTGTCTACCCCTATATAGGAAATTGCGTGAAGATATTTATATAATTAAGTCCCTTTGACCCACCTTCCACCGAAGATATTTTCGGGACAACGTGACAGGTGGTGTGCCCGTCGCCGCCTTTATGTCCAAGCCAACGATGAAATATTTATTTATAAATTATGTAAAAGTTAGAATACTGTCTGAGTAATGTGTCGTTGTAGGTTCGAACCCGCCATACGACTATAGTCTCTATCCACTCCAGAAACACGCATTAAACATACATACATACATACATGCATACATACATAACGGCTTGTTAAAATCCACTGCAGGACATAGGCCTCTCCCATAGGAAGAATTTTCCATAATCGCCACGCTTGGCATGCGGATTGCCGATCGCAATACCAGACCACACGCACCTCAGATGCCGCTTCCCATCTACGGTCTGACATTTTAGAGATAGTTATCCAGCCATTTATCGGTTGCCATAACGATATTCAAGGCTGTTTCCCTTAGTCGTCTTTTACGAGACCCACGGGAAGAAAGAGGGTGGCGATATTCTTTCGCCGTTACCACACGGCAAATCATTAAAACTAAGTGTTAAACAGATATAATATTATGTTTTATTATCTTCACGCATTTCCCAATATTGGGGTAGTCCGCGGATCTAGACATAAATTGTGTATTTGTCACCGGAGCTTATACTGGGAGTAAGTAATAGTTCTGTCGACGTCTTTACGTTCACGTCAATGATATAACTTGTACATGAATTTTAAAGAAATCATTGTATACGTGCCTACCACGTGAGGATCGAACTCAGGTCTCTTGACTCGAAAAGACCGACCACAACCAACGACCAACCACTTAGCTATCTTGACTATTTATTATTATTAATGTCACTGGCAGCAAAAAAAATGTGCGAATCCCTTGCTAAGAACACCTAAGCTCTACAGCGTTATATATCGTTACGACTCGACTTTCATCGTCGTAACGACGTTCGTTGTATAAATAACAATTTTCGTAACTGCAATAACACGCGTGTCGGGCTCTACATTGCCGGCCCACTGACCTACACTCAATAAAACTGACACACCCATGCGGCAATGTACTACAGATAAAGCGCTAAGAATGCCAGGAGCCGATATTTAGTACATATCTGATTAGGACTGTCTTATCAGTTGTTTTTCTTATTGCTCTTCTTTAAAATGACTACACAAGTCATCTGTAAAAAATCTTTTATAACGCCAGACAGATAAGATATCTTACTTTAATAAACTTATCTCATGTATACATAAATAATACTACTAACAACCCGGCAGACAATGTCCTACCTTATAATTAATAAAACATTCATAATAAAACATATCCAATCTTAGATTTACATTCAAAACACGTTAAAATCGGTTAAACAGTTTTTAAGTTTATCATGAGCAACAATGTGACACAAGAATTATATATACCATATAATACATAAATTTTGAATCTTTGAAACCAATCCAAATATTTAGACAGAATTAAATTTAAATAGTTTTACATTTTAATTTAAAAGTTACATTTTCCTTTCAGATTTCCCTTTGGATGTTTAAATTTTACCAGAAAATGTTTTTGAAAATATTTAAGACCAAAACCCTTCGCAAGAAGCGTATGCAATAAGCATGTCTTTTAACTGAGTTATCGTAAAAATCCAAGTATTGAAATTAGTTGAATTATTTCCCAATCCACATAAATCTAGGGAGCCTACAGTCTAGAGAGCCATCACATACATAATGATTTAGCACACACTAAAACTAATTTTGACCTTCCATACATGGGTAATTTATGTTCCATTTATCCAAATAGTTATCACCCTTTACCTTAAAACTGACAATGATGAAGTATAAAGAATGCTAAACACATACATCTTGACATAAATGTCTTGTACTGGAGTAATTGAAAGAGAATCCCCATTCATTAACTAAATATTAAAACACTCACAATAGGTGCATAAAGCAACAACACAGGCAAGTAAATTTAATAAGATAATGAAGAAACAAAATTATTAATAGGTTACACTGAAGTCAAAGATGTATTCCAAGGTCACTTGGACTATTCATTTGTGTGACATCACATACATTGCAGGATAATATGGCTCTTTTAGTCTTAAAGAAGTTTCCAATATTGATATTTATATAGCAGGTAGTGGTATAGGTAAAGAGTGTTATAATATATTTGCAAGTTGTTATAATATTTTTGCAACTCTTCTCTGAGGATTCTAGCTAAGATTTTAATAAAATAACTTTAGCTATTACTTAGTTGGATTTTTGAAACGACAAGATATTATGCTGTTGTAAAATGTCAAACTACTTTATTAAGTCAATTTCAACAAGTACTTGTCTTACTTAACATAAACTTTATTAATTGGTTTGACATGATATAATTTATCAAAAAAAATTGTTTTTCCTAAGTGAATCAGTTTCTTTTTCATCAATGCTAAGTGAAATACATAGCCTTTATGTTAATGAATACAATATTTTTGATTTTAATTGATTATCATTTGATTTACAGTTGAAAGTTACAGAAATATGTGAAAAATTATGTAGATTCGCACACACAGAGTGGATCCAGGATATAAAAGCTATCCTATTTTCATTCTGAATTACCTATTTTTAAATGAAAGATCAAGATCAAAATGATAAAAAAAAAGAAATATTAAAATAGAAGCTATAGCAATACTGCTATTAAAATATTGATACAACTGAAACAATAAATATGCTGTAAACACCAAAAACTTTGTATCACATTCATTATGCTCTAATATCAACTAGCTTTCACCTAACTTTCTATTTATAAAACAGAGAAGAGTTTCAGTACATTTCAGTACATTTATTTTTTTAATAATAATTATGATGCACTATATTTATAGTTCCAGTGTTGTATTAAGTATTTTTCTAATATTCATTTAAAATATTGCTAATATTATTCATGAATTGTTATTGCTACTGCGATTTTCTTTATGAGAATTATAAAAATATCTTAGTCCAACCACTATAGCACGACGATTTTCATAGTTCAGCATTGTAATTCAAATAATTTTATTTCTATTTTTCTATAGCAAAATTAATATACAAGAGCGCACATAGAGATGCGGTATTAGGAACAAATCACCCGCAGGCGCTTCAAAACTGTACCTTTTTAAATACTATAAATAACACTGAAATTATAGAAGGATGTTGGAAATTGTGACATGAGATAATGAGAAGAAGAATCTCAAGCAATGAGCAATATTTAGCTAACTGACACCGCTGGAATTGAGGCCCGGCATCCAAATAAAGACATCAAAGTATGACATGTCGACCATTCGACATACACTGACCTGTATTTATATTCAAAGACGCCAAGATGAGAGTCCATAAAAGTTCATTTCACAACAAGTACAAATGTTCACAATTTCAGTTCATTTTGCACACTATCTGTTTATTTTCACGATTTTCTTTTTGTGTCTCGCGGAAACGAGTAGAGCACTACACACGGCGCTGAAAGCTCGACATAAAAAAAAATACAACACCTAACAGATACAAAATAAAAAGTTAAATAAAAACTGCTTTTACTTGCACAGATTATATTATGCATAAAACCAAAACATCTGTGTTGCCAGGATCTTCTTCGAAAGTTATACAACCTTTCCTCTAAATTTATTTTTTGCTGCATAAGTTACATAACATTGTTCCTAACAACCATTGGTTATCGACAATGATAAGATAAACACCTCGAGAAATACTAGATTGAAATTCAAGAGACTAAGAACATTAGGACACCAGAGTCTTAGGAGCCAGGTGTCCAATCCTGCAATCGCTTACACGCTTGCTTCGGCGGATCTATATTTTTATCTGTTAGTAGTCGTAACTACTCCATGTTTATGGTATTTTTTGTGGTAAGTTGCAAATAAATCATTTTCAAGTCTGTATCTATATTTCTATTTTATCACCATCCAGTAAATTTTTTGTGCTTGTTAGTTCATTAAATTTTTTGAGAAACACAAACGTCATACGCTTTGTATATCGAAATGTACTATAAATTTTTATATAAGGTACGTGGCCAAAATTTTGTAGAAAGTTCGAAAATTTTATTGAACGAAAAAGTTTAATAGAAACAGAAAATGTTTAAATAATAGCTTGTAATGCTCATATATGTTAACAAAGAAAATTACTACAAAAACTGCAATAAGGTTATAGATAAAGATTAACGGTTTGAGATTTATTTATTTCTTTAATAAGAATTACAGAAATCCACTTACTTAAGGATAAAACAAATAACTGAATCTTAGTTTTATACATTTTGCGGAACGTACAGTGTTTAGAAATATTGATATATAGGTAGGCACATGGTAATAAATACACAAACAAGCAACAATAACTAAAGAATGTTCCAGGTAAGGTCACGTATAGAAACAAATATCCGAACTAGAAGTGGTATGCATAACGTTATTTTATTTTTATAACATGTGTTTTTATTTAATTTTTTGATGTTTTAATAATATTCTATAACAAAAATACGTTCGATATAAGTGTGTTTTTGAATTATTTTTTTTGTATATTATTTTTTTACATTTAGTTTTACGATTGTTTATATCCATTTATTTTTTATTTTCTTATTATCTTTATATACAACATCACATATTTATAATATAGTTTTCAACCTTTTTTGCATTTTTAATGTGTAAATTTTGAGTGTAATGTTTTTGCATTTTTAACATCATCAGGTAACTTATTGTACATTTGAACTCCTTCGAATTCTATAGTCTTTTTTCCATAGTTCGTTCTCGGTAATTTAGTCACTAAACTCTTGGCATTCTTAGTTTCATTTTTTGAATATTGTGTTTCTTAGTGAATATTATTTTTGTATGAATATCTTTATTAAGTATTTTACGTATAAGTATACATGTGTAATATTCATAAGTTTGTTTTATATTCATTATTTTGGTTTTTTTATATAGTTTTTGCGAAGGTTTCCGAAAATTAAAATTAAATAAAGTTTTTATTAACTTGTTTTGTGTTCTTTGTATTTTTTCTATATTGGTTTTGTACGCTGAGCCCCGAATTTCTATTAGGTAGTCAATATGAGATTTAACTAAGGAATTATAGATTATGTATCTTACAGTTTCAGATAAACATTTTGCAACGCCGCGAAAGGCTCCTGTGAGAGATACTAATTTTTTGTAATTTTTTTCTAGGTGAGGTTTCCAACTAAGGCGGCTGTCCATAATAAGCCCGAGGTATTTTTCTTCTGTCTTTCTTTGTATTGTCTGACTGTTTCACTTAAGGGAAATGTTATTGTTTATTTTTCTATTTTTTGCTGCAAATATGACATAATTCGTTTTTGACGTCACGATAGCCGAGTGGTTGGGTGGTCGGAATTTCGACTCAAGATACCCGAGTTCGATCCCCAGGTGGCAGTACCAATGAGTTTTTCAAAATCTTATGTACGAATTACATCGTTGGCTTGGACCTAAAGACGGCGACGGGCTCACCACCTGTCACGTTGTCCCGAAAATATCTTCGGTGGAAGGTGGGTCAAAGGGACTTAATTGTCTAGACTAGACCTCTGTCTACCCCTGTATTGGGAATTGCGTGAAGATATTTATTTATTTATTATTATAGTTTTTGACGAGTTAATGGTTAGCAAATTTTGTTGAAACCATTTACTTATTATGTTTAAGCCCTCCTGAATATCTTTAATAATGTTCTCAATACACCTACTGAAGTAAAAAAGATTAGTGTCATCAGCATAAAGGGTTATATCACCTTTCAGTGCTATTTTGGGTAGATTATTATTATTAATCAATAACATTAATGGATCAAGTATGGAACCTTGCGGCACGCCAAATGTTATGATTTTTGAAGAGCTACATACCATTGTTTCCTATTTTAACTACATGCTGCCAATTTTGTAAATGTGACCTTAAAAATTTTAGGGCATTTTTACCTAAGCCACATTCGTATAGATTTTTTTATTTAAAATTTAGCTGGTCTTGTTCATTTGCAGCTGTATGCTGTACTGAAGTTCCATAATTGTGATATTCAGCTGGAATGTCGTTTGCAAGTATTGAACCAATTGTCGAAAAGTAAGTATTAAAACATTCGCACATCTCTCCTACGTCAGTCACAGAGCCTGCTGGTGTGATTAATGTGTCAATCTGCTGAGTATCGTTTCTTTTATTATTGGAAAGTTCCTTAATTAACTTCCACATTGTCCGCAATTTACTTTGCCAATCTTTAAAGCATTTGTAGTAATAAGATATTTTTGTTTCTTGTATAGTCCGAGCTATTTTTGCTTTCTTAGTTCGAAACTGTTGTACTACTGCTGTAAACTGTCATATTTACTTTTAAGTTTACGCCAAAATTCGTTTCTTTTGTTAATACCTTCCATAATGTCTTTATTAATCCAATCTTCTTTGGGTGGGTTTAGAATTTTGGTCTTGAGTCGATAAGGAACTTTTCATAACTTTCATAGGAATAGTCAGATTAAGCTGAGCATTTTCAACAATGTTGAGAAGTATTTTGTAGTTAGTAGCCATATAAAAATGTTTCTTAATTGTTTCTGGAAACTTTTTTATTTCTAAGTAGATTTTCTTGTGGTCAGACAGTGCTGAATCAACAATTGCAAGATGGAAGTTGTTTTCTTTTAGGTTAGAACTTACATAGTCCAAAATCGTTTTAGTTGAAGACGTTTCTCGCGTGCAGTACTTCTGATCAATTTTATTAAGAATTTTGAAACCATTTATCTTAATTACTTCTTTGTAGTTATTAACTGCAATACCCGACCCAAGCAAATTAATATTAACAATTACCAAAAACTACAGCTCTCTTTCTTTTGTGTAGTTGTTATGAAAATGTCTCCAGAAATTTGCTCACATTCGTTTTGCCAGGTTTGTAATCAGCACCAATGTCTATTGCAAACATTTTCACATGTACCCAGAGATAATGGTTGTTATCACCGCAACATTGTTTTTTTTATTATTTTTTTATTGTTTATTGGTACACCAAAAACATGTTCACAAAACATTTCACTTTAAAATACATATACAACTCAAAAGATCATATGAACATATCAATAACAGGCGTACACAACATTTGCACCGGTGGATAAATTCCTTTCTTCGTTAATGTAAAAAGGTTTATGAATAACTGACAATATTAAAAATAATTTTAAAAAGTTTGGTTGAAAGTAAAATAATAATAATAATAGTGCAAAAAAAAATGAAATTAAAAAAAAAAAACATTACAATACTTCAAGACTAATTTAAAATCTAAAGCTATTATATTAAATTATATTTAAAAGATATAGCTAGAAAACATTTCTTGAGACATATATGTGCATACATATATATACACATATATACATGCACTCACACACATATACATACTCGTAAATAACATAAACACTTACACATGTATACACTTATTATTTTCTATTTTAGTAATCATTGAAATTAATATAGTTGCAAAACTGTTTGGTGGTGTTGTGGAAGATGTCAAGGCTATGGTTTACCGATGCAATATTATTGTATGTTGTAGAAATTCTGTTAAGAAGTGAGTTCTTGCCTACATTAGTGCGATAGCGATTAAGTCTCAACACCTTTTTGTTCTAACAGCCCTGAGGCTACTCCTGCGTGGAACAGCAATATTTACTTCACTGAGTAATTCAGGAAGTATTAGATTTCCATTCAGAATTTTATGCAAAAGCATTAAGTCTGCCGTAGTTCTACGATGTTCCAAGGACTTCATTTTAAAATGTTCTAACCTTTGAGGGTAACTTATGAAACGAGATACGGATTGACTTTTATTTGCAAGATATTTAGTAAAATTTTTTTGAATACGCTCGATACGAGAAATGTGACACTGATACATAGGATTCCAAATAGGTGAAGCGTATTCAAGTGTACTTCTTACATATGCGTTATAGAGTATTTTTAAAGGTAATATTGACCGGAAATCCATACACGATCTCTTTATAAATCCAAGACATTTATTTGCTTTGCCAGCAATGTTACTATATGTTCTCTAAAAGATATTTTAGAGTCTATCGGAACACCTAGATCAAGAATAGAATTAATTTCCTTAAGAACAACATCATGCAACTTATAACTGGAAGGCAATACTCTTGCATTTTTGGTAAACTTTATATATATAACACTTTTGAGCATTTAAGAGCATTTTATTAGCCTTACACCATGGATATACCGAGTTTAAATCACTTTGTAGCTCTTTTACATCGTCTAAACTCTGAACACTTTTATACAATTTTAGATCATCCGCAAACAAAGAACAAGTCCTATATTTGATAACGTCAACTATATCATTAACAAATGCTAGAAATAATATTGGTCCCAGATGAGAGCCTTGAGGCACACCAGATGTAGAAAAATAGTAATTCGACTCATAACCATCAGTAACTACCCTTTGCTTTCGTTCAGTTAAATACGATTGAAGCCACTTATAAAATAGTCCATGCACTCCAAATGTTGACAACTTTCGAAGCAAAATACCATGGTCTACTTTGTCAAATGCACTATTAAAATCGGTATAGAGTGCATCCACTTGTAATTTAGCATCTAATGAATTGCACAAATTGTTAACATAAAGTGCTAGATTACTCACCGTAGATTTTTTAGAACAAAACCCATGCTGCTGTGGTGTTATTATGACATTGAGATGTGTCGTCAGTATTGGCGCTACCAATGACTCAAATATCTTTGCAAAAGATGAAAGTAGAGACACAGGACGATAATTTCTAACGTCGGTTGCGACTCCCTTTTTGAGTAGTGGTACGACATTAGCAAGCTTCCACTCGTCTGGAAATGTTCTTGTTAATAATGACAAGTTAAACATTTTTTTAAGAGGTAATGTAAGATATTTTGCACATCTAATGAGATTATAATGATAAATACTGGAGGTATGCCATCTGGCCCATAAGCTTTACTAGGGTTCATCTTTTTAATAACCTTAATTATATCTCTTTCACTAAAAACTATACGGCTTAAAGATTTTTGGGGATATAAACATTGATCAATATCTTTTGACATTTGTTAAAGGTACAAAGTTGGAGAAGAAATGAGAAATGATTGTTGCATTAAATTGTGCTTTAGGTAATTATGAACGAAAATTGAGACCCCGCCTCCTTTACTATGTGGTCTGAAGTTTTAATAGTGGGTATAAAACGGAATATTGTGCCTGTCAGTGTCATCTTCATTTTTAATGCATGTTTCCGAAAGGATTGTAATATGTATTGTTGTTTCAAGTGGTTTTATTATACACCTCAATTCATCAATTTACCCGGTTTTACAATGTTACGGATATTGGCCTCTATTATTTTATGTAGATTAACTCTAGATTAATCTACATAAAACTGATTTTTATGTCCAACATTTCAGAAATGTTAACATACACTTACTTAACATGTTTTAATTATAATTCCTCTATCAATAACAAAATCGATAATGTAGACAGAAAATTATAGGTAGCTGGTAAGCAAATCGTTAAAGAGGATTAATAATAATTTAATTTTTTATGACTTTTTATGGCTATTTAAGCTTAGGTAAAAAGTGAGTTAAAAGTATTAAAATATTGCGTTAAAAGTATTAAAATATTTAGTATTGCGAAAAAGAAAATTGCGAGAAGAAATAATCTATAATCATTTACTATCATCATTTCCAATCATTTATTAATAATAACCAAAATACTTATTTTCTTGACTTTAGTCAACTGGGAGAGAGGCAAAGCTCTTGTGTGGGACGCAACTTGCGTCGATACATTAGCGGCCTCTCATATATAAGGGCCGGGGCGGCATCAGAGGCAGCTGAATCGGGTAAATGGCGTAAATATGAGTCTTTGAAAGGAGACTATATATTTGTTCCAATTGCCGTAGAGGGCTCTACGATTATAATAGTTTTTAGTTAATAAGTATTGTAAATATTAACATAATTGTTTCTGTAAATAAATATTTATGAAAAAAAAAATACTTATTCCACAAACCTGTTGACTAATATACATACATACATACATATTGGCCGGCCTAAAGTCCACTGCAGGACATAGGCTTCTCAGATAGGGAGTATTTGCCATAATCGCCACGATCGCCAATCCGCTTTGGCAAGCGGATTGGCGATTGCAATACCAGACCAGTCGCACCTCAGACGCTGCTGCCCTCTTTGGTCAGATAATTTTGGTCTGATATTTTTAAAGTTAGTTATCCTGCCATCTATCGCATGTCATAACGATATCAAGACCTTTTTCCCTTAGTCGCCTCTTACGACATCCACGAGAAGAAAGGGAGTGGCAATATTCTTACGCCGTTACCACACGTCACTAATTTAATAAACACATTTATAATAATATCTGATTTGCAGAAGATAGTGAATTACAAAGATACTCATATTTTATACCAAAATTAAGTAATAAAACTGAAAAAAATAGGAAAAAATAAACAAACCATAGGGCCGATTTGGTGCGACAGCCTTTAGAATGAACAAAGTTATTTCGGGAATCAATGACGTCCTTTCAGAAAAATCGGACGTCATGCAGCGATGGAAAGAGTTTTACAGAGAAATGTATGCGTGCGATGATCTAAGTGATGTATTCGGGGGTGACGCCGTAATCGGTACACTAGACCCGGACTTCCGTGACGCTGAGGTCATCAGTACGAAAGAGATTAAATGTGCGATTCAAAGTTTGAAATGTGGTTAGGCTGCGGGACTAGATACAGAAACTGTTTAAATGATCAAGGATGGTGGGCTTAGCGCCCGAGACAGCTTACATCTGCTATGCAATTTATGCTGGCTGTTTATACTGTATCTGTTAGCACCTAAAACATTTTTTTTCCCAACGCCTCGGGTTGACTGGTAGAGAATGCCGATAAGGCATTAAGTTCGCCCTTTGTTATCCTTATTTTTAAGGTGATACAATAAAGTTTAAATAAAAAAAATAATTAGGTGACATAAAAGTAAAAGTTGTCTGCTGTATGCCAATGACCCAGAACTTATTGGAACATCAGAGGCAGACATGCAGACATTAGTAACGTGTATGAAAGATAAATATAAAAATAAAGGTCTCCGTTTGAATACTAATAAAACTAAGGTTCTGGTATTTGAAAGGAACGAAGTGTGAAATATTGATAAATCAGGAATGTTTAGAACAGGTGAATTAAATTATATACTTGGGGATCACTTTTAGCCGGGATATGATGATGATGAATATATATGATGAAAGAAGTGGAAAGGCGATACGCTGCAGATAACAAGGAGAACGGTGCCCTGAGTCAAAAGTGCACGCCTTGCGATACATAACGCAGTGCTGGTACTGACTTTGTTATATGGCAGCGATACCTTGGTATGCCAGAAGAAGCATAAAAGCGCAGTAGAGATGCGATCTTTTCGTAAAATGTGCAGCGTCACATTGGTCGACCAAAAAAGAAACGAAGCGTATTAAACATTATTCAATTCATATTATACACTTTAAATCAACAAATAATTATCATATTTAATTTTTACATTTAAATCAAACGCGTCTTGCAAACGCGTTTCGAGTTTCGTTCCGTGTCACAGACTCAAAGTTTCGGTAGATTATTACTTTAGTATGTATATAGGCGTCCTCGATACTTCTAAATACTTGAAACGTGTTGAACGCTACGCTCGATACTGAATATACAGACTTCTTAGCAAAGTTGTTTCAAAAACCTATTCCAGTAAATACATCCATCTCTAGTATATAATCATTATGTTTTAACTGTCATTCTTGTGCTATGCTGTCATTTTATGAATGTATTGAAATTGTAATATCTTCAGTATTTTATTTTAAATACTTATGCTGTGTTCCTACGTTTCTATCCTTTCGTTTTGTATAAATGTGTTACTATAATTAGGGAACGGTAGATCATTCACAATGATTAAGGCGATACTTGTTTTTAATAATCATGGAAAACCACGATTGTCAAAATTTTATCAGTATTTCGTAAGTAATTTCAAATGTTTTTTCTTTGTTAATATATAAAATTAAATAATAAAAATAATTATTATCTTTTAAAAAAATGATTTGCTAATGTAAGTTATAATTACAGAATTGCTACGTAAACTTTGTTTTTTGTATGTATTACTGTCCACTACTACCGCTATATAACATTATAGAAAATAGATAGTGGGTTAAAATGCGGAACAACACAACTTGATACTTTAGGCTTTCAGCCTACTAAACAAGTCATCTATTGAACTATTCCAGATCACATTCTTGTCTTTAATTCTCGATAATTCTCTGCTGTAAGTAGAAGGTGGAAGCTCCCTTTTTCTTATTTTGTTTTTGTTCCTAACGGTAGCTTGTTCGACATTAATGCACTACCTATAATATCAAAAAAAAAAAATTTGTTATGGTGTCAATGTAAGAATTTACCACCTCTTCTATGGGTGTCCAATCTGACTTCTAAAGCAATTATGGACTAGAAATTATGGAAATTTTCCGATTCAGTAGACTCCTATGTCTTCCAGTGGCCTATTATAGGCAGTAACATAAGTTAGTAAGGGAAAAAAAGTATTGTCACACTATTCCCAATAAAGTGGAGGTACCAAAGACATTTTTGGGACAATGTGATACATGGACAGCCTGTCGCCATCTTTATTATCAAGCTAATAATCTAAATCATACAAAAGTTTTGAAATAACTCATTGGTATAAGATCACCACCTGGGGGAATGAACTTGGAGTCTCTGGATTCAAATTCCAACCACCCATACACTCAGCTATTGTGACTTCAAGTACATTAGTATGAGAAGATAGTAAGTTAGTATGAGAATATCAACTATATTCAATATGCAAAATGCGCGCTAGGTCATGGAGTTGCGGAGATCAGCCAGTCTAGTCTTAACTATATTCATGTTGTCTTTATCCTTCACTTCAGAATGAAGACATGCAACAGCAGATTATTAAAGAAACTTTCCAGTTGGTGTCCAAACGAGATGATAATGTGTGTAACTTTCTAGAAGGTGGAAGGTATGTTGTGCCATAAATTTACCAAGAATATTTAAGATTTGACATAATTTGAAGACAATGAGGTAGTGCTCTTCATATATGCACAATGCCTTTACAAGTTAATTTCCATAAATAAAACTAAAGGACAGAAAGAACAGAACTCCTTTCTATGTTTTGACCACCATTCTGCTACTTTCTGCATGTTATAAAAATAATATCAGATACCTGAGAATGTCAATACAATTGTGATTTAAAGTTTAATATTGTAATGTTGGTTTCCATCTGATCTTTTATTTCTAAACAGTAGCATAATTTTCAAATGCTCTTAAAATATGAGTGCTGTTAAAGTACATACAAAAAGGCAGTCACTTCTCTATTTTCTCATAAAGTTGCAATTTAGCAACTAACACTATGTGTTCATATTTTATCTTAACACATTTTCCTCATTCATGGGTGGACAGAGGTTTAGACTATATACAAGTCATATATAAGTCCCTTTAACCCACCTTCCACTGAAGATATTTTCGGGACCATGTGACAGGTGGTGAGCCCGTCGCTGTCTTTATGTCCAAGCAAATGATATAACTTGTACACAAGTTTATGAAAAACCCTTTGGTATGAGCCTGCCACCAGGGGATTGAACTTGGGTCTCTTTACTTGAAATTCCGACCACCTAACCACTTGGCTATCCTGATTTTTTTTATATATATGATAAATATCATATGCACATATCCTTGACTCAAAATATTTATATTTACAATTGTTAGTAGGTTTAAGGAGATTTGAATTAAAATGGTGTCACAAACAGAGGTAATTTCTTTGTGTGTGGCATTATTGTAATTAGGATCCAAACCTCTGTCATTCCCATATAAAAGCATTCCACTCAAACTCATTTTACTTTTGATCCAATAAATCAAATAGACAATAATAAAGTACAATATACAATATGTACATGTTTAAATGTTTGTAATTTTTTTTACTATAACATCTTATGTATCATTTATTCCAGCCTTATTGGTGGTTCCGATTATAAGCTAATCTACAGGCACTACGCAACTCTTTATTTTGTTTTCTGTGTGGATTCCTCGGAGAGTGAGCTTGGAATCCTAGATTTAATACAGGTTTGTACCAATCATTCTGCGCTATATTTCTATAGTAACACTAAAAAAGCAAAACTAATTGTTTGTTTATATACTGAAGAATATAGGATCCTTTTATGCATGAATATTATTCTGTTGTCATAAAATATAGACATCTAATTATAAAGCCTTATTTAAAAAAAAAATCGAATTAAAAAGGAACAATATTGCAGGTAACAATTTAATGTAGAATTTAATTGAATCCTTTATTGTCTTTATCACAGTGACTAATGTCAACACACATTTCTGAGATCTCTTTCCCTCTGGGGTGGTATGGGAGACACATATTTTGCAATTTATATTGCAAAAATGTGATTTATCTAAAAGCGATTTTTGCGTGATTTGTCTCACCCCTTGTCACACAATGTGCTTTGTTGATCTAACCCATTTCTTATCATCTAATGTAGTTATAGAATTATTCTGGGTTATGATTGGTTTTAAATAAAGAATAATAGCAATGTTATATAACATTGCTACTATATGTTTGTTGCAAATTAGAACCTGCAAACTCATGTTTCCCAGTTTTCACAGACATTTATTGAATTCACCTATAATAAAAAGTCACAATAGCCGAGTGGTTGGGTGGTATAAGGCCAATGATTTTTTTTTTCAAAACCTTACGTACGAATTATATTGTTGACTTGGACATAAAGACGGCGACAGGCTCACTACCTATCACATGGTCCCAAAAAATTGTCTTCTGTGAGAGGTGGATCAAAGGGATTTAATTGTCTAGACCTCTGTCTACCCCTGTTTTGAGAATAACGTGAAAGTGTTTATTTATTTCATATTATTTACCTTTAATAATAAACTTTGCCTTCATTGCAGGTTTTTGTTGAAACCCTGGACAAGTGTTTCGAGAATGTCTGTGAATTGGATCTGATTTTCCATGCTGATGCTGCCCATCAGGTTCTCGATGAGCTTGTCATGGGTGGAATGGTGCTGCAGACAAACATGGCCGACATTCTGTGCCGGCTGCAGGAGCAGAACAAAATGCAAAAGGCCGAGGTTCTTACCAATATAATTAATTGCAATAAACAACAAATAAATACATTACATACATTCTACGTTGCCACAGTTGAGCATAGTAAGAGTTGGCAACACCATGAACTCATGCGCTCGCCACTTGTCAACAACATATTTATTATATATTTGAACAAAAATCGTTATCACATGTGGTACAGCTATGCTGCATGAACGTTCGGTAACGCATTGCTTCGGGCTTGTTATATACCGGCGTGGAGTAGATGTACCTTGTGTTTCTCTTCTTCGCATTTCTTTCCTCTTCTCTTTTTATAATTTTTAGTGGTAGAGCTACGCATCAGCTTCTGTTGTTGCATGAATGGGCCGGCTCGACCGGGGAAGTACCACGACCTCACAGAATACCGGCGTGAAGTAGAAGTCTACCAAACTTCTGCATTTCGTCTGGTGAGTGCAGGTAACCGGTGGCCCACACACCCCCCTCCCCTTCTGGGGATCCCTCAATTAGGGGGGGGGGGCACTTAAGGGAGGCAACGCATCTGCTATGCCTCTGGTATTGCGGGTGTTCATGGGCGGCGGTAATCACTTACCATCACGTGAGCCGCCTGCTCGTTTGCCGGCCTTTTCATATAATATTAAATCCATATATTAAATTCATTTACCATCAGGTACTCCAATTACATAGGTACATACCTAAATAGGGTCAATAAAGTCAACATCAGATATATCGATCTGATCCCAAAGTAAGTAGCTCAAGAACATGTGTTATGGAATCGGAAACAACGAAACACCTAGACCCGAGACAATGTAGACAAGGTGGCTTCTACATTGACCCGCCCGGGAATCGAACCTGGGACCTCAGAACTGGCGGCGTGGAAACCGATGTGTAGCGTACTTTGTAAGGTTCTAACCCGTGACCAATGCAAAATTGCGCTTGCGTGCGTTATCCGTAAGCATTTTTATCTATTTGTATAAACATTTATATAAATAGAAATTACATTAAATCATCTTATCCGGCTCAAAGGAACAACTCATTGTTTGATGACTTCTGTGGACGACGGATGTATACACCGGTTTTCATCGTGTCTCTCCGTCAGCTCCGATGTCCTAGGTTCGATTCCCGGACGGATTCAATGTAGAAAACATGATAAAATGTCTCGGGTCAGGGTGTTTGTGATAACTTTGTTATTTCCGATTCCATAACGAGCGTGCTTTAGCTAATTACTTTGGGATCAGAATTTCTCTGATCCGAAAGTAAGTATCTGTTGTATGTGATGTTGTCCCTATCTATTTTGTCTATTCAAATTTATAGAACCTTATAAAATATGTAAGTACAAAAGGCGGACTTAATGCTAATAGCATTCTCTCCCTGCCAACTTTGAGGAGTGGAAAAACATCATAGACTAGAGTTATAGCAAAGTAAGTCTATATATTTATTTATTGCTGTTAATCTTCATGATATACCTTGGTTACCAGGCCGGAATATCAGCGGCTCCCGCTCGCGCCGTCTCCGCTGTGAAGAGCATGAATCTGCCACAGCAGCTGCGCGACATGAAACTGCCGGACTTGCCGCAGGCCATTAAGGTAATGCTCATAAAACTTATAAAACTTCATTATTATTATCATATATTACTTAATTTTCTCCATGCATAGTCCCTGACGGGGTAGCCAGAGAGAACAGATCGCCATGTATCACGTTTCATACATATACCTCTTCTGCTTCATTCGAATTCATATCTTTCTTCATACATACACATTTTGGTATTCGAGTACTCGTTTATATGTATTTATCTATGTGAATATATACATATGTATGCAACAATATATTGTTGCATTAGCTTGGACATAACGACGGCGATAGGCTCACCACCTGTCACATTGTCAACAAAATAAACTCCAGTGAAATGTGGGTCTACAGCACTATTATTTCTTATACCTTTTTTGCGTTATTGAATAGAATAAACACTGTTTCTTTTTTTCGTCAATTGTTACTTTTATTGTATATATGTGGTGTCATGGTGGGCAGAGATTTTTCCGCCAATCACAAATTTATTAAATTTTTGTAAAAATATCTTGTACATATCACGTCTTGCCGTCTCTACTTCACTCATCCCTCCCTTTTCTGTTTCATACATCCGTCTCCCTCTATCAAATCGGTTGTTCATGCACCTCAATCCTATTCACCTAACATTCTTTTTCATTCAAAAACCACAGAGCTACGTATATAATTTTTCTTCTGCCTCCAGGATCTGAAGTTCTGACCGATACAGCAGGGCGCAACTGCCTACCCCGCAACGCCCGCCGCGCTAGCCAGCAACATCTTCAGCACCATCTATCCGCAGAACGAGAAGTACCAGAACCTGCAGCGTCCCACCGAGAGCATCACCAACAAGTTCTTCGGCTCGGAGACGCTCAGCACAAGATTCTCCGAATCTTTCTCCGAGAACTACCAGCAGACGGAAGGCATCAACTTCCCGGACTATGAGAGCCACAAGTCGGAGGGCTATCAGGACCTGAGCGGAACAACAATGGAGTGCAAGTACAGTGATGTTAGGAAGAGAAAGAAGAAAAAGAGACAGGGAAAGTGAACAGAGTTATTTGTTATACATGTGTTCTGGCTTCTGGTGTGTTTAAAATTATTAATAATAAGTAAAGAAAATTTAACCACAGCGATGTTAGAAAGAGAAAGAAGAAAAAGTGAGAGAAATTGATTGCATCGCTTTGTATATGTGAAAAAATTATAAAATTATATTCCAGTAGTCTGTCACATTGTTCCAAATAAGCTCCAGTGAAATGTGGATTGAGACTACTATATTGTTGAGAGCTCTATCTACCACAATATTATAGAAATATATGAAGATAGAAAAAATATTATGCTGAATAAGAAAAGAATGTACATGAGCATTTAAAGTGAATACAGAAAGATGAAATTCGATGAATTCTATCTCATTCACTTGCAGGTTAAATCCTACACATGTATATGTTTGTCTCTTTTCTGTGTTGCCTTCATGTTTTAAATTAGTCTTAGTGACTTAAAAAATTTTTGTTGCTTTGTGTATTATTGTACTATTTAATATTTAGCAGGTGTGATGGGTTGGATTGTTCATATATTCTCGACTTGTGAATTATCGTTAGTATGTTATTGTTTTGAAGGCTTTCATTTAGGGTTGCCAGATACAGGTTGGTTATTTCTCGGACAATGGACATTCTTTGGCAAAGTAGTCAGACCATAGTAATTTATACGTATCTAATATTTTCTTGGGTTCTTTTTGGCAGACTTTAGGGGAAGTCGCAGGGCTTCCCCCAAAATCTGCCAATGGTCAGCAGTGGACTCTTGATAGGCTGTTAAGTAGAGAAGTTATCCTATTGAGTAAAATATTTTTAACAAAATATTTAATAATGCGAGTGATTTTCAAATGTTATTTCCTGTAAAACTTCAGAAAATCTATGTATAAATTGTTAGCAAATTACTTCACTGTCTAAACCTCTGCCCACTCTAGTATGGGAAATGGGGAGAAGTTAAAAAAATTGTGTGTATATATTGACTTGTAGTGGGATCCCGAACAGGGTAGGCAGAATGTGGTTAGTCGGACACTTAACAGACAGTTGCTTAAATAAGATTTATTTTGTGAGACATTCAAAATGCAATGCCAACCCTAGACGGGTTTGGCATTGCATGTAAGCCAAAATAGAGTTCGCGCCACAGTGTTTTCATATCGTGTTGACAAAGATGATGAAAGATCAACGTCGGACTAAGACGTCCGTTCTACTCAAGGCAAAGTTTGGATCGATTTGTTTCGCAAAAAGAATCATAGATTTCAATTTCAAAAATCTAAGTCACGATAGCCGAGTTGTTGGGTGGTCGGAATTTCGAGTCGAGAGAGTCAATGAGTTTTTCAAAAACTTATGTACGAATTTCATCGTTGGCTTGGACATAAAAGGCGGCGACGGGCTCACCACCTGTCATGTTGTCCCGAAAATATCTTCGGTGGAAGGTGGGTCAAAGGGACTTAATTGTCTAGACTTGACCTCTGTCTACCCCTGTATTGGGAATTGCGTGAAGATATTTATTTATTATATAAAAACTAATTGTAGTCTGAAACCTAACGCTAGTGTTGCAGATTTATGTGATAAGGGGAGCCCTTATGCTCATACTATGTGGTATGCTCGTACTATGTGGTAGGCTTGTACAGTAGGTCGTTTCAAAAACTTATGTACAATTTGTATCGATGGCTTTGAGATAAAGACGTCGTACCCATCGTAGGTTCACCACCTGTCACGTTAACCCAAAAAATGTCTTTGGTGAAAGGACTTTATTGTCTAGACCTTTGTCTACCCCTGTATTGGGAATGGCGTAAGGATATACATTTTTTGTGTGTGTTCCCAATGAGCAAACAGATTTTCAGCACTTTGAAACATAGGAAACACTCAATGGAATTAGAATTAAAAAGATTACCCCTTCCATGTTTTTTTACCATATACATAAGTAAATGCAACTGATCTTTATTATTAACATATGAATAGAGAAATATTATGAGGTTAAAAGTATGTCTTGGTGTCCCAATCCTGTTCGTACTTAAACCACATCACGAACTGAATAGCATAATATCATAGAGCTTACTAAATTATGCTTCTACTTTTTTAATCTGTGTAACTATTGATGAGCATAGAGAATTTTATACATATATGTGTGCTGAAGTGTAACATTCCTTTAAATGTCGAATTTATTTGATAAATTGACATTGTGAAGAAGCGCGGTTGGCGTTTTAGTGTATAAAATATATTGACGAATTTCTTTTTTATTTGCGAGTTTTAGGGCATTAATCATTCGTCGCGTAAACACAATTTACTGTACATGTAGAGATAAATATTGAGATTATCAAAGCCAGATTAATTTATTTTAAAGCAGGCTATACAGGCATATATTTTTGCACATTATGTTGGTAAAAGGTTGAAGCAGGCTGCATGTTGATAATAAGATTATAACTTCATTTTCTTAGTTACTTAGGATGTAAACTTAAAATTACTTTGCTACACTCCGAATGCAAAATTAATGGATAAATAGAAGACATTTGTTTCACCTCTATGACGATGCAAGTTTCCTAATTTTGAATGAAATTTTAATAATAATTTTACCTTATGCGTAGGATTAGAGTGAAATAAATATTTTTTTTGAGTTTATGGATTTTTGCAATGTTAGTTAATGTAAGTAATTTATATATTGTTATTATTATGTAAATAATTTCTATATAATAATTCATATACTATAGTAAAATTACTATAAATGTCAAATTCTGTAAAAGTGGCTGGCTGGTACCAACGGATTTTTTCAAAAACTGAAGTACGAATCGTGTCGTTGGCTAGGACATAAAAATGGCGACGGGCTCATCACCTGTCCCGTTGTCCCAAAAAATGTTGTCTTTGGTGGAAGGTGAGTCGCAAAGGACTCTGCCTAGACCTCTGTCTAGATATTTTTTTAACTATAAATGTAAAATCGCAAAGTGACGAATTATTAAAGCCTTAACACACAACCTGGTTTATTTGTAATATAAATAGTTTTACGTATTAGATTATAAGAAATATACTAAAAGTAAGAAATATATCTTATGTTAACAGCTATACATTTGAGTTTTATTCTCTCACGTTGCAATGGCCAAGTGGGCTGGTGACCTGAATTCAGGTGACACGAGTTCGATCCTCGTAAAGTTTCGACTAGCACTAAGTTCGGCCATATGTCATGCCGTATATCATCCATGCAAAATATATTATTTGGCATATCAGAACATAAAAATATTGCGTTGTTTTAAATAAAATAGTAAATCAATTGCTTATAAATAATGATGAATGATAATAAATCAATACATAGAAAAGGACATCATCACAAACTTTGCTATCATTCCAAAGTAAGTAGGTAAAGCGCCCGTGTTATATCGAATATAATCGAAAGTAACGAATGTACCACATACATCCAGACCCGAGACAATATAGAAAAAGTGGTTTTCTACAAGGAACCGTCCGGGAATCGAAACCTCAGAGCTGGCGTCTCCATGGAAAACTGTGTAGCACACACCTCTACGGAGGTCGTCATGCTACCCTATATGCACGGATATATTTATATAATTTTCGGAATTAACTCTTTGTACAGTTCGAAAGTCATTACTTTGAACGGCTGAAGAAAGTTGAAAATGTTTGAAGAAAGAATTAAAGTTGTCTCTTATCGATTCGATATTGGGTATTCAGTCTATGCTTATTATACTAGGATTATATTGAATAGATTTCTTTCCTCAGAAAAGTACTGAAAAAAGGTATTGCGACTGTCACTCGATTTGTTAATTTGTAATTAAAATCAAGAATTAAAATTTTAAAGTTATTTGAAATTATCGTCAATAACGCCCTCTATATTTTGTCTCGATTAACTATTACAAAAGATTAATATAAATAGTTTTATAATAGTACAGTCTATTAAGTATAGATGGCGCATTTCGAATAACGCTTTATAGTTCTTCTCGACAATAGATGGCACTTTGTACTTTTTGAATTAGTTCTACCTTTCGATCACAGATGGGACAAATTAATTAAAAACTAAAATTAATCAATAAGAGTTATTAATAGAAATTATGACATTGACAATAAATAAAAAAAATATAAAAATAATTACTTCATTCATAATTCTCTTTCATCGTCTTCACGATAAGATGATCATGATAAACTTTCTGTGATGATTACTTTAAAAACTCTTTATGCTTCTGCCAAGTAATTTAAATGAAATTTACGAAAAGATACATATATAATATAAAAAATATACATACATAAATATACAATATTAAAGTATACTAATTACCGTGGTGGCAATCTCCTTAATAATATGTCTCTCTCTGTTTTCCCGTGGTTTTCGTAGGTGGCGACTAATAGAAAAGCTTTGACAATATTTGGCCGATAATTGGCGTTATAATAGTTTCGATAAATACCAGGCCAAAATTAGAAGGTCAATGAGGAGCAGCAGCGTTTAAGGTGCAATGTATCTGGTACAGTTATCGCCAAACCGCATACAAAGATAGGCGTGACACGGGAGAATCCTTAGTCCAGCAATGGACGTAGACCATTATGGACGGATTGATGGTTCTTTGTAATTGTCGTAGAAATCTTTTTACTCTACAAGGACCAATTTGAAATCTATATATTTTTGATGCAATTTTTATTAAATTTTTAGAAGAGTTTAAGTCATGCTGGACTTTCTCTTATTAAACTAAAGATAGTCACGATAGCTGAGTGGTTGGGTGGTTGGAATTTCGCGGCAAGAGACCCAAGTTCGATCCCCAGGTGATACGCTTTTTCAAAAACTTATGTACGAGTCATATCTTTGGCTTGGACATAAAGACGGCAGCGGGCACAACACATTTTGGTCTGGCATTTTTTGGAGATGGTTATCTTATATTATTGAATTTGATGATCTCCGTGGACGAGAGCACACACCGGTTTTCAAGGTGTCGCCAGCTTTGAGATCCTCGGGTTTGATTTCCGGCCGGGTAATGTAGAAAACACTTTCTCTACATTTTCTCGGGTCTTTAACTTGCGAGCCTCTCCTCGCAAGTCTCCTTAGACGAAGCTGTAAAGGCCTCCGGGCCAACAGCATCCCGTGGATGGTTTTAGTCGGTATGCTTCTCCTTCTGAGATTCGAGCCCGACACTGTTCGTTTCGGTGGCCTCCCGGCCAAGGAACGTTCGTGCATAAAACATTTCCTCCATGGTTATCAAAAAAAAAAAAAAATCTCGGGTCTGGGTGTTTGTGCTACGTTTGAGCTTGACTTCTCATGGGTGTCATAGGAGGTTACCTCTTATGACACCCATGAGAAGAAAGACCGTGATATATTCTTACACCAATACTATACGACAAGATTGACAATATACGATTTAAATAACCATATATAAAACAATTTAAATAAATAACCATATATAGAAAATGTATTTCTTCGTTGCGTATTTACTTTATCTTTAAATTGAAAATAAAAAAATGCAAATTGTTTTTTATAAATGTGAATCGGAAGCTAGTTACGGCTCATTTAATTATCCAGCCAATGTAAATAGTTTGCCGTGTCAGTTTGTACATGCTAAAATATTTACATTCGAATGTAATAAATTAAGCGGCGCGATAAACAAAGCTGACGTTTGAATAAATAGAACAATTTGAGATGCATAGTCTATGTTCCATAGAGTTTATATTTTATTTTACGTGGCATAATTTTTAAAACATAATCTTTTTAATACACTTTTATTAGCTTGGTATGTATGTATGAATGTCGAAAATACTTGAAACGTGATTTTAACCATATTTTGAACGTCGGATTGAATTCGCTTCGCACTTAACGAGGACCGATGACAGAAAAAATAATTTACAAAAATGTGTAAAAACAAATTATAAAAAGGAACTATGTTTAAAACAAATCATTTAAACTAGTTTATTTCTAAACTATTATTTATTTTCTTACGTCACGATAACCGAGTGTATGTGTGGTCGAATTTCGAGTCAAGAGACCCAAGTTCGATCCTCAGGTGACAGGCTCGTACCAATAGGTTTTATGTATAAAACCTGTGTACGAATTATATCGTTGGCTTGGACATAAAGACGAAACTATCTTCGGTGGAAGGTGCGTCAAAGGGACTTAATTGTCTAGACTAGACCTCTGTCTACTCCTGTATTGGGAATAGCGTGAAGATATTTATTTATCGAAATAGTTAAGCATTAGAGTTTTGACGACCTCCGTGGACTGGTGGCATACACATCGTTTTTCATGGTGTCGCCAGCTCGGAGCTACCGAATTCGATTCCCGGTCGGCTCATTGAGAAAACACTTTTTCTATATCTTATCGAGTCCGGATGTTTGTGGTACCTTCGTTGTTTCTGATTCCATAATACAAAGGCTTAACACGCTTACATTGGGATCAGAACAATGTATGTGATGTTGTCCCTATCTATGTACGTATTTATTTTTTATTTACTTTTATTATTCTGCCTAGTAGCCGCCTTTGTAGGTGGGTATTACCTTTTTCTGTTGCTATTTTCTGTTTCATTAATTCACAAATTATTTATTTATCGATATAACATCTATTGATAGTCATTTTTAGTCTACCACCGTTTCGTAATGAGTTCCTCTAACGGACTCCGTAGTAATCTTCTCTTTTGTAATTTTTGTTTACCAAAGGAAATATAATATTGAACATACAATAATTAGCAATAGCATGTGAGCGATATACTCTTTTCCAGGGATTACTATTATTAATATATTCATTAATAGTATAATAAGAGTTTTAAGAAAAAAATTCTGTAATAAATTTCGTGAACCTGTTCATAGAGCCCGTTGCATATCCCATGTGGGATAGAGACCCTAGATAAAAGAATTAACAAAAATATGTAGGAAACTTAAGGAATACTTTTAGAAATCAAAAAGTCATAAAACTACATTTCCTTCATTGTTGATTTCTCTTTTTTTAATACAATGGGTACAAACAGAGGGGTCAATTCTTACAGAAACCGTCGTGAATATGTAAGTGGCAGCCGGTTAATGCTCACCAATGGGCCTCTTTGCCCAAGAGGGATTAGAGTAGGGGAACATCCACCCCGATACTCCAGCACGTGATGGCGGTTTTCGCACGTTCTCGAAATAAAATATTTTTGAAATGAATGTTGTGTTTATGAATGTTGTGTTCACCTTTAATTAAGAAGACATTTACCTAAAATCTTTAATACTTAAGTAATTGTGTTTATTGCTGCGATGTAATCTTTTGGTGAACCTAAATAAATAAATATTATATCTCAAGCGGGCGGGTTTTCTCGTGGTGAAATAAGGTCTTCAAATTGCTTTAACAATTTTAGTGATACCGGCTCGGGGATGTAACTTGGGTCGCCCGAGTGTAAAGCAGGCGCGCTGACTTCTAGATTACCACGTCTCGTGAATATATAATATTTTTCATCTTTATAGCCTCTTAAGAGTCCGCTGCTAAACAAAGGCCTCTCCTAAAACTTTCCAAAGTGAACGGTCCTCAGCCACCTGTATCCAACAACTTCCCGCAACATCTGGCAAGTCGTCACTCCATCACAAAGTATACAACTTTAGCTAACTAAAAAAAATATTCAGGCCATTCACAATACTGGGGATAACAGAAATCTAGTCTAATCTAATATAGACGCGTCTAATGTGCGTGTCGAGGCGGCGAGAGGCTATCGCTGTTTTTGGTACATTCCGCTTGCTATGCATGGCGATTATTGCAAAACTTCCTTTACAGGAGAGGTATGTAATTTAGGTATATATACAGCAGTGGCCTTATGGATAATGTTTGTACATCAAAACAAATCAATAGTACCTTTATCATTATATATATACGGATAAGCCAAATTAGCCGAGAGGTTGGGTGATTGGAATTAGAGTTAAGAAACTTGAGTTGGTGTAAGGTGGTAGGTTCGTATTAAAAGGTTTTTTCAAAACCCTTTAGTACGAGCTGTGTATGAGCAAAAACTGTGTCACGATAGCCGATTGGTTCGGTGGTCTGAATTTCGGGTCAAGTGACCCGAGTTTGATTAGGCTCGTACCAATGGGTTTTACAAACACCTATGTACGAATCGATGGCTAGGGCATAAAAACGGCGACGGGCTCACCTCCTGTCACGTTGTCCCGAAAATATCTTCGGTGGAAAGTGCATCAAAGGGACTTAATTGTCTAGACTACACCTCTGTCTACTCCTGTATCGAGAATTGTGTGAAGACATTTATTTATTATTTATTCAAAACTGACTCGTATATACGATTTATATCGTTGACTTGGACATAGAGACGTCGACAGGTCACCTGTCACAGGCTCACACGTATTCCATAAAATGTCTTCGATGGTAGGTGGATCGAAAGAACTCAATTGTCTAGACCTCCCTATATCTCCAGTATTGGGACTGGCGTGATATTTTTTTTCTAAATAAAATTTATTATTCAAATTGATCAATTAATTTAAAATGAGAAAATTATTTTGACAACTTTCACTCTTGAGAAAAGAGCACATGCCCTTCAAATTTCCACTACCAAGCCCGGGATCTGTCGCGACGTTTTGGTCACACAATTGTCGCGATTCCGAAACCCCATAACGGATGGCTATTCTGTGGGTCTGTGGTTGCGGTGAGCTGGTTAGACTCGCAAAACCCCACATTACCCGCGACTATATGTAAGTGGCAGCCGGTTAATGCCCACCGATGGGCCTCTTTGCCCAAGAGGGATTAGAGTAGGGGAACATGCACCCCGATACTCCAGCACGTGATGACGGTTTTCGCACGTTCTCGAAATAAAATATTTTTGAAATGAATGTTGTGTTTATGAATGTTGTGTTCACCTTTAATTAAGAAGACATTTACCTAAAATCTTTAATACTTAAGTGTTTGTGTTTATTGCTGCGATGTAATCTTTTTGGTGAACCTAAATAAATAAATATTATATCTCAAGCGGGCGGGTTTTCTCGTGGTGAAATAAGGTCTTCAAATTGCTTTAACAATTTTAGTGATACCGGCTCGGGGATGTAACTTGGGTCGCCCGAGTGTAAAGCAGGCGCGCTGACTTCTAGATTACCACGTCTCGTGAATATAATATTTTTCTTCTTTATAGCCTCTTAAGAGTCCGCTGCTGAACAAAGGCCTCTCCTAAAACTTTCCAAAGTGAACGGTCCTCAGCCACCTGCATCCAACGACTTCCCGCAACATCTGGCAAGTCGTCACTACATCACAAAGTATACAACTTTAGCTAACTAAAAACAATTTTCAGGCCATTCACAATACTGGGGATAACAGAAATCTAGTCTAATCTAATATAGACGCGTCTAATGTGCGTGTCGAGGCGGCGAGAGGCTATCGCTGTTTTTGGTACATTCCGCTTGCTATGCATGGCGATTATTGCAAAACTTCCTTTACAGGAGAGGTATGTAATTTAGGTATATATACAGCAGTGGCCTTATGAATAATGTTTGTACATCAAAACAAATCAATAGTACCTTTATCATTGTATATATACGGATAAGCCAAATTAGCCGAGAGGTTGGGTGATTGGAATTAGAGTTAAGAAACTTGAGTTGGTGTAAGGTGGTAGGTTCGTATTAAAAGGTTTTGTCAAAACCCTTTAGTACGAGCTGTGTATGAGCAAAAACTGTGTCACGATAGCCGAGTGGTTCGGTGGTCTGAATTTCGGGTCAAGTGACCCGAGTTTGATTAGGCTCGTACCAATGGGTTTTACAAACACCTATGTACGAATCGTTGGCTAGGGCATAAAAACGGCGACGGGCTCACCTCCTGTCACGATGTCCCGAAAATATCTTCGGTGGAAAGTGCGTCAAAGGGACTTAATTGTCTAGACTACACCTCTGTCTACCCCTGTATTGAGAATTGTGTGAAGACATTTATTTATTATTTATTCAAAACTGACTCGTATATACGATTTATATCGTTGACTTGGACATAGAGACGTCGACAGGTCACCTGTCACAGGCTCACACGTATTACATAAAACGTCTTCGATGGGAGGTGGGTCGAAAGAACTGAATTGTCTAGACCTCCCTATATCTCCAGTATTGGGACTGGCGTGATATTTTTTTTCTAAATACAATTTATTATTCAAATTGATCAATTAATTTAAAATGAGAAAATTATTTTGACAACTTTCACTCTTGAGAAAAGAGCACATGTCCTTCAAATTTCCACTACCAAGCCCGGGATCTGTCGCGACGTTTTGGTCACACAATTGTCGCGATTCCGAAACCCCATAACGGATGGCTATTCTGTGGGTCTGTGGTTGCGGTGAGCTGGTTATACTCGCAAAAACCCCACATTACCCGCGACTCTTCCGTTTCTCGCACAACGCCGGCGTAATGATGGCGATTGTAAAGGAACGCGTACTTTAAAGTTGTTATTACGCGTATCGAGGGTCGAGTATTGCGTCAATGCTATCCATACCCTGTGATTACTAGCGGTTTTAAGTACGTACTTACTAGTATTGTCCGTGCTCGATAATTGTGTTTGTGAACTAATGAAAATGATGATGCTTTTTATAGAGAAATCGACTGTTGTTTCGAATCGATTGATTCGAAAAGCGTCAATCATGATCGGTTCGAAACGTTTAGCGGATTGTTTAGCGGATTGTTTAGCGGATTGTTTTTTGTTTGTCCGAGACAGGTTTGTATTAAAGAAAATTTTTTGGAAAATCCACTAGAGACGTCGGAAATTTTGAGAAAATTGAAAGGCGATTTAGAATAGAAACAGATTTTGTCGGTAATAGATAATAGTCACTTAGAGATATTTTTTCTCATCTACTTTTTTACTTTTTACTCTATTTTACAGAATAATAGCCATGCAGCAATACTGCTACAGTATATTGCTGAGTCGGATGCTGCTTCTTTGCTGTAATCCAATAATTGATTTTATTTTAATTTGTAAATCATGTCTGTAACTCTCTGTTAAATGTATTGTTTTGTGGCAAGGAATAAATTTACTTTCTTTTTTTCTGTCTTTCTATTATAATACTCTTTTCAGCGATCAAAGCCCGATGGCCTAGTTGGCAGTGCCCCTGCCTTCGAAACTATGGGTTGCGGGTTCGGTACTCGCGTGTATCCCCAGGTGGCAGGCTCGTACCAATGGCTTTTTCAAAAACTTATGTACGAATTATATCGTTAGCTTGGACATAAAGACGGCGACGGGCTCTCAACCTGTCACGCTGTTTCGAAAATATCTTTGGTGGAAGGTGGGTCGAAGGGACTTAATTGTCTAGACTCTAGGCTAGACAATTAAGTCCATTCGACCAGAGGTCTACCTCTGTCTATCACTGTATTGGGAATTGCGTGAAGATATTATGTATTTTTTTTATTTTTGTATTGATTCTGCATTCAAAGATAACGGTTATCATGGATGTTTATATAAATATTTATCTATGTAAATGTGTATATTTGTAATTATATTGTACCGTTAACTTGTGCACTGAGACGGTGATATTCTTCCCACCTGTCACGTTGCCCAAAAAAATGTCTTCGGTGGATGGTAGGTCGGAAGGACTTAGTTGTCTAAACGAAATTGCGTTAAGATTTTTTATACTAAAATGTTACCGATATATATTAGATACAGCGGGTTTCGAATCCCGCTCGAAGCAATCACGTGTGTGATAAATATCAATGTTTGTACACATAACAATTACATATCCACATTATGATATTTTAACTATTATCAGATGATAACAGTTAGTAACGACTATTCAGGATTGGTTATATGTTGACGCTTTTTCCCAATACTGGAGTAGACAGAGCTCTAGATAGTTAATTCCTTTCCGCCCAACTTTCACCGAGAGTTTTAGTATCTGAGCCACAATAAATATACATTAATATACATATACACATATTAACATCAATGAGTTTAGTCAAGGTAGCCGAGTTGTTGGGTGGTCGGAATTTCGAGTCGAGAGACCCGAGTTCGATCACCAGGTGGCAGTACCAATGAGTTTTTCAAAAACTTATGTACGAATTTCATCGTTGGCTTGGACATAAAGGCGGCGACAGGCTCACCACCTGTCACCTTGTCCCGAAAATATCTTCGATGGAAGGTGGGTCAAAGGGACTTAAGACTTAACCTCTGTCTACCCCTGTATTGGGAATTGCGTGAAGATTTTTTTTAACATCAATGACTCTATTCATATTCATCACAGATATGTTTATCTTAGCAGAATTCGAAGTCATTACTCTTGGAAGCGATGGTTCCTTTTCAACTGAACTAGCTAATCTTCAAAACCTAAGAACAGTCAATGTACGTATTAGTACAATAAACACGATACTCGAGTGGTTGAGTGATCGGAATTCACACAATTCACACAACTGGTAGGCTCATACCAATGAGGTTTTTTTTTAAACTTATGTACGTTTTATATCGTTGTGTTGGACATAAAGACGGCGACAGGCTGATCATTAGTGACGTAGTCCCAAAAAATTTCTTCGGTGGAAGATAGGTCGGAATTAATGAATGAACGAAATATGCTTCAGTGTACACCAAAAAATTAATTAAACAAACGAAATACAGAAATTAATTAAAGTACAATTGGCGGCCCTGTCGCTTTAAAGCGATTTCGCCCAGGCTACCACGTTGCAGAGGATACAGTGACCTGAGGTTTCCGCAAAATTTATAATATATATACATACATATACATATTATATATACATACTAAAAGTCAACAATAAATATACAACAAGATAGACAAGTAACGTCGATAGTCGTAGATAAGTCACGATAGCCGAGTGGCCAGGTCGGAATTTCGAGCCAAGAGACCCGAGTTCGCTTCCCAGGTGGCAAGCTCGTACCAATGGCTTTTTCAAAACTTATGTACGAATTTCATCGTTGGCTTGGACATAAAGGCGGCGACAGGCTCACCACCTGTCACCTTGTCCCGAAAATATCTTCGGTGGAAAGAGGGTCGAAGGGACTTAATTATCTAGACTAGACCTCAATCTACCCCTGTATTGGGAATTGTGTGAAAATATTTATTTATTTATTATAGACAAGTAAAATAATAGACTAATATAAATATAGGAAGGAATTATTTGTCTAGACCTCTGTCTACCCCTGTATTGGGAATTGCGTGAAGATATTATGTATTTTTTTTATTTTTGTATTGATTCTGCATTCAAAGATAACGGTTATCATGGATGTTTATATAAATATTTATCTATGTAAATGTGTATATTTGTAATTATATTGTACCGTTAACTTGTGCACTGAGACGGTGATATTCTTCCCACCTGTCACGTTGCCCAAAAAAATGTCTTCGGTGGATGGTAGGTCGGAAGGACTTAGTTGTCTAAACGAAATTGCGTTAAGATTTTTTTATACTAAAATGTTACCGATATATATTAGATACAGCGGGTTTCGAATCCCGCTCGGAGCAATCACGTGTGTGATAAATATCAATGTTTGTACACATAACAATTACATATCCACATTATGATATTTTAACTATTATCAGATGATAACAGTTAGTAACGACTATTCAGGATTGGTTATATGTTGACGCTTTTTCCCAATACTGGAGTAGACAGAGCTCTAGATAGTTAATTCCTTTCCGCCCAACTTTCACCGAGAGTTTTAGTATCTGAGCCACAATAAATATACATTAATATACATATACACATATTAACATCAATGAGTTTAGTCAAGGTAGCCGAGTTGTTGGGTGGTCGGAATTTCGAGTCGAGAGACCCGAGTTCGATCACCAGGTGGCAGTACCAATGAGTTTTTCAAAAACTTATGTACGAATTTCATCGTTGGCTTGGACATAAAGGCGGCGACAGGCTCACCACCTGTCACCTTGTCCCGAAAATATCTTCGATGGAAGGTGGGTCAAAGGGACTTAAGACTTAACCTCTGTCTACCCCTGTATTGGGAATTGCGTGAAGATTTTTTTTAACATCAATGACTCTATTCATATTCATCACAGATATGTTTATCTTAGCAGAATTCGAAGTCATTACTCTTGGAAGCGATGGTTCCTTTTCAACTGAACTAGCTAATCTTCAAAACCTAAGAACAGTCAATGTACGTATTAGTACAATAAACACGATACTCGAGTGGTTGAGTGATCGGAATTCACACAATTCACACAACTGGTAGGCTCATACCAATGAGGTTTTTTTTTAAACTTATGTACGTTTTATATCGTTGTGTTGGACATAAAGACGGCGACAGGCTGATCATTAGTGACGTAGTCCCAAAAAATTTCTTCGGTGGAAGATAGGTCGGAATTAATGAATGAACGAAATATGCTTTAGTGTACACCAAAAAATTAATTAAACAAACGAAATACAGAAATTAATTAAAGTACAATTGGCGGCCTTGTCGCTTTAAAGCGATTTCGCCCAGGCTACCACGTTGCAGAGGATACAGTGACCTGAGGTTTCCGCAAAATTTATAATATATATACATACATATACATATTATATATACATACTAAAAGTCAACAATAAATATACAACAAGATAGACAAGTAACGTCGATAGTCGTAGATAAGTCACGATAGCCGAGTGGCCAGGTCGGAATTTCGAGCCAAGAGACCCGAGTTCGCTTCCCAGGTGGCAAGCTCGTACCAATGGGTTTTTAAAAACGATGTACGAATTATATCGTTGGCTTAGGACATAAAGTCGGCGACGGGCTCACCACCGGTCACTTCGTCCCGAAAATATCTTCGGTGGAAAGAGGGTCGAAGGGACTTAATTATCTAGACTAGACCTCAATCTACCCCTGTATTGGGAATTGTGTGAAAATATTTATTTATTTATTATAGACAAGTAAAATAATAGACTAATATAAATATAGGAAGGAATTATTTGTCTAGACCTCTGTCTACCACTATTGGGAATATTGTGAAAATAATTTCTTTTATATACGTGTACTTTTAGTACGTCACTAAAAGTATCGATTACGGATAACTCTTCAAATATAATCAATATATTTTTATATTACAATAATTATTTTCTGGCGAAGCATTTCATGTTTGTCGTGTGTAGTATTCTATAAAACTAAGTAAGGATTTGGGTCAGTAATTTGAGGCACGGAGCTCGGACGGCAATTTTGCGGTCCGTCCGACGGCAGATGACATCCGGTGGTCACCACGACGGTCACAACATGGCGACTTTCACCGTGTAGTTGTTTTTTGGTTAACGAGATCAAATAATAATATGATGAATAAACATTGTACTTGCGGTTTCTTGGCGAAATTCGCAGAAAAGCTCTCCGATGGTAGAGTAATTTGTTTCTTTATAAATTGTGTAAAATTAAAAAGTAAACGAATGATTACAAATTTTTTTAATTTATTTTATTCATATCTTTAGGAATTGTTCTAATACAGGGATAGATAATTAAGTCCTTTCGAGCCACCTTACACAGAAATATATTTGAGCCGATGTGACAGGTGGTAAGTCCGTCGCCGTCTCAGTATACAAGCCCACGTTATAATAAATATATTTTGATAGATGAATATTATCAAAAAATCACGATAGCCGAGTGGTTGGGTGGTTCGAATTTCGAGTCAAGAGACTCGAGTTCGATCCCCAGTTGGCAGGCTCGTGCCAATGGGTTTTCAAAAACTTATATACGAATTATATCGTTGGCTTGTATATAAAGACGGCGACGGGTTCACCACCAATCACGTTGTCCCGAAAATATCTTCGGTGGAAGGTGGGTCAAAGGGACTTAATTATCTAGACTAGTCTTCGTCTACCGGTATTGAGAATTACATGAAGATATTTATTATTTATTTTATTCATATCCTCAAGAATTGTTCTAGTAAAGGGATAGATAATTAAATCCTTTCGAGCCATCTTACACAGAAATATATTTTGGCCGATGTGACAGGTGGTAAGTCTGTCGCCGTCTTAACATACAAGCCCACGTTAGATAGATAAATTTATTTAGATATTTAATATTATGGGAGTATTTTGGACGAATTTTGTAGATACGAACCTATTATTATTACTATCATGTAGTATACTATATTAAATTAGTCGGAGGGATATTTTAATTTGCTAATAGTAGTTGGCGCCTAAAAAAATTACAAAAATATAACATATTTAGATAGATAAATATTTATATGTACATTATAAACATCCATGAATCGAGTACAAACGTCACATAAATGTTTGTTACGGCGGGACTCGAACCCGCAACCTTGAGCCACGAAAGCACTAAAAATCAGGCTGTCGGGTTGAACTCCGAAAAATTGATAAAATATAGTATTTGTAATTATAATGTCGTCCTCCGTGGACGAGGGACGTACTGACCGGTTTTCATAGTGACGCCGGCTCTGATTCGATTCGATTCCCGGTCGAGTCAATGTAAACACTTCTTCTACACTGTTCTAGTGTGGGTGTTAGTGGTATCTGCGTTGTTTCTAATTCCATAATACAGGTGCTTAAGCTGATTACTTTGACATCAGAACAATATATGTGACGTTGTCCCCATCTCTATGCATTTATTTATTAATTTATTAAAAACTAAATGATAGAGTCACGATTGCCGAGGAGTGGTCGGAATTTTGAGTCCAGAGACTCGAGTTCGATCCCCAGTTGGCAGGCTCGTGCCAATGGGTTTTTAAAAACTTATGTACGAATCATATCGTTGGCTTGGACATAAAGTCAGCGACGGGCTCACCACCGGTCACGTTGTCCCGAAAATATCTTCGGTGTAAGGTGGTTCGAAGGGACTTAATTATCTAGACTAGTCTTCGTCTACCTGTATTGAGAATTACATGAAGATATTTATTATTTATTTTATTCATATCCTCAAGAATTGTTCTAGTAAAGGGATAGATAATTAAATCCTTTCGAGCCATCTTACACAGAAATATATTTTGGCCGATGTGACAGGTGGTAAGTCTGTCGCCGTCTTAACATACAAGCCCACGTTAGATAGATAAATTTATTTAGATATTTAATATTATGGGAGTATTTTGGACGAATTTTGTAGATACGAACCTATTATTATTACTATCATGTAGTATACTATATTAAATTAGTCGGAGGGATATTTTAATTTGCTAATAGTAGTTGGCGCCTAAAAAATTACAAAAATATAACATATTTAGATAGATAAATATTTATATGTACATTATAAACATCCATGAATCGAGTACAAACGTCACATAAATGTTTGTTACGGCGGGACTCGAACCCGCAACCTTGAGCCACGAAAGCACTAAAAATCAGGCTGTCGGGTTGAACTCCGAAAAATTGATAAAATATAGTATTTGTAATTATAATGTCGTCCTCCGTGGACGAGGGACGTACTGACCGGTTTTCATAGTGACGCCGGCTCTGATTCGATTCGATTCCCGGTCGAGTCAATGTAAACACTTCTTCTACACTGTTCTAGTGTGGGTGTTAGTGGTATCTGCGTTGTTTCTAATTCCATAATACAGGTGCTTAAGCTGATTACTTTGACATCAGAACAATATATGTGACGTTGTCCCCATCTCTATGCATTTATTTATTAATTTATTAAAAACTAAATGATAGAGTCACGATTGCCGAGGAGTGGTCGGAATTTTGAGTCCAGAGACTCGAGTTCGTTTCCCGGGTGGCAGGCTCGTACCAATGGGTTTTTAAAAAACTTATGTACGAATCATATCGTTGGCTTGGACATAAAGTCAGCGACGGGCTCACCACCGGTCACGTTGTCCCGAAAATATCTTCGGTGGAAGGTGGGTCAAAGGGACTTAATTATCTAGACTAGTCTTCGTCTACCTGTATTGAGAATTACATGAAGATATTTATTATTTATTTTATTCATATCCTCAAGAATTGTTCTAGTAAAGGGATAGATAATTAAATCCTTTCGAGCCATCTTACACAGAAATATATTTTGGCCGATGTGACAGGTGGTAAGTCTGTCGCCGTCTTAACATACAAGCCCACGTTAGATAGATAAATTTATTTAGATATTTAATATTATGGGAGTATTTTGGACGAATTTTGTAGATACGAACCTATTATTATTACTATCATGTAGTATACTATATTAAATTAGTCGGAGGGATATTTTAATTTGCTAATAGTAGTTGGCGCCTAAAAAATTACAAAAATATAACATATTTAGATAGATAAATATTTATATGTACATTATAAACATCCATGAATCGAGTACAAACGTCACATAAATGTTTGTTACGGCGGGACTCGAACCCGCAACCTTGAGCCACGAAAGCACTAAAAATCAGGCTGTCGGGTTGAACTCCGAAAAATTGATAAAATATAGTATTTGTAATTATAATGTCGTCCTCCGTGGACGAGGGACGTACTGACCGGTTTTCATAGTGACGCCGGCTCTGATTCGATTCGATTCCCGGTCGAGTCAATGTAAACACTTCTTCTACACTGTTCTAGTGTGGGTGTTAGTGGTATCTGCGTTGTTTCTAATTCCATAATACAGGTGCTTAAGCTGATTACTTTGACATCAGAACAATATATGTGACGTTGTCCCCATCTCTATGCATTTATTTATTAATTTATTAAAAAAACTAAATGATAGAGTCACGATTGCCGAGGAGTGGTCGGAATTTTGAGTCCAGAGACTCGAGTTCGTTTCCCGGGTGGCAGGCTCGTACCAATGGGTTTTTAAAAAACTTATGTACGAATCATATCGTTGGCTTGGACATAAAGTCAGCGACGGGCTCACCACCGGTCACGTTGTCCCGAAAAATATCTTCGGTGTAAGGTGGTTCGAAGGGACTTAATTGTCTAGACTAGGCCTCTGTTTACCCCTGTTGGAAATTGCGTGAAGATATTTATTTATTTATTTATTTTATTTTTATTCATTAACGAGTCGTAATTTCATTCAGTCGTTCCCCTGCTGAGATATCTTCGAAGTACGGTACCTTAGCCACCTGCATCCATCGACCAACATTATACAAGTCGTTGCTCCATCTTGTAGGGAATCTCATGAGCTTCATTTTCCAGCACAAGGTTCGCAATTGAAGAACTCGTTGCCTCCAATAGTAGTTAATTATTGCATTCATATCTGTTTTTTATATTTACATTCTTCTATGATAAGTGGTTCGAAAAGACATTTTTTAGACTTCTACCTAACTCAGTATGGGAAATTGCGCAATAACAAATATGTATATCTCTTCATACCACTCCCAATTCAGGGGTAGACAGAGGTCCAGACAATTAGGTCCTTTCGGCCCACCTTTCACCGAAGATATTTTATGAGACACAGCGTTTTGGTACAAGCCTACCTTCCTGGGAAACGAACTCGGGTCTCTAGACTCCGATCACCCAAACACTTCGCTACCGCGAAGCTAAGTTTCATGACCGAAATTAATTATAGATCAAGGTAATTTATCCAAAACATTGACAGGGTTTATCATATATGGAAAATCTCTCCTAATGACATATGTTTTTTAAAATTACAGCTCAGTCAAAGTGGCGATCTGCCGTGTTACAGCTAGACATTTGTCTGGATTTGGGTAAAAACAAAAGAGAAACTGAAAAAAATTGCGTGCAACGCGAATACTTCACGAGTGTCATATTTCAAACAAAACCTTTCTAATATCACAGAGTTCCTTTCAAAATGAACCCGTTTCGCCACCATTAAAAAGCAAATCTTTGAAAAATAAGGCCCGAATACGAATATTTTACATACAAAAACACCGCCAAACAATTTACCTTTGATATATTTCTTAAGGCGCATTCACACGCAAAAAAAAGTGCCTTTACCCCCTGCAATTACACAATGTTTTGACATTTCCACCGGTCCATTATTAACGGTTATTTATAGGTCGCGGCGACTTTAACATTTTTTTTTTACTATCAATAGAACCTTACCTGGACTTTATCATATATCAAAATGGCTTGCGCGGCGTTTTTAAACATGGGTGGTCGCGCAAGTGAGAAAACAGAACAGAATAAACTTTTTTTTTTTTGAAATAAATTATTGTTTTATTTACGTCGGATTTGCGTGAAACCTCCACGTTAGGTGATTTTGATAAATTAATTTTCTTTATTGAACGTTATTTGGAGGTGTTTCGGACGTATTTTGTAGGTACAAACCTATTAGACGGACGGATATTTTAATTTACTAATTGTAGTTGGCGCCAAAAACATATTATTCTTGATAAGAATTTCGATGTAATTGTAAAGAGAATTATTATGTCTCTTATCTTGAATTCTTTACTGCCAGTTAGTTATTTTTTGATGAGAGTAGAAATCATTATTAAAAATATAAGAAAAGTTTCATTTTTTTTTTAAAAACATTTTCTATTCTTTCTTTTTATACTTATCATCTTGTTATTTTATCTGTATGAAATACTGGCTGTTTATGTAGGTACCTTTTGCTTTTGTCTGTCTTTTACAAAGAAGATGACTACAACCTGTGTATATCTTATTAATTTAAACGGGGTGATCTTTTACATAAATTTACATACTGAACCTTCTTTAACGAATTATTCACGTTATTTTATGTAGTCAGATGTTTGTTACCAGACCATATAAAAATAAAATAAATAAATACCTTCACGTAATTCCCAATACAGGGCTAGACAGAGGTCTAGTCTAGACAATTAAGTCCCTTCGACCCACCTTCCACCGAAGACTTTTTCGGAACAACGTGACAGGTGGTGAGCCCGTCACAGTCTTTATGTCCAAGCCAACGAAATAATTCGTACATAAGTCTTTTGAAAAACCCATTGGTATAAGCCTGCCAGGGTATCGACCTCGGGTCTTTTGAATCGAAATTCCGACCAACCAATCACTCGGCTATCGTGACTCGTCACGGTACATCATATAAAAATGGTTAGGCCGATTGTTTTAATTGTAATATTTATTTAATACTTAGTTTATTGAGTTAATTTCCTATTCCTTTTAATTTTTAAGTATGATTGTATCTCATTTTAATGTTATAATTAATAAAACAAATTAATATGTAACGATTAATTGATAAATATTTTTTGTTGTATATGTAAATTTTCATGCTGTTATTAACGGCTGAAATAGGAGAAAAAATTATATATTGACCACCAATGAAATTGTAAATCTTGTTCAAAAGCAAATAAAGATTATTATTATTATTACCTCGTAATTTAGCACGAAAATAGTTTATAATTTGGATGAACATATACGACACCTTTTATTCCGGAAAACGTACCTAAACCCCGGAACAATGTGAACGCCATGTATCGATAGTAAACCTTGTGGTTTTTCCCTTCTCTTACGACACGTGGGGAAAGAGGGGTGGGTTATTCTTATCCGTACTTACATGGAAATATAAACTGCAGTGTAATTGAACTGTATTTCGCTCGTCGCCGTCTTTATGTCCAAGCCAACCATTTAATTCGTACATAAGTTTTTGAAAAAACCCATTGGTACGAGCCTGCCACCTGGGGATCGAACTCGGTTCTCTCGACTCGAAATTCCGACCCAACGACTCGGCTATCGTGACTTTAAAAGAATACATTAATGATGGTAATTCCTGGTAATGAGTTAATCAATTCCTAATTGAATTATATTGAACTACATTATTATTCCTTTTTTTTTAAATACAAAAGAAGGATACCTTCGAAGTTTTTTATCAGTTTCTTCTCTGTTAAAGGAACCTCATTACGAAAAGATTGTAGATAAAAAATACTAATGTAATATATGATTTGATTAATGATTTGTAGGCGTTTAACGTAAAATCTAGTTTAAAATCTAAATAAAAAACATGTAAAATACCGTAAGTTGACAAAGAAATTATTGTTATCCATCTTATTCATTAGTTTCCATGTATTTAATAACTACACCAGTGTAACGACCACAAAATAATAGTTATTATATTCCGATAAAATCTTCCACACAACCTGTAATATTTCTTTTATATATTATCTTTTAATATTGTTTGCTGTGGTGTTGCCATGTTGAAAAGAAAAAAAAATTCCCAGATTAACAATCTACCGAGCGATCGTAAATAATAAAGAGACATCTAAACGACCATAGTGAAGGGTATGTATCTTAAGATTTGTAACGAAATACTAAAATATAAAGTCATCTAGCCGACCATAGATTATATGAAGTTATCCGCCCGCGAAGCTTCACCGCCTTCATTATTATTAAGAAAAATTCAACATGGCCCACAAATTCGACTGTGATATTACCATAATTCTGAAGAATATCGGACAAATGTAGTAATTTGTATGTATTTAAGTAGTAAGGGGGCTCGCGAGCAACTTAATAAATACATACATAGATAGATAGGGACAACATCACATATATTGCTCCGGTTCCGAAGTAAACTACATGTTTTATGGAATCGGTATACATAACAACGAAAGCACCACAAACACCTAGACTCAAAAAAATTTAGAAAATAGGGGTTTTTCTACATTGTGTAGAAAAACCTACACACAACCGATGAGTACGTCACTCGTCCACATAGGTCGTCATTATACAAATATCGACATACTTAGCACGCGTCTGTCATGTAATATCCTGTAAGAATTATCAGACTGCGTTTGCCAACTCGGTAGTGCTGCATTGTCAATTGACAGTAGTTCAAAAATGTAAAAAAAAAGTGTTCTCTACAGTGACCTCCATTGACGTACAAACCAGTTTTCACGGGGTCGCCATCTCTGTGGTCCCGGGTTCGATTCCCGGACGGGTCAATGTAGAAAACAATTTTTCTACATTTTCTCGGGTTTTTTTGTGGTAACATCGTTATTTCTGATTCCATAACATGCGTGCTTTGCTTACTTACTATGAGATTAGAGCAATGTATGTGATGTTGTCCCTATCTATATATGTATTTATTTATTTTTTATTTATATTATGCGCCGATGTCTGCCTGTGGACCTGAAGTGCACACTCGACAGACCTGAATTGTTCGATTAAAAACAAGGAGAAGGACCACAAAAAATAGTCTGCAAGCATCTTGCCTCGGCGTTGTCTATTGACAGCGTTTCAAAAATGTTAAAAAATATGAGTCTTTGGAAGACAAGTCCAAATTTTACGTCTACTGAATATTATTGAAAATATTCCAATAAATAAGCAGTCTGTACGAAGAATTTTCTAAACACATGAGAAATATTTTTTTTTCAGGGTGTCGTAATGAATCGAATGAATCACGCAATTGTCTTAAGAGAGACCCCCTTCCCTTTTTACCCCCTTTTTACCCCCTTTTTGTAGCAACTTTAATCGGCTATAAAGTGAAAACGACGTAGGACCATAACTGACTGGACCAAATCAATTCGTTCTCATGTAAACTGCAATCCACCTCGATATCAATCTCTTGGTTTTTATTTGTTTTGTTAGTTGTTGATTAGTTTGTTAATTTCAGTATTACCCTACAAACAACAAAGTCTTTGACTTTGTTGTTTGTTGATCGCAGATGTACTTACACATTTCCTCTTATAAACATGTTAATACAGTTATCTGTTTAAAATGCATTATGTTTCCATTGCATATCCATTGAGTCACATAGAGAAATTTTCTTAAAAACTAAACTATTTCATAAAACAAAATAAATGGGTAGACATTTTTATGTCCAAGCCATCGATATAATTCGTACATAAGTTTTACCCATTGGTACGAGTCTGCCACCCGGGGATCAAACTCGGGTCTCTTGACTCAAAATTCCGACCACCCGGCCATCATGACTTAATATTTATAAACTATTTCATGGCATGTTTATTCTATACATAAATCGAATCTAAGTAACAAACGTTGACCGTGTAGTAACGGCATAAGAATATTGCCACTCCCTATCTTCCCGAGGATGTCGTAAGAGGCGACTGAGGGAAAAAGCCTTGAATATCGTTATGGCACCGAAAGATGACGTGTTAACCATCCCTAAAAATATCAGATCAAAATAATCAGACCGAAGATGGGCAGCAGCGTCTGAGGTGCGAGTGGTCTGGTACTGCGATCGCCAATCCCCTTGACCAAGCGTGGCGATTACGGCAAATCCTCCCCGTGGGAGAGGCTTACGTTCTGCAGTGGACTTTAACAGGTCATTATGTATGTATGTAATTAACAACAAATAATATAAGCGAATGTCGATTGTTAAATAAGTTCCATAAAAAGAATTAAATAAAGACGTTTTAATAATTTATGTTGTAACGTATAAAACTTATCGCATTGCAAGATTATGCAAATAATTACAAAAGAAACAGTGTTTTTAATTAAGCGTAATTAAAGTAGATTCCATTAAAACGCTTTATTTTTATGCGTATTTGTCTATAAACGATTTGTTTCATTTCTTTTTGTACACTGTACCAATTAAAAGTTTGTTTTATCGATTACGAAACACGTTTAATTTTAAATTGTTTTCGTCGTGTACACATTCGTTTCGGGCGACTTAACGATAAATAAGGATTGAAGTTTTTACGTCAGTGGACAGCTTATTATTGGTGTTTTTGTTATATTATACAACATGCAATGCGTTAATAAAGGTATAAGTGCAAACACCAACGCATATTTATCGACGTTCGACACTTAATTACGTGTTACTATTTACGAATAGCATTAAGAACCTGTCCGTAGCATATTTTTATCATATGCACCCCACATTCCATTGGCGTACGTCAAAAAAAAAATACCAAGCACAGATAATTATTATTTTATGGGCCCTAAGTAAATTATGTGTTCTGTGGGAGCTAGAGATGCGACCAGCGGCCATTTTGTCTTGAGCCTTGTCATTTCGAGCGCTCTCAATAAACCAGACCACTTTATATCGGCTTTATATAAATTATTAATATTGCAGGTCGACCATTTTGGGAGAGAGCGAGGGAGAGGGCGATAGTAATTTAGAAGCGTTAGAAAAGGTTGAATGTTATATTTTTTTACGGTACTCCGGTGTATATGGGCGGCGTTCGTTTGTGATTATTATGTTATAGTGTATATGGTGTTAGGTTTTAGAAATAAATATATTAAATATAATAAATAAATTATAAATAAAATAGTTAAACTGTAATTAGTTTAATAAACTACTACTATTTGCAACAGTAACAGACATATTGTTACTGTTGCAAATAGTAGTAACTTATTAAACTAATTATTAAATAAATATAAATATCTTCACGCAATTCCCGGTACGGTCAGGCAATACAGGGGTAGACAGAGGTCTAGTCTAGATAATTAAGTCTCTTTGACCCACCTTAAACCGAAGATATTTTCGGGACAACGTGACAGGTGAGCCCGTCGCCGTGTTTATGTCCAAGCCAACGAAATAATTCGTACATAAGTTTTTAAAAACCCATTGGTACCAGCCTGCCACCTGGGGATCGAACTCGGGTCTCTTGACTCGAAATTCCGACCACCCAACCACTCGGCTATCGTGACTTTTTATAGATTAACTATTTTATTTATAAACTATTCATTATATTTAATTTATAAACTACTTATTATATTTAATATTTATTTTTAAAACGAAACACCATATTAACTAAAATAAAAACTAATTACTTAATTAAAAATTATCAATTAACCTGTGAAAGATTACTATTGAATATATGCTTTTCCTCTAGGCTTGGCAAGCGGATTGGCGATCACATTACTAAACACCTCGCACTTTCGACGCTGTTGACAATACCGGTATGCTGAATTTTGGTCGGTTTTTTTCGATTTGATTATCCCGCCATCTATCGGCAGCCATGAGCATTTTCAAGGAATTTTCGTTATTGTAACAGACTTATGACCGTCGTAGTGTGAGTTTCAGGAAGAGCATAAAGTATCAATTTGAGCTAACTGGTTTATCAAACTAAACTTTCTCATTGCGTATTTAACCGTTCTCAGTTGAAATAAGAAAAGATTTTAACGACTTTCACTCTTTATGCAACCGAGGCGGATTTGGATGTCCTCCGAATTTACAGTACAGGTCAGGATATTGTTGCCATCAGTCAAAGCTTTGCCATTTGTCGCCCTTTAGGACACCTACGGAATGAAAGAAGATGACTGACACTTACGGCGATAGCACACTGCATTATAACAGTTTTTATCAAAGAAACAAAAAATATTTCTTTTTTTTTTATTTGCAGCTTATCAAGATTATAATGGTGGGCATAGATTTGCCCTTAAAATTTGCTACATAGAACGGCTCCAAGCCACCTGCATCCATCGACTTACCGCATCATTTTGCAGGTCGTCACTTCACCTTGAGAGTATTTATATTATTATTCGGTTAAGTAAATTTTTTTCTACTGTTATTGCTGGACCATGAATATAGACAAACGCAGTCGGTAGTTATAATAAATAATGTTGGTAACTGTTAATCTACTGATATGAAGTCACGATAGTTGAGTGGTAGGGTGAACAGAATTCGAGTCAAAAGACCCGAGTTCGATTGCTAGGTGGCAGGCTCGTACCAATGGGGTTTTTCAAAAACTTACGTATAATTTACATCGTTGGTTTGGACATAAAGACGGCGCCGGGATCAGCACCTGTCACGTCGTCCCAAAAATATCTTCGGTGGAAGGTGGGTCGAAATTATAACAGTATAATATATTTATATATTTATTATATAATATATTTATACAAAAGTATAATATATTTATATATCATACAGTTAATATTCGTGACATATATTGTCATTAAACTTCTCCTAACAAATTTCATGATATTCCTGGTTTGGATTCACAATTCGACCCAGCAGATGGAATTGCGATCGAGGTATAGGTATTTTATGTCTTGTTCTTTGAATCTTCGCATAACCGAAAAAAAGTGTACGTGTAATCCAATCTACACACGGCAGAAGGAATCAAAGGAAGAAGAGACCGAGAATATAACATAATGTGTAATGTACCATCTCTGCGGTCGGTTTGTATCGTTATTGGACCAGGTAAAATATGCCAATAATTTGTTTTCGCACGCGAAATTTTACGGTATAATTTTTAATAACATTTCTATAATAACTCATTACCGCAAAGTAATGCTCATGTCTATTAACTATTTTGTAGGTTCTCCTTTTAGCCCTGTCCTCTTCTCTCTCCTCTTTTATCTCTTACGACATATACGAATAGGATTATACGATACGAAGGGACATAATTGTCTAGACCAGACCTCTGTCTACCCCTGAATTGAGAATTGCGTGAAGATAATACTGCAGCAGGAATGGACTGGTTCGACCGACCTTGCAGCAACGAGGCAGGCGCATATTGTGCCTCTACATTTTGGTCTCTTGAGTTCTACATCCAAATGCTTCTTTAGATTCTTGTTTAGGTTCATATCTGCAGCCAGTGTTACATGGGCGTTATTTATCACTTATCATTGGGCGAGCCGATTGCTCGTTAGTAACTTTCGCCATGAGTTACAGAAAGGCAACAACAAGATGGCGGTAGGCGCACCACGTCACATTGTACCAAGTAGACTTCGGTGCCCGTGGGTCGAATGTAGTCACTTGTTTACCGAGTAGGAATTAGGTAAATGAGCGAAGAGAATCCAAAGATTTATAAATAATTCATGTAATGCAGCAAGGCGAGTGGAAAGATGCGTTCGCAGATAGGCAGTACGAAAAAAAAATAACGATAAGAACAATTTAATTATTTCCATCGACAATTCAATTAAAAGGCAACGCTGTAATTAACCTGTAGATATTTATCTATGAAATGTAACTCGTCATTTAAATGCTAAATTGCAGCACGCTGTATACGTCGCTGTACAAATGTGATAATTTCGAATTTCGCGTGTTTGTGTGTGTGCGCCAACACACGCGTACAATGTAATGTTTTTATTTATTAGTCGGGTTATTTAATTAGGGTCCTTCGGTGCTTTAATAGAAATCCATGCCTAGTTGATGGTTAGTTTTTTTTGTATCATCACGCATGTTTAATATTGGGGTAGGGTAAGACAATTAAGCACTTTTGACTTATATTTCGCCAGAGATTATTTTGGGATATAGTGACAGGTGGTGAGCTTTTCGTCACCTTAGTGCTAACGATACAAACATAAGTTACAAAAATATCATTAGTACCAACTCCTGAGAAACGAATTCTGATTGCCTTATTCGAATTCCGATCACCCAACCACTGGATTATCGTGGTTCCTCCTTTTTATAATTTTTCTTCAACCTCCGCGGCTTTATGTTTTCGATGGCTGGTGGCAAAGATCCAAAATCCTTCTGATTTCTGATTCTACTCTATCTCTGATTTTATATAGATATTCCGAAAAGTCTACCTAATAAAACGCATCAGGGGCTTTTTAAAACTTACTTAAGGAAAAATTTATTTTTAATAGGAAAATTTTATTAATTATGTACATACATATTTATTTTGTCTGTCGGAACGGTAAAACCTTTTCTATGAATTAAAAAAAAATATCTTCACGCCATTCCCAATACAGAGGTAGACAGAAGTGTAGTCAATTAAGTCGTTTGAACCCACCTTCCACCGAAGAATTTTTGGGTCAACGTGACAGGTGGTGAGTCTGTCGCTGTCTCAATGTCCAAGCCAACAATATAATTCGGACATGAGTTTTCGAAAAACCCGTTGGTACGAGCCTGCCACTTGGGGATCGAACTCGGGTCTCTTGACTCGAAATTCCGACCACCCAACCACTCGGCTATAATAGTATTAATAATAATTAATTACTTGAAAAGTTTCATAATTAAGAAATCCAAAATAGCTTAACATAATTTATAGGTTCGAATCTGGAACCTAAATTAAGCCGTGGCACGTGTTTTAGAGTCCCAGGTCCCCCTCTAAATTAATTTGCAACAAAATAATGGAGTTTAGCTTCTTAAATAATTAGTTTTTATAGAGTAATTTTATAACAGGTTAATGGGTCCCATTGTCACTACACCATGATCTGATGGTGGATATCTCAAATCTTATAAGTATATATAAGTATCGTGCGCATTTTACTATTTTCATGATGTAATTCAGATTTTTGCGTCTAGTGGAAATTGTATAATGATGTACAACTAATGAAAGAAACTACACCATCTAATCGGTAAAAATTAGGCAGTGATACATAGTTTCGATTTTGACGCTACCCTCAAACATATTAGTATCAAATTTCAAACGCATCGAACTCTACATTCCTCTTCCTTTTATAATGAATATTTTTCTGTTCCCGCTGTCCACTTGATGTGCTCCATCTCTTCCCTCATTCAGAAACCTCCTCAAATCTTATTACCTTGGTAATTAACGCAATTACCTATAATATAATTTTTTTAATTATATTTTCTTAGCTTTATCCTCTTGAATTCTATCAATCTCTTTTTTTGTTTCTGACAATTCATTTCATTACGGCTACCATCATCTAGTCATTTCATTTTAATAATAACGATACAATTATATAAATTTTGGGGTAGGGTAAGACAACGGTACACCACCCCCTTTTTCTTTATTATTTCTATATCTGCCTTTATGCCAAGTACTTTTTTAGTTTTTGTACTAATTTATTGTTCATTGTACTATTTTATTTTTTTTACCTTAAATTGTGGTGCATAATAAACAATATATAAATAAATAAAATAAATATCAGTGCTTATTAGAATTTTTTTGATTAAGCAACGACTAAGAGAATTATTTAAATATTACGATTATTTACTGATTTTATCACGAATGCTGTAAAGCACCTGAAACATCGGGAAAAAATATTTAAGAAGGTAAGCAAAAAGCTATATTTTAAATATGTAGTATTCGCGTAAATACTGCAATTGTAAAATTATAAAAGTAAACTTATACTAATAAAAAAATAGAGATATTTATATGTTTTCAAGTCACGATAGCCGAGTTGTTGGGTGGTCGGAATTTCGAGTCGAGAGACCCGAGTTCGATCCCCAGGTGGCAGTACCAATGAGTTTTTCAAAAAACTTATGTACGAATTTCATCGTTGGCTTGGACATAAAGGAGGCGACGGGCTCACCACCTGTCACGTTGTCCCGAAAATATCTTCGGTGGAAGGTGGGTCAAAGGGACTTAATTGTCTAGACTTGGGAATTGCCTGAAGATATTTATTTATTTATTATTTATATGTTTTCACATTTATAAAATTATACTTTGCATTTTTGTGGTTTTTTTTTTAAGACGGTTCAATTAATAATATTTATCCAAACCAAATATCGCCTAATTCCTCTTAAAAAAAGTTTTAAATACAAGAAAATCTTGATTATAAATGCATGCGGAACACCGTGGTAATCTTTTCGAAACTCATCTCCATTTGTTCTGCCGTGGGATCCGTACAAAAACTTGGATCCTGGTCTGTAGGATCGTGGACGCCCCGATCGTTGTAACCAATTAGTTCACGAAATAAACGATTTTTTTGCTCTCCCTCTATCTCCATTATTTAATGCCTTTGTACTACTTACTCTTAATAAGAAGAAAAGTTTTAGTGTATTCATTAATGGCATACATTTTTATGTTCACGTATTTTCCTAATACTGGGAATAGACACACTTTTTACCGTCGCTTATTCGGGAGAGCGGAATTGGTGAGTGTATCACAGTCTTAGTGTCCAAGCTTAACACATACAATATACTCAGAAAAATATATTTGCATAGATAAATATTCATATATACATATAAATATCGGATTAGAGTACAAATATACAAATATTTGTCCCTAGCGGTCTTCGAACCTTAACCTCCAAAGAGGTAGAGCCACTCCCAACTCGACTATCGGATCGTTTTTGAATTTTTTAAAATAAATAAATAAATATAAATATCTTCACGCAATTCCCAATACAGGGGTAGACAGAGGTCAAGTCTAGACAATTAAGTCCCTTTGACCCAACTTCCACCGAAGATATTTTCGGGACAACGTGACAGGTGGTGAGCCCGTCGCCGCCTTTATGTCCAAGCCAACGATGAAATTCGTACATAAGTTTTTGAAAAACTCATTGGTACTGCCACCTGGGGATCGAACTCGGGTCTCTCGACTCGAAATTCCGACCACCCAACAATTCGGCTATCGTGACTTTTGATATAATTTTGAATTTTTTTAATATAATTTATTTGAAATAAAGCTCACTATGGAGCTCGTTGGTTTATTTTTTTAAAAATCCAATTCACATTCTTAAAGAACTCAAGGGTATTTACATAACAGTAAAATCAAGTGAGTGCTAAATTTCTTTGGTGATTTCAAATTTTTGACGATGGCAAGACACGTTTATTATACGATGAATATTGACGTGACATTTTAAAACATTATTAATACACATAAAATCTCATGCCGCGTTTACGATAATTCAGTTTTCGATAAAATCCAAAGTGATTCGAGCGATTTAAAAGTAAATTAAAACAAATTGAGCAGATACTGGCTGCAAATGAGTCGGTAAATACATTACCGCGCGTCGAGGTGAGCGTCGCTTTAAATTACCGCGCCCAAAAAAAAAAAAAATGTTGCCAAATTCGCGCCAGATATAAAAAGTTTGGTTCCGTCAAGTTATTTAGATGTTTACAAATTAATTATTGCCTTTGTTTCTGTTTGCAGTAGTGATTTAATATATTTATTTAATACTAGTTGCCACGGCGGCTTTGCTCGCGGTTTTACACGCGGAATCCCAATTATTTTCCTGAAACAAAAGTATTAAAATTTTTCCTTATAATATAACCAATATACCAGTAAAGGTCCCGTTAAATTCGGTAAAGCCGTTTCAGAGAGCGGGAACAAACAGGCAGACAAAACTTTCGGTACCGTGAATGTAAGTTCCGTACCTATATATTATTACATGCATTTAGTGAGTGAGCTGTCAATTTGGAATTACAAACAGTAACTACAATTTTATTTATATGTATAGCTCTTCTTTCAGCAATTTGAATATACGGGTATCCTACTATCGAACCAAAGTACATTAATAAAATAAACAATTTTTAGTTGTCTTTGGCACTATTAGCGTACTAAAGTGATTTATCAAAATGTTTGCCGTTTTTAAGTATTAATTTAAGTGGTGTTATTAGCGACTTATAAAAGAAAAAAAAAGAAATTAAGCTATCGATAGACAAATTATACAGTAACAAATTGTCACATTTATAGAGAGAACTATCGAAATTTGAATTCCGAATTCGCTTCACACATAAATTATTATAATATTTGAATTGCTTTCCGCCTGCTATACTGTACAGCACGTGAAATTAGTTGAGTAGGTGTTATTTAAAATTTTATTGTTATCATGGTAAATTTGAGTGTTTCAACTTTTTACAAGCTTCATTATTATAAGTTTGTATATTAACGTATTTGTTGACCCTGACGGGTTACCAGACGAGTTACTAGACAGAACAAGTACTAAGTAACTAAGTCACTAATAATGGTTTAATATTAAACAAATACAATTTTTTTATTAATTAAATATGTTTGTTAATGGTTTTCTATTTTATGATAACCTACGTATTACTTTTTTTATTTTTATTTTTCTTTTTATAAAATTTATTAAGTTCAATAAAGGGGTCTTCACAAATATCTTAGTCTAAAACAGATTCGATTTTAAAATTCGGTAGAGTATTATCCGTATCAAGTGCGATTTTTCATTCGCTCCTTTTTTGTATACGTGAATGTTTTTTTTAATGTTTTGATGCAAAAGAACGAAAGGTTCCAGGTAACGCGCGATACGCTTCGCACGGCGGTTTATGTTTCAAACATTTTTTTGCTCCTCTTTGTTACTTTTTAATTATTTATAGTGGATGAAGTTCATATAGTTAAAATGGAAATATGCCATCTTATTTTTAATTGACATTCAATTAGCCAACTGATGATGTCTTTTAATATGACGACCTCCGTGGACGAGTGGCGTAAACACCGGTTTTCAAGTTGCCACCATCTAGAGGTCCCGGGTTCGATTCCCGGCCGGGTCAATGTAGAACTACTTTTGCTACATGTTCTCGGGTCTGGGTGTTTGTGGTGCCTTCGATGTTTCCGATTCCCATACCTCATGTGCTTAGCATCTTACAATGAGGTCGGAGCAATGTATGTGTTGTTGTCTCTATCTGTATATATATTTATTTATATTTATTATTATTATATTATATTAAATTCGAACTCAAATATTTAAGGTGAGGTTCAGTTTCTAGAGAAATTGTATCCACGACTGTGCCAAGAGGGCTGGTTCTTTTCTCGCTCAGTGGTTAAGTCTAGCCATTCAACGTAGAAATGCAGCCAGCGTTCTTGACACCATGCCACGAGGAGTAGGGCTCTAGGATGATAATAGTTTTAGTAAATATTGACATAATATTGTTTCTGTAAACAAAAGATAGGTAGGGGAAGTACATCACTGGTGTCGAGACGAAGGTGAAAGAGCGTGATGCGTTTTGGTAGAGCTTTCTATTTGGCGTTCCTGGTACTTCTGGTCGTACTAAATAACGTACTGAATAACGAACCGGAATACCTTATATTAGGTTTCAAGTTCATTTACTAATAGTGGTTTATTATAATAAAATAAATAAATATCTTCCCGCAATTCCCAATACAGGGGTAGACAGAGGTCTAGTCCAGACAATTAAGTCCCTTTGACCCACCTTCCACCGAAGATATTTTCGAAACATCGTGACAGGTGGTGAGCCCGTCGCCGTCTTTATGTCCAAGCCAACGATATAATTCGTATATAAGTTTTTTGAAAAACCCTTTGGTACGAGACTGCTACCTGGGGATCGAACTCGGGTCTCTTGACTCGAAATTCCGACCAACCAACCACTCGGCTATCGTACCTTAGTGGATTATTCTAATAATTATTCTTATTTTATGTAAAATTTCGCTGCAGGACATAGAAAAATAATGTAAGAAAATAAAGTAATACTCAATGTGTATATATACGTATATACATATAAACGGGAGAACGTTTGTAGGATTATTACATTATTTTGGTGGTGGATTATTTAACGCTCGACGCTATTTATTATTTTCACAAAATTATTATCATTCCAGGGATAATTCTGATAGTGGTCTATATAATTCTAAATCCTGTAGGATTATTTTGCGATTGCTAAAACATGCGACTCTTTTTTCAAGTTGTATAAAAAATTACTATACCCTGTGATAGTTGTTACAAAATAAATATATGATTACTGTTGACATGAACGCTGTGTTTGATTGACTTAAGCCATACGTGACACACAAGTACATAGACACCATCAAGCGAAGACTTTTACAGATTTGTTGTTACATTTGAGCGCAAGGATATCCATGGCTATTTCCACATCAGATTTGCTATCGGGCCTGGGCTAAAGCATCGGCGTCTCGTGATTCAAAAACTAGCGTTTTTAAGAAGGAGTATAACTCTGCCGCCAGGTCCTTCAAAAGAGTAACTACTGCGGCAAAGTCCGAGCACAATGGCAGAATTGGCGAGAAACTAGTACGTCTTCCTTCGGGAACTCGTGCGTTCTGGTCCCTCGCCAAGGCTGTCCAAGGGAATTTCAGTTAGCCATCATTACCATCTCTGCACAGGGAGGACAACTCGCTGGCCCATGACGCAAAAGAGAAAGCCGATCTTCTAGGTTCTCTTTTTGCGTTCAACTCGACTCTCGATGACAGGGGGAACTCACCGCCGACCATCCCGTGCAGTGAGTGCTCTATGCCGGACATCTGGTTCTTTCAGAGCTCAGTGCAAAAAGCACTCCTCTTCTTGGATATCCAGAAGTCGAGTTGGCTCGATGATATCCCCCCCTATTGTGTTGAGGATGTATGCTCCAGAGTTGGCACCGGTTCTAACGCGTCTTTTTCGGTACTCTTACTCTGAAGACGTCGTCCCAATGACATGGAAGACAGCTTTGGTGCACCAGATCCCTAAGAAAGGCGACGGCTCAGATCCGGGTAACAACAGACCGATCGCCATCTCTTCCTTGTTCTCCAAAATAATAGAGTTAAAGCAGTTGTGATATCGGCCTAAGAATTTGTTATCTCCCTTTCTCCCCTTGAGTTTTGTAAGAGAGTTAGTAAAATGCATGTCATTGGCTTCCGACAGATGGCGGAATAATCTAATATATAATATTTTCGTGACACGGTGTTTGTAATTAAACTCTTCCGAAATGGTTCGCCGATTTTCATGAAATTTTGTGTGTTTCGGTACATATCGGTTAGGTCTGCGAATCGGATATCATCTATTTTTCATCCCCCTAAATGTTAAGGGTACCCCAATTTTTTTTATTTAGTTTAATTTGCTATTTATACATTTATTTAATTAGTGCTTTACAATTTTTTGTGATATTGTAGCTCCTTATTATATTGTATATATATATATATATATATATATATATATATATATATATATATATATATATATATATATATATATATATATATATATATATATATATATATATATATATATATATATATATATATATATATATATATATATATATATATATATATATATATATATATATATATATATATATATATATATATATATATATATATATATATATATATATATATATATATATCTTCACGCAATTCCCAGTACAGGGGTAGACAGAGGTCGAGTCTAGACAATTAAGTCACTTCGACCCACCTTTCACCGAAGATATTTTCGGGACAACGTGACAGGTGGTGAGCCCGTCGCCGCCTTTATGTCCAAGCCAACGATATTCGTACATAATCGTTTTTGAAAAACTCATTGGTACGAGCCTACCAACTGGGGATCGAACTCGGGTCTATTGACTCGAAATTCCGACCACCCAACCACTCAGCTATAGTGACTAATTATATTGTAATTTTATAATTGTAATACATATCTTAATAGAGTTCTGTCGTCGTTGGTGATAAGGAATTATAATATTATACTGTTTAAATTTTTTTTGAAACGTTGGTGGGTCACGCATTTTCCCATACTGGGCTAGGTAGAGGCCTGAACAGTAGTCTTTTCGAGCCACTTTCCACCAACGCCAATTTGAGGTAACATGACCGGTGGTAGGCTTATCGCCGTCTTAATGTCCAAGCTAAGGGTAAAATAAATAAATAAATAATACATATATAGATAGGTACAACATCATACATTGCTCCGATTCCAATGTAAGAAGCTAAAGCACTTGTGGTATGGGAATCGGAAACTATGAAGGCACCACAAACACCCAGACCCGAGAAAATTTAGAAAAAGTAGTCTTTGACCCGTCCGGTATTTGAATCCAACTTCGAGGGTCACTACCATCGACTATTGGGTCATTTGTTAGCATTTCCTGAAAGTTTTATTGAACAGTGGTGCTCCATATAGATTATTCTAGTGAATTAGCTTAACATTTTTTTTTAAACCGCCGATGTAATAACATGTCTACGCGCTACAGACTTGTAAAATTTATTTGTTATTTAATCTTCAACTCAAAATGATTTCATAGTCACGGAAGCCGAGTGGTTGGGAGATCGGAATTCGAGTCAAGAGACACGAGATCTCGGCTCGTTGAAACCGATGGCGTTTTTTCATTAACTTATGTACGATTTAAACCGTTGGATTGGAAAATGACGGTGACGGATTCACCTCCTGTTACGTTGTCTCAAAAATATTTCCAACGAAGACTCTTAATTGTCCAGACCTCCGTCTACCCCCAGTATTGGAAATTACGTGATAATAATAACAGAAGATATGATATATCGCTACAGACATGTAAAACCTCTTTGTTGTTTAATCTACAACTCAAAATTATTTCAGTAGTTGTTGACTTTTTTCAACAGTTTACCCAACAGGCGCCAACGGTCTAATAATCTGATTGTTTAATTTGTGACGCTATATAACTTTAATATCGTTATCAACGGAAGACAAGACGTTAACAATAGGCGAAATCAAAAAAGCCAATCACTTAAAAAGCCTGCCCGGGTCAAGTGACATCCGTAAAAATTGCCGCAATTAAAGTGAAGCAAGAAAAAGTCATTTTAAATTCGACATTCCGAGCCAACGTTCGGGAGACAATGGCCCATTAGGAGCCCGTAGATAAGTATCTAGACCAGTGATCTTCAAAGTTGAAGCATTCGTTAATTCTTGAAAAAAAAATCTTACCAATGTCAATTGTCAAGTCTGCCATAACTCTTTAAATAATGCTTGTACTTACAAGTGCTTATCATTAAGTTTCCATCAATTATCAAACACCGCATATCAAATACGACGTTTGAATGTTAAGAAATTACAAAATGTTTATTCGTTTATAAAACAGTCATCGATTTAAAGTTTTGGTATCACTGGTCTCACCGACCCAATTGTAGTTTCATTTTTGAGTTTTAGAACGCTGTGTTTGTTTTTTTAATGGTTCCGCCCGCGGCGTGCCGTGGTGTCGATTTTTGCGGCTAACGATTTGGAAGCGATTCCAGCCTCGATTTACGAATCGAATTTACAACGAAAGAAAATCTTCGAATTTTAGATTACGTCTCTCGAATACTGGTTAATACAAAAAGAACTATTTATAATTAAGTGAATTGTTCAATGGAATGAACCTGTTTTCAAATATTTCATATTGAAAATTTAAAGAATTATATAAAAAAAAACTTTATAAGTAAACAAATGTTAAAATTACGAAACAATCTGTGAAAATAAACTGCAAGATTAGGATAGGCACTGCTAAATTTTTTCATGTTTCGGCTTGTTTAAATTTTAGAGGCGAATATTCTTTTCGGGCTGATATTTCAGAAATGTCACGGCCTTTAACTTTATTTTTTTAAAAACATGGCGGAGCGCGCGAACACGGACCACACACGTTGAAAATCGTATATCTTCATAGTTCGCGAAATAACACGTTCATTTCTTTTTTTTTATGTTTTGCTATGCAAGGATTTTATTTGACCGCCTGCAATTTAAAATTTATAGAACATGAAATTGTTGTTATGCATCTGTGCGCTTATAGAGAGAAGACATTTTTTATTAATTTAATTTTACAGACTGGTTAAGCACATCAGTGTCTAAAGGGCTGTCTGGTACTGCTATCGCCAGTCCGCTTGTCAAGCGTGACAATGATGACAATCCTTCCTGCATGGAAGACCAATGCATGAAAAGATGGAAAACCGTTGGGCTTTATACGGTGAGAGACACCACCTTTTCCAAAGAATTTCAGCACGCATAAATATTCACATTTTTTTCTGTTACAATGGGTTTCGTTTAGTTTTTAGTTTAGGTTAGAGTTTCGGATAGATTTTTATTTCAGATATCCGATAATATCGGTAGCGGTAACTGAGTTCCTGAGTTTTAACAGTGGTAGAGCCACGCATCTGCTTTTGTTGTTGCAAGAATGGACCGGTTCGACCGGGGAAGTACCACGACTTCACAGAATATCGGCGTGAAGTAGAAATCTAATAAACTTCTGCGTTTCGTCTGGTGAGTGCAGGTAACCTGAGGCCCACACACCCCCTCCCCCAATGAACAGATGTACACAAATAATGGCCAGTAAACGTCCGCAAGCGGATAGACGATTATACCTTGCATCAAAGACGCAGCTGACACTGACCGGTCTGCCGATTTCCCGTTGGTATTTTTTTTCGGCATCTAATGAAAATTTTCAAGGGTTTCCCCTTAGTCGCCTCTTACGACACTCACGGGAAGAAAGGTAGTTGACATCCGTGGACGAGTCGCGTACACACCGGTTTTCAAGGTGTCGCCAGCTCTGAGTTCCGATTCCCGGCTCGATTCCCGGTTTAGTCAATGTAAAAACACATTTTCAGTTTCTCGGGTATGGATGTTTGTGGTACGTTCATTGATTCTGATTCTATACTACAAGTGCTTAAGAGCTTACTTTGGGATCAGATAAATGTATGTGACGTTGTTCTTATCTATGTTTATATTTATAAACAATTATCACTGCTTATTTAAAAAAATATCTTTAATCGTGATAGCATCATAAACACTTAAAAAATCTGTAAGCGTTTGATTTGTCTGTATTGACACAGTAAAATAAAATTTAATGTAATGACGCGCCGTTTGGCAGTCACGATAGCTGAGCGGTTGGGTGATCAGAATTCGAGTCAAGAGATCCAAATTCGATCGTCAGGTGGCAGGCTCGTACCAATGGGTTTTTCAAAAACTTATATACGAATTATATCGTTGGCTTGGACATGAAAACGGGGACGGGCTCTCCACCTGTCACGTTGTCCCAACAAAGTGTCATCGGTGGACAGGACTTAATTATCTCGACCTCTGTCTACTCCAGTATCGTGATTGGCTTGGAGATTTTTTTTTAAATTATAATTAATGTAATTTCTCTAGATTATCTGATTTGATGAGTATTTTAATAAACAAGAATAGACTGATGCTTGTCTATTATCCAAGTAAATTTATTTAGCATTATCATCAATTACTTGCTTCGTTCTTTACACGCAAACAATATAAATGCGCGGTAAAAAACAACTGTCTTATTAATAATTAGCCATCTAATTATTCCCGCTATTCAATCGAAATGTCATGCTGACATTAAAACCACCGCTTTCCTGTTGCCACAGATAAAGGGTTTTAAATCGGTTTAAAAAATCTTTTCGCTTTTATTTTTCAGATTAGTATTCGGCGTTAGGGTGGAATGCCAATCCTTATTTAATGACGCCAAATCGTAATTCTATCATTTCTATTCCAGTCACAGAGTGTTTTAGGAGCGGAAGTACCGAACTTTTTTTCGGTATAATCGGCCCATAATGCTACTTTATAACATCCGGTTAGGTATTTTATAATAAAAAATAGTTACGGTTGAGTTAGGATGCTATATGTAAATGAAAGCATAGAGAAAGAATTTTGTCGAAATGGAATGATCACATCGGATAACGATTGCTATTAGTGTACTTATAAATAAGTAATTTACTTACTATTAGAAACTTTATCGAACAAATGTTTGTCGTTTAAATTGTTTGTAACAAATTGCTCCTATCTTATTTTCAATCTTTTTTAGTTTCATATTATAAATGTAATTCCTTTCCACTTACTCGTGACAACACCTAAACGGTGTTGACTTTAACTTATATACATTTATACATATGTTCACGCATTATTACTAAACGGGTTGCCAGATAGAACATGTCATCAAATACTTGTAAAATTATGATTTTTTTTTCAGGGTGTGCAGTTTTAACAAATATTTGATGAATAATTGTATTAAATTCGAATACGAATATAGAGATGTTTGTTCATCTTTCTTAGTGAAGGTCTCGTACTTTGACCGCTAGTACAGTTCTTTGTTTTCAAATCAAATCAAATCATTTATTCGTCGATATTGTACTTACTTACTATAATAGATTTATTCATTTATATTATAAAAATAATATAAATAAATATCTTCACGCAATTCTCAATACAGGGGTAGACAGAGGTCAAGCCTAGACAATTAAGTCCCTTTGACCCACCTTCCACCGAAGATATTTTCGGGACAACGTGACGGGTGGTTAGCCCGTCGCCGTCTTTATGTCCAAGCCAACGATGAAATTGGTACTTAAGTGAAAAACTCATTGGTACTGCCACCTGGTAATCGAACTCGGTTCTCTCGACTCGAAATTCCGACCACCCAACAACTCGGCTGTCGTGACTTATTTGACTTATTTATATTATAATATCCCTTATAATAATCGGACTGGGGATGGGCAGCACTGTCTGCGGTGCGAGGTCTAGTACTGCGATCGCAAATCCGTCTGCCTGGCGTGGTGATTATGGCAAATCCACCCCATGGGAGAGGGCTATACCCTGCAGTGGACTTTAACAGGCCGGTATGTATGTGTGTATGTAACCCTTTTGATATAGTTTTTTATTTTACCTAAAGTAATTATCTAAACTAACCTTGAACCTGTAGATAGGCTTCGCCCATTTACTAGACTTCTGGAAAGATAAACGTGCACATCACCCCATGAACTCCTTACTTATTTTATGGAGTCTAGTAACTGGTGTTACAAGCTTGTGATTATTACATTATGCTTATCAGTATTCTTATTAAAATTATTCACGTTTTTTCCTACATTCATCACACGATCATAAACACATGTTTATATGAAATTGTTATGTTATATATGTAAATTCAAATATAAATATATAATATATCTTGTAAACATCTCTCTCCGAAGTCTTTCCTTCATTACTGAAGATGGTGGCCATGGTGAAATCCTTATCTCTTATGGACCATTTGTCTCCATCGGTTCCTGTTGGCAGTTCAGTTGGCATATTCACGATCATGTGGAATTTATTACGATTTGCGTCGTTCAGCTGCTCAGTCTATCTTGTGGCTTTACGTCCTTTCCGTCTTTTGCCCTCCATATTGCCCATTGTTATCAACAGTTCGAGAATAATTTTTTTATTATTTGTTTTTTGATTTATCTTCACGCACAATCCCTGACGGGGTAGCCAGAGAGAACAGATCGCCAAGTGTCACGATCCTTACATACCTCTTTCGCTTCAGTTAGATTCATCATTTTCTTCATACATGCACGTTGAGGTATCCAAGTACTCTTGACCCTTTCGTCTTCGAGCAATTTGCTCACATGGTCTACGAATATCTTCACGCAGTTCCCAATACAGGGGTAGACAGCGATCAAGTCTAGACAATTAAGTCTCTTTGACCCACCTTCCACCGAAGATATTTTCGGGACAACGTGACAGGTGGTGAGCCCGTCGCCGTCATTATGTCCAAGCCAACGATGAAATTCGTACATAAGTGAAAAACTCATTGGTACTGCCACCTGGTGATCGAACTCGGTTCTCTCGACTCGAAATTCCGACCACCCAACAACTCGGCTGTCGTGACTTATTTGACTTATTTATATTATAATATTCCTTATAATAATCGGACTGGGGATGGGCAGCAGCGTCTGCGGTGCGAGGTCTAGTACTGCGATCGCAAATCCGTCTGCCTGGCGTGGTGATTATAGCAAATCCACCCCATGGGAGAGGGCTATACCCTGCAGTGGACTTTAACAGGCCGGTATGTATGTGTGTATGTAACCCTTTTGATATAGTTTTTTATTTTACCTAAAGTAATTATCTAAACTAACCTTGAACCTGTAGATAGGCTTCGCCCATTTACTAGACTTCTGGAAAGATAAACGTGCACATCACCCCATGAACTCCTTACTTACTTTATGGAGTCTAGTAACTGGTGTTACAAGCTTGTGATTATTACATTATGCTTATCAGTATTCTTATTAAAATTATTCACGTTTTTTCCTACATTCATCACACGATCATAAACACATGTTTATATGAAATTGTTATGTTATATATGTAAATTCAAATATAAATATATAATATATCTTGTAAACATCTCTCTCCGAAGTCTTTCCTTCATTACTGAAGATGGTGGCCATGGTGAAATCCTTATCTCTTATGGACCATTTGTCTCCATCGGTTCCTGTTGGCGGCCATATTCACGATCATGTGGAATTTATTACGATTTGCGTCGTTCAGCTGCTCAGTCTATCTTGTGGCTGTACGTCCTTTCAGTGTTTTGCCCTCCATATTGCCCATTGTTATCAACAGTTCGAGAATTATTTTATTTTGTTTGTTTATTGATTTATCTTCACGCACAATCCCTGACGGGGTAGCCAGAGAGAACAGATCGCCAAGTGTCACGATCCTTACATACCTCTTTCGCTTCAGTTAGATTCATCATTTTCTTCATACATGCACGTTGAGGTATCCAAGTACTCTTGACCCTTTCGTCTTCGAGCAATTTGCTCACATGGTCTACGAATATCTTCACGCAGTTCCCAATACAGGGGTAGACAGCGATCAAGTCTAGACAATTAAGTCTCTTTGACCCACCTTCCACCGAAGATATTTTCGGGACAACGTGACAGGTGGTGAGCCCGTCGCCGTCTTTATGTCCAAGCCAACGATGAAATTCGTACATGAGTTTTTTGAAAAACTCATTGGTACTGCCACCTGGGGATCGAACTCGGGTCTCTCGACTCGAAATTCCGACCACCCAACAACTTGGCTATCGTGACTTATATTTAATATCGAATTATTAAATATCGAATTTCGAGAATTATGTGAGTAAATGAGTGTCTTAAATTAATTTCCATATAAATAAATCAAGTTATTTCTCTAAGTTATTCCTATAACAAATGAGAAGCATATTTCTTGCTGTTACCATTATTTCATACCGTTCTTTACATTACGTTAAGGCGGCAAACGAAAAGTAAAATATCCCACAGAGCACACATAAAAAAAACACTAGTTCCGAAACGAGCACAGAATATGTAAAAGAAACTAATCCACTTTCATGCGGTGTTTGCAAAGCGTTGCCTCCAGCGACGAACGTTCGGATTTTGAAAATATTTTGACATTAATGACTGCCTTTGTGAGCGGCCAGTGACATTCAAGTGAAGTATTGTCGACGACTTTTATTTTTTTTACTGCGCAAAAAAATGGTTACGCGTCGAAGCGTTGCAAAGTTAACTAGTTTTTGGGTGTTACGTTTTGAATAGGTTGACGGATTGAATTGGTTTTACTATAAATATTTACAATTTGAAAATTAATCACGTGAAAAATTTCTCGATAATTTTTGTAGATATGCCTAACTAATTGTATACCTAATATTTTATTTAAAATATTCTATGAAATTAACAAAGAAAATTATATATTAATTTCGTGGTCTGAGTAGATGGAAACGTTATCGATCAACGGATTGTTACGCCAAAATGAATAGGGTAACTCTCATAAGATAATATAGTAATGTAGTAAATAGTCACGATAGCCCAGTGGTTGGGTGGTCAAACTTTGACTCAAGAGACCTGAGTTCGATCACCAAGGACCAATGGGTATTCCCACTAAAACTTACAATTACTAAACTAAAAATTAACAAATTAAAAGTTACGTACAAATTAAAACTTACATTGTTGGCTGGGACATGAAGATGGCTACGGACTCACCTCTTGCCATATTACCTCAAAAATGTCTTTGTTGGAAGGTGGGTCGAAAGGACCTTTGACCTTGACATTGGGAATGGGTGAAGATATATAGTAATTCTTAGCTTATATTCATTTATCTTAGCCTATATCATGGGTGTTCTTAGTCGTCTACAAAGGAATAAGTCCTGAATATATTTAAGCCTACCGAAGACCTTGCCAAGAAAGAGTAGAAAATATTAACCTCACGGGTTTCATTTCATTCCATTTATTCAATAACAATATTACTGTTGTGTCTGAATCATCTCATTTATATAACTACCACAGGCATAATGTGATAGCTACTTAAAAGCAATATAAAAGTCACATGCTCAAAAAAAAAAACAGTTAAACGAATACAAATGTTAAATAAATAAAATAAATAGTAAATAAATATCTTCACCCAATTCCCAATATAGGGGTAGACAGAGGTCTGGCCTAGTCAATTAAGTCCCTTCGACCCACCTTCCACGGAAGATATTTTCGGGACAACGTGACAGGTGGTGAGCCCATCACCGCGTGTTAAATAAATCATTATGTCAAAAAAACAATAATTTAAAAATGTTATTAAAATGAAAATTTTATTAAAAAGTCTTGTGGTGTTATTATGCAACCCGATAGCATAATTACGAAGTTTAGGGTTCAAATTTTCTACGGGAAAACATTTGTGTGATGAATATGAACGTTTGTACTGAGTAATAAATATTTATATATACATACATATATATATATATATATATATATATATATATATATATATATATATATATATATATATAGATATATATATATATATATAAACATATACATATACATTTATATATATACATATATATATATATATATATATATATATATATATATATATATATATATATATATATATATATATATATATATATATATATATATATATATATATATATATATATATATATATATATATATATATATATATATATATATATATATATACTCTACATAAATATATATTTAATTATATTGTAACGTTAAAATGGACACTAAGATGGCGACAGGCTCGCCATCTGTCACGTTGTCCCAAACAGTTTTCGATGTAAGTAGGGTTGAAAGGATTTAATTATCTAAGTAAGTATTATAACTAACTATCGGGAATATGCTAGAAGATATTCATTATTTTATAACTACAAAAACAAAGTATCTATTCAAAGAGATAAATCACTTCCGTTGTTGTTTATTTTTGAAAATGTTGTAAATGGCTATGACATACAAATGGAAAAACATGAACGTGCTTATTAAAAAAATACTGTCTCTTGTAGATCTTTCGAGATGATAAGGTAGAACATTCTACTTCCCTTTCCGGGAGTATTTTATTAAAATTTGTGCCGCGGAATACCAGTATTCCATTGATAAGTATGCTTAATAGGTAGCCTGTACAAGTACATTGTAAATATTTACATTTAAAATACAATCACCATTAGAGGTATGTTATGAGAGGTATGTTAGAAATAACTCATCGGCATCAGCCTTCTATTGGTACCTGGGGATCGAACTCGGGTCTCTTGACGCGAATTCCGATCACCCAACCATTCAGCTATCATGACTAATAATAAAAAATATTCATCCTCAAAATAATCTAAGTATTCCTTAATTGTTACCGTATTGTGAAGAGTTAGAAAGAGTTTTCGGTAGGAATATTCCTTCGCCGAGTAGAGGTCAGCTACATTACGTTCTAAATTTTAATTGTCTAGATCTTATGGTTTCACAGATAACGTGATGAGTGAGTCAGGGAGTCTCTATTAATATCTAATTCTATATTGTAATAGAAAAAGACACAATGATGTAACAAACATACTGATGAAAAATTATTCTGATTGGTGTAAATAAATATTTTTATAATGGCTGCTCATTGGACACATGTAAGTTCAAATATCTGTGAGCAATTTAAAAGCGTGCTATTCATTGAAAACACTATAGATAAGGTATACACCAGGTAAGCGTTTGTTTATTTTGTGACACGTGTCCAAACAAGGCTAGCACAATGCCGGACAAAAGTGTTACATGCGATCACCTTCACAGGAAATGGCTGGCCACTTTGTAACAATACCACGGACGAGCGGAGCTTTCTTTAAAAAAACACCCTAGTTTATGGTCTCCTCATTGACAGCTGTGATTTTTCCGAGCGTTAGAGGTAATGTTATATTAATATTTCTTTATTAATATTAAGTAATTAAATTACCTGAATTCTTTTAATGTCCTAATATAAAATATGCGATTTATCAAAGGGGTTTAATACCATAGTTGCCACGTCTAACAAATCAAGTTTGAAAGAGACAGGATGGCAGCTTTTCTTATGTCGCCACCATAAGACAAGAAGTACGCTAATTTGACTACTCTTGACCAATTTGTGGGAGGTCTATGTTCAGAAGAGGACTTCTGATAGGCTATAAAGAAAGAAAATATAAAATAATTTGCACATGTATTTTGCCGCCCAGTACCAGTTTAATACGTATCAGTCTAATAATAGATTGACACTATAATTACGAGCTATAAGACGATTATGCATGTAAGTAACCCTATTACCAGCCTATTAACAGGTTTACGAAATTTATTAAACAAACACTTTATAAGAAGGGTTATTATAATATGAATGAGATATATATGATGAATATATTAATGACAGTAACCCCCTGGGATTGAGGTGATTGCTCCCAAGCTATTTCTAGAAAATATCTCATTACATTATATTATAAAAAACAAAAGATTGACCAAAAAAGAGGATACCTAAGGAGTTTCTTTCGCCTGTTTCTTCTCCGTTACAGGAACCTCATTACAAAATGGTGGTAGATTAAAAATTACTATCGATAAACGAATGTACTTTCTTATGTCGATGAATAAATGATTTGATTTGATTAATAGACATAGACATACACATACAAATCTTCACATTTATATTATCAATAACATACTATCCACATTGCCAGACGTTTTTAATACATGGCGCATAGAACATAAAAACATTTCGGTACTCACCAAAGCCACGCAAATATCAAATTTGTATTGTAAATTAAAGAATATACTTAAACAAGCGGACAAATGTCAGCTGTCAACCGCAAAACTGACCAGGGTAATGACGACGCAACAATACACAATATGGTATTGTCTGAAACAATAAATGACCAGTGTACTTAGATCTTAAACGTCATCCAAACCGACTCAAACTTGAAGCTCAAGTAACACAAGTTGCTCTTCAAGGGGTATGGCCTCGCATTTACTTACAAATTAGAGAATTTAAAGATTATGTTACACTGGGTGGTTTGTGTAATGTCCGTTTAAAGTTGGTCTCTCCTTGAGTGGATCGGTAATGGTGAAGCGAGCTCAACGTAAATTGTTTTAAATACATTTTGTTTGTGCTAAGGCGCGTGCTGCGAAAGGTGGGTTATTGTTGTTCTGTAAAATTTGTTTGGAGCATACAATGGAAGATATCGCTTTGACTGATTGTTTTCGAGGTGTAATTCTACTCGGCTACCGGTTTTATGGTCAGTTCTTTATTTAATGCGTTTAGATTTAAGTGCTTTTGAAAATTCGGTTAGGGGAGATGTTTGTATAAAACATGCGCTCACGCCTACCGCAAAAAGTGTAGATGGTTCATTTCTATTTGGTATAGTTTAACATTAGCACAAATTCTTCTGAAACTGCTGTCATTGGTTATATAAAACAATTAGGATAACTATAGCGGCACGATAGCCGAGTGGTTTGGTGGTCGGAATTTCGAGTCAAGAGACCCGAGTTAGATCCCCAGGTGGTAGGCTTGTACCAATGGGTTTCTCAAAAAAACTTATGTACGAATTATATCGTTGGCTTGGACGTTGAGATGGCAACGGGCTCACCACCTGTCACGCTGTTCCAAAATATTTTCGGTGGAACGTGGGGCGAAATTACTTAATTTACTAGACCTCTCTCCGACCCTGTATAGGAAATGGCGTGAAGATAATATAATGTAATATAATATATGTAGGTAAATATTTTGTGCAGTAGTGCGGTTATGGCGTAACGAGATACCACCCCCTAACATCCCGTGGGTGTCATAAGAGGTGAATTAGGTAACTGTGAATTAAAAAGAATTAGAAAACTCCGTTGATCACCGACAGTTGGCGGAATAGCCATCTCTAAAAATACCAGACTTTGAAGAAACTTGACCGAAACTCAGCAAAGCCTTTCTTCTAAATTTTGCTCAAGTTTCATTTCGATACTACGATTTTGATCAAATATAAATACATATATATATATATATATATATATATATATATATATATATATATATATATATATATATATATATATATATATATATATATATATATATACATATATATATTATAAATACACATATTCATATAGGACTATATCACATACATTGCTCCGATACCAATGTAAGATGCTAAAGCACTTGTGGTATGGGAATGGGAAACAAGGAAGGCACCACAAACACCCGGACTCGGGAAAACGAAGAAAATGTGGTTTTTCTACATTAACCCGGCCGAGAATCGAGCCTGGGACCTCGAAATGGCGACACCTTAAAAGCCGGTGCTTACGCCACTCATCCACGGAGGTCGTCAAATTAACTGTCAAGTTTTGATTACATAATTACTAACAAGAGAAGTTAATAAAAGTGAGTTAAAAGAAAACATTTTTTATTTCATGAAGGAAGAAAAATATTAAAACTTAACGCAGAATAAGTATCTACTTAGCTATCACGGAATATTATTTTCATTAAGTGCACCCTTTCCCTACTCATAAAACAATTTTCATAGTCACAACATTGAATAAACAAATGACGCCGATCTCATAACAACCCATAATCCGTTTATGGGTGTTCCTTATCCCTTTGTAGCGCCCCGACCCCTTGTGCGCGTATGGGGTTGCCAGTGAAATCAGAACTCTCAAATTAATTCACTTGCACGGAGCTCTGTCATAAAACCGCATCCTTTGGGGTCGGCGAGATAAGGACACCACAATAAATAATTGTTTTTATCGGTTTTTAAAAGTAAACTCGCAATTAATTTAAAGCTTTTTATTTGTGGTTGCTAAACGTTTTAATTCTTGCAAAGTAGAATATTATCCAAGCTATGAATGTCGAAACACGTACTAGGTGTTGCCATTTTCGATGAGAAAACATTGTACACATTTATTGATAAATTGCCAACATGGAGTTTGAGATTAAGTATAGTTCAAATTTATATGGATTACGAGTTACGTCATAAGAATCGTTCTAGACGACTATTTCAAGCACTTCACAACAAACAACAAACAAATATATATATATATATATATATATATATATATATATATATATATATATATATATATGTATATATATATATATATATATATATATATATATATATATATATATATATATATATATATATATATATATATATATATATATATATATATATATATATATATATATATATATATATATATATATATATATATATATATATATATATATATATATATATATATATATATATATATATATATATATATATATATATATATATATATATATATATATATATATATATATATATATAACCAATGGTACGAGCCTGCCATCTGAGGATCGAACTCGGATCTCTTGACTCGCAATTCCGACCACCCAACCACTCGTCAATAGTGACTTTTCTATCAAAGTTATCTTTCTTTTAGAAAAGGCGTTAACCTGTGTATTAACCTCTAGATTATTTCAAATATAAACAAGTAATATAGCATATTAACAAGTGGTAAAAGAAACAGTTAAACTGAGTGACAGGACAAGGAATAGTGAGATAAGGAAACGTTGTGGTCTGAAAGAAGATGTAGTGACTAAAATTGAGAAAGGTATGCTAAGATGGTTTGGCCATGTCGAGAGAATGAATGAAGAACGATTGACGAAAAAAGTGTATAAGGCAAGTGTGAATGGAAGTGTAGGAATGGGAAGACCTAGGCGGACGTTTCGAAACCAAATCCGGGACGACCTGAGAAAAGGCCAGGTCAAGAGTACCCTAAATCGAAGAGAATGTATGAGGGGAATAATGAAAGTGGATGAAGCGAAACAAGTATGTAAGGATCGTAGCAAGTGGAAAGAAGTGGTCTCTGCCTACCCCTACGGGAAAGAGGAATGAATATATGTATGTATCTATTAACATATATATCTCTTGCAGAGATGACGAAAAATAATGAGGTATTACAAATAGATAAAAATTAAAATGTGAAGAAAACTGACTGAAAAGTGCCTCGCTAATTGTTTACTTAATTTGTAAAAAAATATAAATATCTTCACGCAATTCCCAATACAGGGGTAGACAGAGGTCGAGTCTAGACAATTAAGTCCCTTCGACCCACCTTTCACCGAAGATATTTTCGGGACAACGTGACAGGTGGTGAGCCCATCGCCGCCTTTATGTCCAAGCCAACGATATTCGTACATAAGTTTTTGAAAAACTCATTGGTACGAGCCTACCAACTGGGGATCGAACTCGGGTCTATTGACTCGAAATTCCGACCACCCAACCACTCGGCTATCGTGACTTATTTTGTCTTAGTAAATTTTAAAGTACTGCTAATGATTTCTATTTAATTCTCTTAATGATTATAAATTATAAATGCCGTAGATTTAAAATACGTAGATAGGGACAACATCACATACATGACTAATAATCCCAAAGTAAAAGAAATCAGAAACAAAACGGTACCGCAAACACCCAAATCCAACAAAATTAAAAAAAAAGTATTTTCTACATTGACCCGAGCGGAAATTGAACCCGGACACTCAAAGCTGGCGGTACAATGAACACTGGAACACTCGTCCACTGATGCAGAAAACGAAACAAAATAATTTAACTTTAAATTATATACTAAGTCTAATGTACTTAAAACTATGAAAAGTCGTTTTAAGCCAAACATATATGGATGGCGTTAAAATATTGCCATTCCCTTTCTTCCCGTAGGTGTTGTAAGAGGCGACTAAAGGAAACAACCTTGAATATCGTTATAGCAACTGACAGATGGCGGGATAACCATCTTTAAAATTTTAAGACCAAAGTAATCAGACCACAGTTGGGCAGCAGCGTCTGAGGTGCGAGTGGTGTCATACTACATCGCCAATCTACTTGCCGAGCGTGGCGATTATGGTAAATCCTCCCTATTGGAGACGCCTATGTCCTGCAGTATATTTGTAATCAGCAGTTTCACGTCAAGGGGTATACAGATATATAAGGTTTTTCTCTGCTACAAAGGTGAGGCTAAATTAACTAGAAGCAGAGCAAAATAAAAAATATTATTTGTCACTATTTAAGACACTAAGCAATATTTTAATTGTAAATCCAAATTCTATTTCAATCACATATCGTTACATCTTCTTTACATTTTCTGATGAAAATTGAATATTCCTTTGTGGTCAAAACACAACTATGAAAAACGAAATATTGTTGTGGATTGAAAATAAATTTTGAAATGTCCAAGGATCGAACCCTTGTGAAATTGTAAGCAATGCCATTTCAATTAAATGAAACCTCCATGTCACCGTATCGCCTTTCTGCCGTCACCGACGCAAAAAGAAACTCCACCTACAACCGGCGACAAAGGTACGATCACAAATTACGCTCGCAATTTACATAGAAAAAGTGACAAGAAACGACGCAGAACATTTGTTAGCTCCCATTGTATTGTAAAGTATTATATCCTCACGCTTTTTCGCCTTATTTATATTTATAAATGTTCGTATTTGGTACTCGCTAACAAGATGTCTACGCGCGGGTGTGGCGGAGTTTCCGCTGCCCGCCAAAATCTTATGTAAAGGGATGTTCCGAGTGCGAATTTTAATTTTAATATCAATCAGGTGTTGCAATTAAATTTTATTAAGTGGAATGGAATTTCAAGTCCGTAAGTCCTTTCGACACACCTTTAACCGATGTCTGTCTTGTGGTGTGAGGTACCATGTTAGTGACGTTGCCAACGGTACAACATACTGAATATATAAATAAATATCTTCACGCCTTTCTCAATACCTACTGTATTGTATGTAGAGACAACAATCTACAAAAATCTCTTCATATTGTATGTAGACAATTGAGTTCGAGTTGTCTAGACAATTAAGTTCGAGCCATTTTCTACCGAAGAAAATTTGTTTTGGGATAACGTGACAGGTGATGAGCCTGTCGCCGTTTTTTATGTCCAAGCCAACGATATAAATCGTATAAAATTTTTTGAAAAAAACCCATTGGTCCTGCCTGCATCGAGCCTGCCACCTGGATCGAACTCGGGTCTCTTGATTCCGAAAACCGATCACCCAGTCAGTCATTCGGCTATCGTGACTTTTTAAGACGATTACATTACATAGAGACATATAAATATACACATTCGGACATCGCGAGTACAAACATTTATATTAAATATTCATTATTATTTTGTGGCATATTATTTTGTGGCATGCTATGCTTTTAGGTGACTTAAGCTCGCCCTTGTAGCAGAGAAATATCTTTAATCCTCCATCCTCTGAAGTGAAGACACTGATTGTAAATACATTTATTTTACTTAAAACGACTTATCATAGTTATAAATATTATGTTAAGTCAAAAATATTTATTACATTTTAAATGATTTAGTTATTATAGTTATAAATATTATGTGAAGTTAAAAATTATTATGTTTTATTTTCGACGACCTCCGTGGACGAGTGCTGTACACACCTCTTCGCATGGAGTTGCCAGAACTGAGGTCTCGAGTTCGATTCCCGGTCGGGTCAATGTATAAAACTCTTCTGCGTTTTCTTGGGTCTGGGTGTTTATGGTAGCACATTTCTGATTCTATAACACAAGCTTTTAAGCTACTTTAACTTATGTGATGATATCCCTGATATCTATGTATGTATTTATTTTCCATTTAACAATCTTATCTACAATTGATGTCAATGTAGATAAAATTGTTAAATATGAGTCTTAATAGTTCCAAACAAATATGAATTTGTCATTATTTTGAATAAGTTATTATAAATATTAATATAATATTGTTTCTGTAAATAAAGAATTAAAAAAATATATGTTAACTTATTTAAAGATTAAATATTTATTGTTTTTTCTGATAGTCGATGGTTTAACAACATCTCTAGCCGTAGCTGTGTGCATTTAGGTGTAGCTGCATCTTTTTTTTTTTACTCTGCAACTTTTTGATTTCGGCAAAAATCTTTGACGTTCAGCCACGCGGTATGTGTGCTATTTGTTGTTGAAATAGACTGCGTAAGTGTTACTTGCGTTCTGATTTCTGTTAGTGGTCTTATAATTGATGTTTTGATATTTCGCTTGAGGTTTAATGTGTCGGAAAATTGGTGTCGCGAAGGGCAAATTCAAATTGTATAACTATTGTAATTTTAGAAGATTATTTAATGCGTTGAGTATCAGTGGATTAGCGAAATACAGTAAAGTAAGTGACTGTATAAAAAGTATTCTTTTTACTGAAAAGGATACATTATTACATGGTATAGGTTTCTCATCTCATAAAAGTGTTTTTGCACTTCAGCGCTTTGTCAGCAAGTGGATCCAATAACGCGTTACTTTGCCCCGAGTCCAATAAAAGCTGGGGAAAAAACTTCTGCAAGAGCGCGGAACCACAGACTGTCAAGTACTTGTAAACATGTGTCACATCCAATATGGCCGTTTCTTTATGTACACAATTTGTTTTATTACTTTTAGTATAGCTGTGATGGATATTATTTTTATTTATAAACATGTACTGTTCATTGATAAATATTATAATTGAAAATTACCAAGGATACTATTTAGTTCTTGAAGTAGGTAAAAAGGAATGGCATATATTTTGCGTGTTATAAAAGAACAGTCTGTAAACGTCCTGGTAGACGAATGTTTTCTTTCAAAAATTAGTTGAAAGTTTCTTTGATTGAGCGAATGAGTGAAGACCAAATGGCGAAGAAAATATATAGCGCGATAATATTAAACAGTGTCGAAGGCTGAGACTAACTTTCGAAGACCTTATGAGCAAATTGCTTGAAGACGGGAGGATCAACAGAACTCGGATACCTAGACGTACATGTGTGACAAAAATGATGAATCTGAAAGAATATGTAAGGAAGTGCCAAGTGTCAAGGCGATCAGTTCTCTCTGGCTACCCCGACAGGAACTGTGTTTGAAGATAAGTAAGTCTTTGAAGTCACTGAAAGTCTTTTTTGTGGCGGACCATATTTATATGTGGCCTGCTCCAGTATTTTATTGAAGCAGGCGCATGTCCGCTACGACGCCTCAGCGCGGGTTGTCGGGCTTAATGCCTTCTCTAACTAGAAGTATAATTATTTTGTAGATTTCCTGGTCTTCTTTTGATTTTTTCTTTCAACTACGAGGTGGGCGTGGTTTAGATTAGAAATTTAAGTATGTATTTACGTTAGCGTTACGACAGTTAAATCAAGTGTGCATTTTCTAACATAAAATATGTAGAGTGTTGTAATTTACTTTATTCCTTTCCTTCTCTATATTTATCGAAATAAAAAAAAAATATCGAAATAAATTTCAATAAATTGGACAATTTCCGAAATGATATATATTGAAGAATTATATAGGTACGGAAACTGGCTCATCAGGCTTAAGATGGGGACAGGCTCTCCCCCGGTCACGTTGTCTCAAAACAAGCTTAAGTAAAAAAAAAAAAAAACCTCTAGCCGCCCCTGTATTGGTAAATGTTTTAGCGCCTTTTCTTAGGACAAAAACATAAAAAATATAAAAGTATAATTTGAACACGGACAAACACCCAACTTATTTTTCTTTCCGTTCCACCTGTCACAGGTTTGGGAAAAGCAGGGTGGGGTTGTAACGGAATCGCTTTAAGTGACCTGCTTTAGTGAAAGTGAGCTACCGCATATCGTCTAACACCTCTACGAAGAAAACATTGACAATTTCACTGTAAGAAACCAAGAAAATTAATTTCAATACTATATTCATCATTTGCAAGATCGGTAGAGTTTCGTTGACAAAGATATTTGGTTTAATTATTTTCGCGACTAACATAAAAGAAGAAAGAAAGTTTAATGGCACAGAGTATCAGTATATTCTTTAGGCTTTCCACTTCAGTCTTTAAAACACTTATCTTACTTAATCGTCTTACTTAAATTGGCCCGCAAAAGTCCACTAAACTAACACAACTTAGGTAAACAATATTTAGGTCTCTTCCATAAGGAAGGTTTGCTATCATCGTCATGCTTGGCAAGTAGATTCCTAGCGTCACTCATCAATACTAGATACCTCAAACTTTGGTAAACACTTTGGTATTTTTCGAGACGATTGTTCCATCTATTTCAACCGTACTCTCATACGTGGCTTCCTACGGCACTCACGGAAAGAAAGAGGCTTGTAATAATCTTTGGACGATACCTATACGAAACATCGCATAATGTTACTTTTTAATTTAAAAAACAAAAACATCTGAGGTTTCGAAAATAAAGCTTTACGTTCATTCGAGTATCATATTGAATACTCATTTAATTGACACGTATAAAACATAAAATATCAGTAATAAAATTGTTCCCTTCGATGTATTATCGTAAGATGGCAATTTTACGACGCCATCTTGAAACATCGAACGATCATTGATTGGTTATATACCGGGATGTTTATGTGGATCCGATATCATTATTGAATATTACTATTCAATAACATTAATGAAAACCTGATTAAGAATGACGAATATGTCACTATACTATTAATAATATTTTTATAATAGCATTACGTTCAAATGACCATATTTCTAAAACATTTGAATTTGTATACCGAAGCAAGAGCCCTCCTTCGCTTGTAATGATAGCTTTTGAAAAAGATAGAATAGATATTTGTTACATATAGTATATGAGGAAATCAATATGTAAAGGAAACATCTTTAGCGGTCATTCACGCATTAAAATATATTCGCTTGGTAATGCCAAGTTTGGAGACGAAATATATTCGGTTAGTTAACAAGTAGTAGTAACAGATCCGAGAAAATGGAGAATAATTTTTTTCTGCAACTGGGAATCGTTCCAGGGACCTCAGAGCTAGCGACACCATGGGAACCGGTGTGTACGCCACTCGTACATGGAGGTATAATGTATAAAAATTAATTTTCTTTATTAACCCGTCCGGGAATCGTACCCGAGACCACCGAGACCTGCCGCTATCATGGAAGCCGGTGTGTACGCCACTCTTCCGGAGTTATACATTTTTGGTATTTTTAAAGTTTGGCGGAGGTCGTCAAACTATAAGAATACCAAAAATGTATAAGCACTATATCCTTATTCCCTTATCAACCAATTAGTCATTAATATCTGTTTATAAATATTAACATACAAATTCCAAGTATTATAATCGGCGGATGTAGAGTTTTAATAACGTTCTCAATGGCACGATCACTTTCCTTATAAGTAAATAAAAGTAATAATCAGTGCAGCAACTATTGCTCATTAGCGACTATTTTAGTACACTTGATGTATTGAATAGTGACTTGGCAAATTTATTGCCAATTGAGTACGTAAATACAAACATATTCCACTAAGTATTTCTAATTATCTGATCTATGAAAGGTGTTTTAATGCTTCTATTAGCAATCGTTTTAATTAAAGATCATGTTTGTGCAACGTGGTTCTGCATTTAACAGAGCATAGACAACTTGTAGCTAAAAAGAACTTACATTATTTTTTATTTTGTGAGTACTATGTTAAATTTTCTTTATTTTAACAGCTCTTAAACTTTTACTGCCAAGCCGTGCCGAGTTGAGGACGTGTCTCGAAACAAGGGTCTCTTAAAAATCCCATTATTTCCGTATCGAAAGAAATTATCTTTTAGTATTTTTATTTTATTGTAAATTAATAAAATTCGTTAAAGTCACGATAGCCGAGTGGTTGGGTAGTCGGACTTCGAGTCGAGAGACCCGAGTTTGATCCCCAGTTGGCAGGCTCGTACCAATGGGTTTTTCAAAAACTTATGTACGAATTAAATCGTTGGCTTGGACATAAAGACTTCCATGTCATTTTTGAACAATTTATTTGGGAATGCTAGAACTCTTTTTTCTAAAACTTAACTTATAAAGTTTAGTATAGTGCGATTTTCCTCAACATGCCATGTGGTCATTTTTTAATTTAATGCAATTAATGCTACTCCTGGAAAATGCCGGATAGGAGAGCCCGTCAGCTTCCTAGAGGAAGCCCTAAATTTGATTGATTTCATAAAATTGATTTAATTCATACTACTCAAAACGCTTAGGCTTAATTCTGTGTTTCCCAGAACGAAGCGAAGAGGAATTATCCCGTACATAATGTTTTCTTGAATTTACATAATTATTTTGTGTGTAAACATCCCGAAGTTTTTAAAAGCTTGCTCTTGTATCCAGTATTGTCTAGGTTATTTTGATAACAAACCTAGACAATGCTGGGCGGGAACTGGCGGGAGTCGATCATGTGACCTGTGTAATGTATTTAATTTGATGATTTTTTCAGTTTTGAAACGGGTTATATTAGATAAATTTGTATAATTTAAAATTGAAATTTGAATTTATCTGATTTTCTCGATAAATAAGCAATCAACAAAAACGCTCTAGTTAATAATCAACAACCGCTATGCTATCTCATTATAAAAATACAATTTCCCATATCAAAATAACATCATCATCGTAACTACAAATCATCGCTTGAAAAAATCTATTGTAGCGCCCTTGCGGCTCCATCCCCAATATCAATTCAAAGCCCTACCACAAAGTACTTATAAAAACACCCAATAACATGCGTTAATGCGGCCGAAAACACGCAGCTGTTGTTTAGATGAAAAAACTAAAGTCCGCCGCCATTGGTCCGCGCGGGATGGCGGGACATTAGCCACATCTGTCAGTTTCATTTTGTCTATGGTTGGGCGTATTCCGTTCTAACAGTTTGCCAACAGTTTCATCCATATGTTGTAAGATATTTATGTGAAAATATTGCAATAAAATATCAGGACTCCCTACCTGGGATTTTATGTGTTCGAAAGGCATAAACTTAATGAACGATTCCGGATTGTATTAAGTAGTGTTGATAAACCCACTGACTTTTAGTTTTATGTTCTCGTATTAGATGAAATTGATGTTTCATATTAAAACGTGTAGTAAAGTAAAGATATCAACATTAAACCACATTTAAGAAATGCTAATTTCGGACCTTCCTTGCATTATAGATTTTAGATTTTGTGCATTTGGTCGCATTTCATTAATTTAACTGTGTGGATTAAATTTATTTAAATGAATTAATACTACTCGATTGACTAGTATCCTGCCTTCGACCTCTGTCTATCTTAATTCTGGGTAAACGCGTGAAGATAAAAAAAGTTATTTCAGGATGGCGGATGCGAAGTCCACCAAACTATACCAGAAAGGCTAGGTCGACCTTCCTTAGCTGAAATATTGCGCAAAAAATAACGTAAAGGTAGGAGGCCTTTGCCCCCTTAGAGAAAATGTAATGGAAAAGTATGATATTATGTGTACAATACCTGTTTAATGGATCCCACCTCCGAAATATACGACCAAACAATTTCATCCGACCGCCGGCGTGTCTTATCGCGCTTTGCTTGTAGCGCAGTTGACAAATAGCAATTTATATGTTAATAACTCGCTTTTATGATAGGGCTGGCACGACGCTCGAATGACATCAGCCAGAGTGGATCCGTTGCGTTGTTTAGTCTATGACAATTAGCCAACGTACAGAAGATTGACAATTGATGACACTTTAGATACAAACATAACGGCCTGTAAAAGTTCAACGCAGGACAAAGGCCTCTCGGATTGTGTTTCCAAAAGGTGGTGTTTAAAAGTTTATCTTCGGTGGAAGGTGGGTCAAAAGGACTTAATTGTCTAGACTTGACCTCTGTCTACCCCTGTATTGGGAATTGCGCGAAGATATTTATTATTTATTTTTAAAAGGTGTTTGCTGTAATCGCCACGCTTGGTAAGTGGAGAGGCCATTGCAGTACAAGATACCTTGCACCTTGGATGTGACAAGTCTTGTTAGTCTTTGATAGTTGGTTTGCCAGTCTGTCACCGGTTCGATTAATATTAAACCTAGAATTTTTCGAGACCATGATCCTGCCATCTTCGTTCCTTTAGTTGCCTATTACTTCATCCACATGGAAAACCGGAGTTATTATAAGTTATAAGTTATTAACTTTTTAAGGCAGTTTATAGGATTGGCGGATCCATAAGCAGAATGAAAATGAAAAGTTCTCCTATTTTATAATATTTTAGAAAAGTTACATGCAATTACTAATCTACTAAAAAATATAAATCAAAAACACGACCCAAATAACAATTTTTTTTTAAATATATTCCTTGAATAAATTTTACGACTCATCTGTCACCTCTGTTGTCTGTTTCCTAACTTGTCATTTGATTCGGACTCTATCTAGATTAAGCAGAATTATATGAAATAACATGCCTTATTCTTTGTTAACCTACGAATGACATACAAGTATGTCATTCGTAGGTTAACAGACAGATATATCTTTTCCAGCATCAATCTATGCATCTGTATGTACTCTTGTAAACCGACTTACGTTATTTGGATATATCTGAGCCCAAAACAATAATTTTTGGATTTTTATCAGTTTATCTGTTTACATACATACATAATAAATAGAAATACAATACTTGTGCTAGAATAGAACTGTTACAAAATTAAAATAACACTGGCCACGTTGTAATTTTAAAACCAGTCGTTTTAAAAAAATATAGAACTTAAGAAAAAAAATTAATACTTGCAACAATGCATTTTCATATAATGAACGCAAATAAGTACAAAATGCATGTTTAAAGTCTGTATCAACCCTACTATGAAATTGCGAACATCGTTCCGCTGTTATTTGGTATAATGTTTAATTAGTAAGTACCAAGTACATAATTTTAAAAGAAACTGACGCTATTTAGTGAGAACATTGATGCTATTTAGTGAGCCAAGAATCTCAGTATAAGTCATCATATTCTTTTGACAAAGAATGGTGCTCAGACGAAAAAATTGAGGACTACGTATTTTTTTTAACTAGGAATAGTTTTAGTTCTAATTGTAGAGTTTTAAAGCTATTCTATGTATATATGGTATTTAGTTGAATTTTCGTACGTTGTATTCCTAAACTAGCCGTATTATATACAGGCATAAATATAATAAATATTAATATGTATAAATAAATATCTTCACGCAATTACGCATACAGGGGTAGACAGAGGTCTAGTCTAGATAATTAAGTCCCTTCGACCCAACTTCCGCGGAAGATATTTTCGGGACAACGTGACAGGTGGTGAGCCCGTAGACGTCTTTATGTCCAAGCGTACGATTTAATTCGTAGATTAGTTTTTGCCCCTCGGCTATCGTGACTAACGCATATACAGGCAACTAACGCATATTAGTTTAACCTAGGAATAACCTCAAATACAAATTTGAAATACAAAATGACCTCGGTGGACGAGTGCAAAGATTTTCACAGTATCGCCAGCTCTATCCATGCTTCGCCACCTTGGTAAGCGTATTTTATATCTCAGTATCAGATAACTCTCATCTTAGACGCTGCTTTTCATCAAGGGTCTCTGATAATTACTTCTTGATAATTTGGTTAATTTTTCGTCGTTGCTATTTCGCCAATTGATGGGAGCCATTGCGCCATTAAAATTTAGGTCCTTAGTCGGCTCTTACAAACCCCACCGCTTTTCATACGGCTTATACGGATGAAAATCGGTAATATTACGCCAATATCATCGCTCAGACCTATGATTTCCGTCTATATATTTTATTTATTTGCTTCGATCCTGGCATGTTTCAGAAATAATTTTTTTTGTCTAGTTATGCATTTAACACAGCCAATGAGAGTATAACCGGCGATTCGATGACGGGTGAAGCTGCAGGACCAGGCTAGTTTCTTACAATTATCACTTCTCGTAATGCTGCAGTAGCGACTAATTATTACGTCAACTGATAGCTCTTATTTCCACCTAATTAAAACAAAAACGGTTTGCCTTTTGTGGCAATAATTCTAAGACACCCATTAAAACCTATACAATGTAATAGAATACTGGAAATACATATAACAAAAAACCATACTAGTAATTAGCGGACAACATAGAAACGAATATTAATAAATGTTTCCCGCCATTTATGATCAACATGGCAGCTGGCAAATTCTTATTAAATCCCGGTATTAAAAAGTATTGATATTGCTCAGTAATTGACTTTTAACTTTTTGCTGTGTGTGTTTTTAAAACTTAAATAGTTTTTCTTTTTTATTTTGTCTTCGTGGCTCAATAGTGGCCAGTGACTTCAAAGAGAACAGATAAAATAATACGAGGACGTGTCAGCTGTTTGAAATGCAAATTGCGCGGGTGTCGGATTTTGAATTGACTCCAGATATTATTTTCAGAGGGAACTATTTGGAGTGGAAAAGGAAAACGCTTGACTTCTTTCACAGTGAATATTAAATTTTTATGAGAGTAAAAACATTTCTGAATTTGCTCTTACTTTTCAAAAGCTATGCAGTTTTTATAAAATTTTAATTAAACAGTGTTCTGAATAAAAACTAAATACTGTTTCAGTTTTTATGACAAATAAATAAACCATTGTGCAGATTCTATTATTATACTACATGCTTCATTAACAATATCTATGCCAAGGAGACGATATAAATTTGACTTTCTTTTTTTTATTTATATTGTTGAGCTGCTTATCGAATTATAAGTCGGGATGGATTTGACGACCTGGATGAGTGGCGTACACACGCTTTTCATAGCGTCGCCTGTGGTTCGGGTCAATGCTCCGCTGTGCAAAGGACTTCTCTTAAATACATTATAATAATAATAATATAAGTGTTACATATTAAAAGAGGTTAGAGCAGTGGAACGTCCTCCACGCTGCTCCAGTGCGGTCCCCAGTCGGTCTCGAAATAATATTTTTATATTAATTTTCAGATGGGCAATTTCCCTCATGATAATTTTCCTTTATATATTTTATTTTTCCGTATCGGCCTTTATCTTCAGGCTCACCACCTGTTACGTAGTCCCAAAAATGTTTTCGGTGGAAGGTGGATCGAAAGGACTTAATAGTCTAGACCTCTGTCTACCCCTGTATTGGGATTGGCGTAAAGATTTTTTATTGTCACACCTTAAAATAAGGGCTGCAATGGGCGGACACGCCTGATGACATTCTCTACCAGATAATGTTGTCGTGGTGAATAGTAGATGGAAGGTGCGACTGATGATCATCGTGCTCGTGGTGAAATCAGCGCTTAAAATTGTATTCTTATCAATTTTAGTGGAGCCGTACCGGAGGTCGAAACTGAGTTCTAAAGCAAGCACCCGGATTACGAAGCTACCACGGATTTTTAATTATTTCTAGTGCATGAAAATAATTTTGGAAAATAAATATAAAATATCTTCACGCAATTCCCAATACAGGGTTAGACAGAGGTCGAGTCTAGACAATCAAGTCCCTTCGACCCACCTTCCACCGAAGATATTTTCTTGACAACGTGACAGGTGGTGAGCCCGTCGCCGTCTTTATGTCCAAGCCAACGATATTCGTACATAAATTTTTGAAAAACCCATTGGTACGAGCCTACCAACTGGGGATCGAACTCGGGTCTATTGACTCGAAATTCCGACCACCCAACCACTCAGCTATCGTGACTTAAATTTAATTTTGGAAGTTTTAGTAAATAATAAATAAATAAAAATATTAATGTCTTCACGCAATTCCCAATAAAAAGGTAGACAGAGGTCTAGTCTAGACAATTTATTCCCTTTCACCCACCTTCTGATGAAGATATTTTCGGGGTAACGGGACAGGTGATGAGCCCGTCGCCGTCTTTATGCCCAAGCCTACGACATAATTCGTTCATAAGTTTTTGAAAAACCCATTGGTACAAGCCTGCCACCTGAGGTCCGAACTCGGGTCTCTTGATTCGAAATTCCGACCACCCAACCACTCGGCTATCGTGACTTTTTTAATAGTTTTTTATTTATTTATTTATTTACACTTTATTGCAAACCTCACAAAGAAAGTTATACAAAGGGCGGACTTAATGCGGTTAGGCATTCTCTGCCAGTCAACCCGAGGCGTGGAGAAATATTGTTAAGGTGCTTTAAACTGGGTTACAGAAAAAGAAAATCAATATAGGACCTAACGAAAATAAAGATGCAATATAAATACTAATACAAATAATAAATATAATATATATACATATACATACATACACACATATATACATATATATACATATACATACATACACACATATATACATAAATATACATATTCATACATACATATATAAAACTTAAAAAACATTATTATGACTGTAATGACCAATCACTAATTCTAACTGACAGTTAAAAGGTGTTCACGTACAAGTCTTTTAAATATCGACTTATTGGTAACTTTTCTGAAAGCAAAAGCAAAGAATTCCAGAGCAGTGTAGCCTGAATGGTAAAGGAGTGACCAACAAAATTGGTAAAGTGTTGCGGGATACTCATCTTGTAATTAGATGAAGACCGCAGGCACCGATCATGAATTGAGCATTGAAACTGAAATTTATCCTTAAGATACGAAGGGTAAGTAGTATCATTTATGATTGAGAAAAGAACAAGCAGAATTCTAGAGTTTCGCCTTTGTTGAATAGTAAGCCATTTAAGACGAGAACGGTATTGTGAAATATGGTCATACTTACGAAGGTTGAAAATATATCTTATACAATTATTAACAAGGCGCTCTAGCTTGTTTAGAAGATCTTTGTTCAAATCACAGTAGCACACATCTGCATTTTTATTTATTTATAAATTCAAATTCTAAAGGAACCGCTCCAGGGGTGTCAACTTAAAGTCGATGAGGACGACGCGTCGGGCCGTGAGCTGTTATTCCTGTAATCTCTCTCGTGTATTACACAGTCATGGTTTAGGGCATCAAGGGAATTATGCGAGGGTTGAGTCTTACTGCTAGCGGGAGCTCATAATTTTTCGTTTTATCGTGTCTATCTATCTTATGTAAGTCTGCTGTCTTAGTAGTGTAGACTTTTTTAAAATTACATTTTCTCTATTAATATGTATGGGAAAATATTGAGTATATATATAGGTAGTACAAGATAGGTGTATGTATAATTTATTGTACAATACAAATAAATTATTACAAAGTTTTTATAAAATACAGCTTAAGAATATAGGCACAATAAGGCGGTCTTATCGCTAAAGAGCATCTATTCCAGACAACCGTGGGTCATGAAAAATTTTTACTAATTAATAGATATTAAAAATAATATAACATTGAAGGATAATTGTTGTTTGTAAAATAATACATAAAAATATATTTAAATATGTGATAAAGTTCTTTCACATGCCTAACATGAAACATTAATTTATGTTTTTCAAGACCTTGTTCCGCAGACATAAAGACGAATTATATAACACAATGTACGACATATGTTTTATATATCAGGACCATAATGTAACGGCTGCGCTCAACAACCAGAGGCTGAACATAGAATATACTATGTTTCATAGTGTTCAAATACTGATTAAGACTTTGTCTGTGATTTGATATACAATGAGACGACAGGCAACACTAAGAAGATACAAAATTATGATAATATATGAAGAGATAAAGAGACTTTTGAAAAGAGACATCAATGATTGCTAAGATTTCACGTTTATTAGCTTATTTATACAGAAATAAAGTTAAAATAAAAATTACTTCGAATTAAATTGTATAAAATATTTTTCACAATATTTAGTTACACGTGTAACGTCAGGCTACATACAATCGATTCAATTGAATGTTTCTTTTATTTTTTTGCTTTTTATTTATGTTATTTAATAAAGGCGTTCACTATATTCATACAATTTAAATACTCATTAAGCTTTCAGACTAAACAAAAACAGTTTGCAATAATTTTTGACGACAATTATTTATTTACATACTACTTTGAAAGTTACTACTTAATTTAAAAAAAAAGCTATAAAAATTACAAGACGTACGACATTTCACGTATATTGAAGATTCGGCTTATCCCTAACTTTCGCCCAATTTTTGATCGAAGCTGTAACTGAGGCCGAAACCGAAACCAAACTTTCTGTAGATCACTAATGTATTGTTCTTACGCCGATGTCATACCGACCATATATGGATTGTCATACATTGATTTATTGAGGATATTCTGCTATATGTTTCAGCAGTTTCGGTCCGCAGACAGAATTAGCAGTTCGCGCGACAACTCGCTACGAGTGCAACCACGCACCCGCGGGAGATAGGGGAGCTGAGATGTGGGTAATTTGTGCTAGTTAGTAGATAATTATGCCCCGCCCGCCTTAGTTTTGACGCGCACAAGAATTATGAGATGTATCTGGAATACACTAGGGTTGTGCTGCGGTGTAGAACTTACTTGTGAGTAAGAAGCCTGCTATAAATTACATAAAAAACACCAAAGCCTTGCCAAACATCATGGATAAAATCCGAAAACTATGATATGATTCATATCGTTGGCTTGAACATAGAGACGGCGAAGGGCTCAACACCTGTCACGTTGTCCCAACAATATCTTCGGTGGAATGTGGGTTAAAAGGACTAAATTGTCTAAACCGATTTACGAATTATATCGGAGGCTTGGGCATAAAGACTGCGACGGACTCACCACCTGTCACGTTGTCCAGAAAATATTTTCGGTGGAAGGTAGGTCGAAGGGACTTAATTGTCTAGACTAGACCCCTGTCTACCCGTGTATTGGGAATTGCGTGAAGATGTTTTTGTAAACCCTGTAAATCTTTGATAATGCCGTAAGGGCGAAACGGATTTAGTTGTTTCATGAAAACGGTGTTTAATGAAACATAAATAAATTGTGGAAATTATAAAAGTGATTTTAAATCAATTTACTTTATTTTTGTTTAAATTTTGAAAATAAAAATGAATAATTTTATTTCAATTAAAATACAGGCCCCAATACATACCGGCCTATTATAATTACATGAGAAAGGAGAGGCCTAGGGCTTCTCCCGTTTTGCCCTAATTGTTACGCTTAGTAAGCGGATTGGCGATTGAATTACCAGACATTGTGCACCTTTAAAGAGGAGAAAAGAGACGAAAAGAGGCTTTTCCCTACTCGCTAGGGAAAAGCCTCTTTTCGTCTCATACACCAGCTTCGGGTAGACAGACAGACAACACGGACAGATACACTAATTTAGATGCAACAGTCGTCAAGAACAATGATAATAGCACGCGTAACGTTTAAGACAGTGAAATAAAGTTTTTTGTTATCTTTATTAAAGCAGACAAAACAAATAATACAACAAAAATCAATGCTGCAAGGTATGAGGTGCATACCGCGCCGTAGTTGTTAAAGAATAGGTATTGTAAACAAATCAATGAACAGATTCGCAACGGTGTAAACAGACCATTGTCTATGCGCAGACGACGTGCAACGACAATTCTTAGCTTTTTCTGCGACCTGTCAAACTTAACGTCAATATTTTGGCGCGATTCGTGACGCAGCGGGCGCGGACGAAATAACACTTTTTCACCTGCTTTTGTAAAATGTGTCTTAGACGTTTGACATAAGATCGTTATGATAGTTTTAAATGTGCATATGAAGTTTCCTGTTGGCGTAGAATGCCTAATAAGATACGCTCGTAGCTAATGAATTGAAATTAACTCCGCTGCGACTGTGGGTTTTCTTAGAAAGTCTGACAAAGTTATGTTTTCGGTTCGCAAAGAATTACTTTCGAGTATTTTAATAGTTTTGAGTTTCAAATTGCGATAGCGAGTTCAAACTGTAATGTTGTATGTTATTGACGTGTATTTTTGTGGCAAAATTGATTATCAGGTGTTTTGCGATCTGTGACCGTTATGGTTTCATTTTTGTAAGGGGTTTTGAAGCTTGATGTATTGTAGGTTAGCTTTGCCCGGCTCATGGCGGGTATGAAATCGTATTGTTCGAGTTTAAAGCATAGGAACAAAGATTAAGTAGAAACTTTAACATTGGTACCTATAGCTACTCTTTGAAAATTTAGAGTTGTCATTTTTCTGTTCTGAATTTAAAATCTATATCAAGTATAATATGTTTTCAATAGATGATATGTTTTTTTAGTGGCGATGTGCCTTGGGTGACCAATAATTACTATATGCTAAGGTTAATTATATACCATTTAAATATTTTTAATTCATTATTATATGGTGCAAATGCCTCAGAAACATAGAAATAAATATTTAACTGAAGTAGAAATTATATTATAAATTATATATAGTAATAAATAATTATAAATTTAATTGAAGTAGAAAATCTTTCCCTAATTAGTAATGTCCCTAATAATTTGAGTAGCCACTGTATTCATTAGGGGAACTTTACAGTAGATAAAGAAATTTACACTTGGAATATTTAGTTCTAGATTCTTGATGAGATTTGTGTAAAATATTAATAAATCAATCCGAACTTTACTAACATATGTTGTAAAGAATTATGCACAACTGATAAGGGTATGTTAAATCTGTCGCATATCCATGTCGTCTCTTTCAAATTTTTAACCGACACAAAAAAAAGGGGGAATTTTTTAGCAGTAACATTAGCATAGTAATACCTAATAAAAATTTTTTTGCAATCAAAACATCCACATGATTTACACCAATATTATAAGGGAGGTGTGGTTTTGTTATTAAATTAAAGATAAATTAAAAAATCAACTGACACGGGCGGGATTCGAGTCTACGACCACTGCCGTACCTTGTCAACGCTTTTACCACCGAGCCACCGTATCGGCACGGTTTTAAATTTCTGTTTAATTTAATAACGAAAGGTTCAACATAACTAAAATGTTTAAAAAAAACAATAAATATTGCATAGTAGTTTTGGTAAGTAAGTACTACGCGAACGTAGCGCGAAAAAAGGCATTGTTTTATATATTAAAATAGCAGATTAACCATGTTTCCGTAAATTCGGTACAATAGGAAAGCCAACACAGAAGCAAACAGTTAACATTAATAAACTTAATTTAGAAAATATATATTCCTTAATAACATACCTATTGCTGCACTGTTATTTGTAAAGGAAATTGGCACCCACAGTGAACACCCACATTTTAAACAAAAACCTTCAAAATGGGGCCTTATAAATGAAAAGTTTCGAGTGTTTGTCGGCATAATATAAGCTCTATAAAAATATTTTGTAGCCCCATGCGGCTAACTAATTACGTTACACACAAAATATTGGTGAAAGCAAACCGAAGAGTACCATAAAGGTGTTTTTGAAATTATCCGTAATGAGGAAGGGCACATGAGATGAGCGAAAGCGGGTACTGAAGCGATACATTTTTCTAATTCAATTCTGCAGAATACCGAGGGAAAATTTTTGAATTATTTAAAGAATTTACTCTTTTAAATAACAACAATAAAATATTTAAGTCTTGTTAATCATGATTCTAAATAAATCATGACTATTTCCTTTCATATTCTTGAAATGATCCTGTTTAACCTAACATAACCGTGGCTTTAAAATGATCACAAGACGCTAGCGCGGCATGTGGCCTCCATTTTGAAAATGGCCATTGTGTTACCTGTCAAAATATTTCTTTCTTTTTAACGCGCGCATCTAGAACCCGTGGCCGGATCGCCAGTTTGGACGAATATAACAATTGAACAAAAATCGTTAGAATTCAGTCTGTGTTCATTTATCTTATGATTAAATCTACATATACATGTGAAAAACATTGTGTACAATATATTGTAATCCACTGTGTATTATAGTCATCGTTTTGTTAATTTAAAATAACTTATATTTTTTTAGGCAAACGAACATTCGCATCTTATTTCGTACGTACTTATGGCGTAAGTGATCACAACTTTAGTTTTACTTAAACGCTTTACTTTAAAAACAAGTAAAGTTTTACTAAAAACTTTAATTGCTTTTTTTCGTCCCGTGGATATCGTAAAATGCGTATTATTTTTATAGTAAATGGAGGCAAACGGTCATCAATCGGGTCACTTGTTGATAAATGCTTACACCCACATTGGCTCGAAACTCTGGCTACCGTTTAGCAAGGATTTGGGATAGGGTAAGAAGAGGGAGTGAGGAAGACACCGTTTTTCATAGTGTCGACAGCACTATCGTACCGAGTTACATTCACCGACAGGTCAAAACATTGTCACGGGTCTGTGTGTTAGTGGTACCATCGTGGTTTCGGATTCCATAACACTTACAATACAATAAATGCTTTAGCTTGTCACTTTGGAATCAGAGCTACGTATGTGATGTTGTCCCTATATTATATATTAATTAACTTGATTTAGTTGGTGACCACACCAACGCTTATACACACTCGAAAGAGCAGGCCTTGGCTTAAATGGAATGACGAACCTCGATGGAAATATTTTGGAGAGGAAATTTATGTTCACCATTTTTTGACAGGCTGAAATGATGACTATGAAGATGATGAAGCTTTTATGTACTCAAGCATTCATCTCAGGTTAGGTTTGAAGTATATGCTATATTATGCTATTTACTAAATTTGTTCAAATTATAAACTCCATCTCAACTACGTCTGTGGTAGATGCTATTAAATAATATAGCATATATTTTTATTAATAATTAAATAATATAGCATAGAGTACTTAACTTTGATCCTGGTAAAATTTTTAAGCAGTTGCCATTACTGAAAAAAAAATAATAAGGACTTTATAAAGTTCGTGTAATGGAGGTATATAGTATGTTTTATCAGCAGCAACTCTAATTAGTGAAAACAAACAATATTTACCAAGAGAAAACTATATAATTATGTAAATTTATATTTTTCTATGAATATTCATTCAGAGATTAGGCTGACGTTGGTCGGTAAGCTGAGTTACTTACGTAACCATAACTATTAAGTACGTGTTTATTAACTCCACGAGATCATTAAGTAAAAATAGATTTAAAAAATCAATAGTCACGCAATTCCCAATACAGGGGTAGACAGAGGTCAAGCCCGTCGCCGCCTTTATGTCCAAGCCAACGATGAAATTCGTACATAAGTTTTTGAAAAACTCATTGGTACTGCCACCTGGGGATCGAACTCGGGTCTCTCGACTCGAAATTCCGATCACCCAACAACTCGGCTATCGTGACTAATTTATTTATATAATAGTCACGATAGACGAGTGGTGTGGTGGTCGGAATTTCGTGTCAAAAGACCCGAGTTCGATCGCCAGGTGGCAGCCTCGTACCAACGGGTTTTTCAAAAACTTATGTACGAATTATATCGTTGGCTTGGACATAAAGACGGCGACGGCCTCACCACCTGTCACGTTGTCCCGAAAATGTCTTCGGTGGAAGGTGGGTCGAAGGGACTTAATTGTCTAGACTAGACCTCTGTCTAACCCTGTGTTGGGAATTGCGTGAAGATATATTACATTATTACATATTATTAATAGTCACGATAGCCGAGTGGTTGGGTGGTCGGAATTTCGGGTCAAGACCCGAGTTCGATCGCCAGGTGATAGGCTCGTACCAAAGGGTTTTTTCAAAAACTTATATACAAATTATATCGTTGGCTTGGTTCATAAAGTTGGCGACGGGCTCACCACCTGTCACGTTGTCCCGAAAATATTTTCGGTGGAAGGTGGGTCGAAGAAATTTCATTGTCCAGACCTCTGTCTACTTCTGTATTGGGAATTGCGTGAAGATAGTCATTTTTATTTTATTTTTAATAAAATAACAGACGGGCGGGATGAAAGATACTATTATTAGTATATTATTTATATCATCTTGTGGCAGTTATAAATAATATCTTAGCTATAAAATTTATTAGAAATTAAAAAAAAAATCAAAGTTCCTTGCTTCTTTAAAAAGTTGTAAACTAAGTTGCTAGTTTCTGGAAAGTTTCATTATAAGAAACATTCAGATTATGCTAAAACTTTTGCGCCTTGCTTTCAAGGACCCGTTTATGACAGCCTGGGAAGAATTAACAAAAACTTCCTTCTCTGCTCTTCATACCTCGGATGCCATAATTTTTTTTATACATATTCGTTGCTACATTGCTATGCTGCCGAATTTTTTTGCAATTTTTAATGAGTTTATACTGTTAGAAGGAAAGAATATCTATGTATTTCTATGTCAAAGTACTTCTCTATGTGTGATTTTGTTAAAAAATATATTCACTGCATTCGCAAAACTGGTAGACAGAGGTCTACCAGTTTTGCGACTTTTTGTGCGTTGTTTTGCTAACTTTTGAACATTGTCAAATAAGGTTAGTTTTTTTTATGTTGACACAGTGTTCAAAAGGGGCTGGACACGTATCTTAACATGCTTCGCTTGGCTAGACTTTGTTTTAATGACTTTGTTTTCTAATGGCTTTGTTTTAATATGATCACACATTGGCATGCATTTGCATGTCGCCGATTTAATATCGAAGGTAACAAATCATAGAAAAGTCATCGAGCTTCCTACACGAGATTTCCAAATGGGTAATCGAACTCGAGTCTCCGGATTTCAATTCAAATCAACAGGCACTTCAGCTAGCGTAATTTTAAATTAAATAACTGAAGAAATTAATAAACATTAAATCATAGATGTGCAGCCATTAGTGTATTAATCGTTATAAGCTCCAATCGACTTGTATGGGCAGTCTTCTTTTGGTGTTATAATAAAAAACCGCGCCTCGCGTCCTAATAGGATAATTACAGTGTTGCCAAGTAAGAGTGCAATTTCGCCGTAATTACTATACATCAGGATCTATACGAGCAAAACGTGTATTAGTCACATAAATATCAGATACATTCCTAAATAGTGTTTGACTGTTAATGAATAAAGACCATAGTCGTGTGAAGAAGAAGATGAAGATAGTTTGTTAGTATCCTAGTACATGTAGTTAATTGATTCTCTGATAGACAGTATAATTATTATGACGGTGCAAAGTGGAGAGGCCTTAAAAGAACACTTATTAATGAGATAATATAATGTGGAACATGCTAGAAACAATAAAGCATGAATCTGTGTTAATTCAGTAATTAATTTATGTGTGTCGAAAGGATTACATTGTCTGGACGACTGACTACCCCAGAAATGCGTGAAGATATAAAAAATATGTTTACTTACTATTTATATATTTATTTAAATAGAATTATATATACATTTACTTAGATAGATAAAAGTCTCGTGGCACGATGTTCGTATGTACTCAAGATTTTTTACCTTCACGCATTCACAAATAGCAAGAGGGGTAGCCAGAGGTCTAGACAATTTAGTCCGTTTGACTTACACCTCATCGGAACGTAATTTGGGACAACATGGCAGGTGGTGAGCCTATCGTCGTCTTTATATCCAAGTCAATGATATAAATTGTACATAAGTTTTTGAAAAGTCTCATTGGAACGATTCTACCTGGGAATCAAATTCGAGTTTCTTGTCTCGAATTCCTATCGACCAACCACTAAGCTACAATTACTTGTTTTAAAGATTAAGTATTTTCAGATTTTATATCCATTAATGGCAGCCAGCATGTCATTGTATGGGCAGAAAAACAAGAACGTTATATCTTCCATATTTTTAATTTGTCGGTACTACAAATTATGAGATTTCATATACTTAAAATTTACTTAGAAGTTCGCAAATTTATTTCGTATATATATCCATTTAAAAACATTAAACTTAATATATTGTGGTTGGTGTTTTTTAGGTGTATGGAACTTAATATATTAATTATACGGGTATAATGCCATTGTCAACCCCATAAGTAACTCTCTATTGTCAAAGAGTACACTAAGTGTTTGTTAAACAATGTTGCCATTTAATAATTAATTAAACTGCATTCGATATTAGACTACAGAACAGCCACTGGTATAAATAAATACATACTGTCATGGGGTACCGGCTAATGAATATTCCTCTGATTCCCGACGGTATCGTTAGAGGGGACTTAGTGACTTTTAGTTCATTGTTATGAGTAGCAGGAATACCATCAATATGAAAGACAGACCAAAATTGTTTATTTTGATTGGATCTTCCCACATCAGACCAAAATAAACAGACCGATGAAGAGCAGCAGTTATATGTTGAGAGTTAACCACTAGGCCCGCTAATCCGCTTGCCGAGCGTAGTGGTGAAAGCTTATACTTACAATATATCGACAGCGGGAAGTTTTCATTATCAATTTATAAACAAGGAGAAGGTTAATAAGGTTACCGGAAGATAACAACATATAAATTAATAAATACGTATATAGAAAGGGACAACATCACTTACATTGCTCCGATCCCAATGTAAGATGCTAAAGCACTTGAGATATGAGAATCGGAAACAACGAGGGCACTACAAACACCCAGATCCGAGAAAATGTAGAGACTATGAGGTAATATTTCAAAGAAATTGGTATTGTAAATGAATTCATATAGTAGTAATATTTCTTTTACGTACAGAAATAAATCTCCATGGCATAATCTAACTGAAAGAGAAGGAAGGAGAAAATTTAGGAAAAAATAAATCTTTCTATAGAAAATCAAATTAAATGTCAACTTAATTATATTTTGGTAGTCATTATTTCAAATTTAGGTAGTAAAAAGGCAAATAAGTGATTTAATGAATAATACAAGCTGTTTTTAAAGTTTAATTATCATTAAATCATTATTCCACCGGCGTTCTGTTGAAAAAGAAACAACGTGTGTGAATCCCGTATCATTAATTTTTTATTAAGTAACTCATAACAGCCTGTGCTGTAAATCAATGATACAGTAAATAAAAGAAGTTCCAAAGGATATAATGTAGCTATTTTCTGAACAATATGACATTAAAGGGTGTAATTAAGCGAAACGAAAATGTTACGTATTTTCAGTAATTAGTGAGGACGGGTTACGAGCTATATTGAGTCATATTATTAACAAAGAACAATTAAAAATTCAATACAACAATAATTACGAACAATTTCTTATCAATTAAGTTCTCCGTCAAAATATTTTCAATTTCAATACATACCAGAGAGGAGCGGAAAATTTTTCGAAAGGCCGCATTCGAAATTCGAATTTAAAATGTGAACATCGAAAGGCGAAATTTAATCCTCGAGGAGTAGCCAAACGGACCACACACGTCGAAGCGGCGAGGCTTTTAAAAAAGGAACGCGCCAACCGCGCCTCGTTCGTTACCTCATCATCGGCTTCTTTTTTTAATTTGTTTTTTTTTTTCCAAGCCGCGACGTAGGCTAGCTTATACATAGAGGCCACCACACACGCACGCCTCCTATATGGGGTTGCCAGTTAAACGTTATAAGCCGAATAATGTTGTTGTGGTTGTGTTATTACCGGCGGATTCGGCCGAGTTTTCGGTCCAGAGTATAAATTAGTCTGTTTTATTAGGTCCAGCCGCTTCTGATGCGCCGCGGCGTTGTAGGTAGGTAGGTTTTTATAGTTTTTTAAATATCCTCTTAAGGGTTTCGCTCTTTGAAGATTAGTTTGTTATCGGCCGGTAATAAAGTAGGTGAGGGTATAGCTTACTTTAAAGATTGTCATCTTTTTTTTTTATTCCAAAGAGGTCGGGTTTATACTAACGATTCGGCGGGAATAATAATTATCTCTGATAAAGATGGAGGAGCAGATTGAGGAAAACGTTTAATAGTGTGACGGAATAATACAATGTTGAAATTGAGTACCTGCTTATTAGTTTAGAAATAAATAAATTCGATTGATTTATAAATTACATTTATTTATTTTAAGCTTTGCATAAGACTGTTGATAGGAACAGAATGCGGAATAACAGTCTAACAGATATTTAATATTAAAGGTCATAACTTTTATAATAATTAAAAAAAATGTCACGATAGCCAAGTGGTAGGGTGGTCGAAATTTCGAGTCAACGCTCATACCAATGGGTTTTTCAAAAACTTATGTATGAATAATATCGTTGGCTTGGACATAAAGACGGCAACGGGATAACTACCTGTCACGTTGTCCTGAAAATATCTTCGGTGGAAGGTCTGTCTACCCCTATATTGGCAATTACGTGAAGATAAAATTATTTTTAACAATACCAACCAAATTTTTCTTCGAAATTGTCTTATCTCCGGAGATATATAAAGCAGATATGTAGAGAGTATGGCAAAACGGTTTGTATTGATGCACCTCATGCTTATTTGGAAAGCACCAAATGTAAATTAACTTCACGACGTTCCCGATACTGGGGTAGACAGATGTCTAGACGATTAAGTCCTTTCGATCCAACTTTCACCGAAGACATTTTTCGGGACAACATAACAGGTGGTGAGCCTGTCGTTGTCTGTGCAAGCAAACGATATAAATCACATAAGTTTTTGAAAAAAAAAAAAAGAACCCATTGGTGTCAACTTGGTGATCAAACTCGGATCTCTGAATTCGAATTCCGATTACTCAACCACTCGCTCTCGTGATTATGACTATTTTAATATTATTTTATATTTTATATTTATCTTCACGCACAGTCCCTGACGGGGTAGCCAGAGATAACAGATTGCCAAGTGTCACGATCCTTACATACCTCTTTCGCTTCTTTCAGATTCATCGTTTTCTTCATACATGCATGTACGTCTAGGTATCCGAGTACTCTTGAAATTAAAAAAAATTAAAATTATGAATTGTAATAATCTCAGGGATCAAAGTCGGCATAGTGCCGGCAAGTTTTTGCTCCCGAATTTTCTTTTAATAATGACGATCTCCGTGGACGCGTGGCATAAACACCGGTTTTCAAGATGTCGGCGTCTCGAGGTTCCGGGTTCAATTCCTGGTCGGGTCAATGTAGAAAACTAGTTTTCCTACATTTTCTCGAGTCTGGGTGTTTGTGGTGCCTTTGTTGTTTCTGATTTCCATACCTCAAGTGCTGTGGCATCTTACATTGGGATCGGAGCAATGTATGTGATGATGTTCCTATCTATATATGTTTTTATTTATTTATAAAATAATAAAATAACAATAATAATAATATTTCTTTGGAGATATATAGAGCAGATATGTTGAAGATAAGTGAGCAGTATGGCAATACGGTTTGTATTGATGTTTCTTGTGTTTATTAGGAAGGCATTAAGTGTAAAATATCTTCATGTTCCCGATAATGGGGTGGACAAATGTCTAGACAGTTAGGTCCTTTCGACCCACCTTACGAAGTTTATATGGGATAACAGACAGGTCGGTTAGCCTTTCGTCGACTTTGAGCCTTTAAGTCGTGTAAAGATGGTGAAAATGTTTCAGTGTACACATTTTTACGAACTTAAGTAGTTATTTTATTTTTTGGGAATATTTTAGTCAATCGTATATTACGTTATAATAACTGAATTTCAAAAACAAATCTCAAATCTAACAAGAGAATCAACCGATAGAAGAGATTTGAACAAGAAGATATTAAAGTATCATCTTTAACGTTGTCGAGGCGGGTTAAAGACATTTTCATACGTGATGACTACAAAGAAATCAATGTGAAACTATCGCGGTCATAAATCTACCAATCTGGTACTGATATAAGTGTAATAATAGTGGTACAGTTCTTCGATTTATTTCACTAATATAATTTTATGTGATTCTTTGTGTTAATAAGAAAATACAAATACAATAAATATACACTTTGATAGGGACAACAGCACATGCATTGCTCTGATCCCAAAGTAAATAGCTAAAGTACTTGTATTATGGAATCAGAAACACCGAATGTATCCACAACACTCAGACCCGAGAAAATATAGAAATAGTGTTTTCTACATAGAGCCGACTGGAAAATTGAAAAATCATTCATTGAAGACTTGAAAATGTATGTGAACATGTCATATAAAATAAGTAATAAGAGAGGCAAATGGCATGAGCTACTGACAGTTGGTGAAAAATTAAAAAAATATACCAGAACTAAATGATGCAGCTCCGCGTTTTCCGCGTGGTATTAGCGTAAGAATATACCACTACCTTTTTATTTATTTACTTATTTATTCTTTTATGTATAATACTAATAAAATAAATAAATAAATATCTTCTCGCAATTCTCAATACAGGAGTAGCCTGTGATCTTGTCTAGAAAATTCAGGTAACACATGTCCCTTTGGTACACCAAAGACATTTTCGAGACAACGTGACAGGTGGTGAGCCCGTCGTCGTCTTTATTTCCATGCCAACAACATAATTCGTACATAAGTTTTTGAAAAACCCATTGGTACGAGCCTGCCACCTGGGTATCAAACTCGGCTCTTTTGCCTCGAAATTCCGACCACCCCACCACTCGGCTATCGTGACTCTAGCTTTTTGTATAATATGCTTTTGCAATTAAATACAAGGGGTAGACTTAATGCCTTTTTACACGTGGATGGGCGTCGTAAGAGGCGACTAAGGGAATGGCCTCCGAAAGCAATTAGCTGTCGCTTATCCTTAGCCTTAGCCTTCATGCTCAATGAAGACTTAACCCATTTGAATTAAATAAAATATCAGAACAAAATTGAGCAGACCGGTGACAGGCGGCAGCGTGTAAGTGTTCGGTACTGCGATCGCTAAACAGCTTGCCGAGCGTGGTGAGGTGGCCCAGGTCTTGCAGTGTACTTTTATAGACTTTTACGTGTGATTAAACCGTATATACACATACGGAATTCATTTCATATACATATGAAATGTATATGAATGATATACAAAAGATGTAATTATTAAAGTATAAATATTACATATATATATATATATATATATATATATATATATATATATATATATATATATATATATATATATATATATATATATATATATATATATATATATACATATATATATATATATATATATATATATATATATATATATATATATATATATATATAATATTTATACTTTAATAATTACATCTTTTTGTATATCATTTCATATGTATGGGCTACCGACGCGACTGCCGAATCGACAATTTCTTTTTCTAAAGTAAGGTTTTAAGATTCACTTTGAAAGAAGAAGTTTTTATATATATCGGGGCATGTTTTACTTGTTTATTTTATATAGGCGTGCTTATAAAAAATTATAGCCACTCCACTTACATCAAGGGTAATTCGATTAGAGCCGGGCAACACTGAGGACAGCTGGATCGAGTAAGAAGCGCAAATATATATTGGGGAAAGCTATATGTAATAATTATTTTATTTGCTGTATATCTGTTTGTCGTAGGAATATACTTGTAGGCCGTATGGTCTTGGCGTAAGTATTTGCCACCCTCCCTCTTAACGTAGGTGTCGTAAGAGGTGACTAAAGAAAAGGCGTTGAAAATGCAGATGGCGGGATAACCATCTCAAAATACCAGACCAAAATTCAGTAGACTTGGGACGTCTAAAGTTTCAGTTTGTGATACTGTGATCGCCAATCCGCTTGCCATGTGTGGCGATTAAGGCAAATTAGAGGCCTATGTCCTGCAGTGGAGTTATACAAGAGTTTCAGTAAGTAAGTAAAAACAAATTTAAGTAGTGGTTTATGAAGAATATAAAAAAGAAGTCTTCCGTTACGGTCGTTTAGATGTATTGGTCAATCAAGTGGACGTCACAAATAATTTTTTTATGGCTCTTGGTTAAATAAAAATATCTTCACGTAATTCCCAATACAGGGGTAGACAGAGGTCTAGTATAGACTATTAAGTCCCTTTGACCCACCTTCCACCAAAGATATTTTCGAAACATCGTGACAGGTGGTGAGCCCGTCGCCGTCTTTATGTCCAAGCCAACGATGAAATTCGTACATAAGTTTTTGAAAAACTCATTGGTACTGCCACCTGGGGATCGAACTCGGGTCTCTTGACTCGAAATTCCGACCACCCAACTCGGCTATCGTGCTCTTGGTTAATTCGCCAAGAAATCTCGTAAATACAGTATAATTCGAAATGATATATTGGTCCTCTAAGAGTTTTAAGCATTCATCATTCCAGCCCTTTTTTTTCTTTATTTACGTAAACAAAATTACGTTAACATCTACAATACTTAGTAACAAAAAACTAGTAGAGTCCTACTCTTCATGGAACGGTACCAAAAACGTTGGCTGCAATTGCACGTTGAATGGCTAGCCATTCAACGTGCTAGCTTGTTCTTTTCTCGCTCAACGGTTACGTCTAGACGTAATCGTTGAGCGAGAAAAGAACCAGCCCTCTTGTCACCAGCGGCTACGACCAGTCGCGGATACAATTCCATTAGAAACTGTATAGTCTTTCGCAAGTCCAAAGAGTTTTATGTCAGTCTGGATGCCTCACTAAGTCAGCGAGTTGTTTATAATTTTCTCGAGCTCAGCCAACAGTGATTAATTTTTGATCAATTGATCAACGAACGTGTCGAAGACTCTGTCAATAAGAAGCTCAGAGAACTCTTCTAAAATCCAATGATCTCTTCTAAAAGCCAATAGATGATGTACAAGAAAAAAGAAATCCTTCTTATGAACGTGTATAGACTACTGCTACTTATGACTAGCCTATAGATATTGATGCATGCAAAACTTGTGAATATTTTCTACTGAACGCATTTTAATTAATGCAATAAAAGTGGCCGACATACAACATTTTATTGTGTAGTTTAAAAAAATATCTTCACGCCATTCCCAATACAGGGGTAGACAGAGATCTAATCTAGACAATTAAGTTCTTACATATGTTTTGAAAAAAAAAAAACCATTGTTTCGGGCTTGCCACCTGGGGATCGAAATCGGGTCTCTCGAATCGAATTCCTATCACCCAACTACTCGGCTATCGTTTCTATATTATTGAGAAATTAAAAAAAAATCTTCACGCTAATTCGCATACTGGGGTAGATAGAGGTCCAAACAATTAAGTCCTTTCGACCCGCCATTCAACGAAAACATTTCCTGGGATAATGTGCAGCTTGCGAATCGGTCGCCGTCTTATGTACAGGCGAACGATATAAATCGTAAATAAGATTTGAAATATCTCATTCGTACGAGCCTACCACATAGAACTCGGATCTCTCGTCCCGAATTGCAATCACCTAACCAGTCTTCTCCCGTGATTTTTACTATTAAATTGCAAACGAATAAACTTATTGTTTTTATCGAATTATTTATACACCGTACCAACTGAAACATTAGAATGAAACCAGTTTCACGAATCCAACTACCTACTCCGTGAAACAACAATAACAATCAATAACAATTCTAATCGCGGCGCGTAATAAAATCATACATTACTGGTATATCTTGGCCAGTAAAAAGTTCTCCGTTAAACGCGTTACGGCTATTGGGAACCAGTTAAGCCCGCTCATAAACTAAATTAAAATATAGTCGATGCAAAATGGCGACGGATAATTTTCCTATTCGTGGTCTTTACGTAGGTGAAACGGAATATAATGATAAATAAATATATTCACGCCATCTCCAATATAGGGGTAGTGGTCTAGACGATTAAATACTTTCGACCCACCTTCCATAGAAGACATTTTCGGGGAGGAGGTTAGACAGAGGTCTAGATAATGAAGTCTCCGTCTTTTGCTCTTCATTGTCAAGACAGAGATCTGGATAATGGAGAGTAAATTGCTCGAAGAGAGAAAGGTCAAGAGCATTCGGTTACCTAGACGTGTGTGTATGAAGAAAATGATGAATTTGAAAGAAGCTAGATAGGTACGTCACGATCACGATTCTTGACACCGCGATCTGTCGTCTCTCACTACCCCGTCAGGGAATACATCTGAAAATATATTATTATAATAATAATAAATAAATACATAAATAGACAGAGACAAGATCTCATACATTGCTCTGATCCCAAAGTAAGCAGCTAAAGCACTTGAATTATGGATTCGGAAACCCTGAAGGCATAACATATACCCAGTCCCGAGAAAATGTAGAAATGAGTGTTTTTCTACATTGACCCGTTCGGGAATTAACCCGGGACCTCAGAGATGGCGACATCATGTAAACTAGTATACATGCAACTGACAACGTTATCTAAATCGTTCGTATTTGCTCTTTTAGAGTAGAAACCAGATCTGAAATCATCTATTGACCATCGATACAGAAGATTGGCTCTGGTTTAGTTGGTGAGGTTAGTAGGACCTTAGATCCACTGCGGCAAAGCAACGACCTGTGTGCTATGTTCCGGTGCAGTATCCTTTTAGCTTAGCTTTGGCTTAGCTTAGCTTAGCTTTTGTAAATCGGTGTTCATAAATTGCGAAGAAGTCTTCTGGTCGACGTCTAAGAATATGATAAGGATGCTGTTAAGATATAAATGCCTACATTTTTATAATCTTTATAGGAGTTCGAAACGGGGATCTCGCGTTTATCGTATCGAATTATTATCAATAATTCTCTACATGTATTGAAGGTTGATTTTCCAAACAATAAACAAACCTTAAATTTTTCTAAATATATAACTTTATTTATACTCTTTAGTAGTAAAAAAAAATAGATTTTTGTAATAATATTGAAAGAAATTCGTGAGCAAACCTGGCAGGCCGAGGAACTAAATGAAATGGAAATGTGGAACCTTCCACGGAAGAGAAGGTTTTTGCGCAGCTGTGGGCATTAACAGGCTGCTACTTTTATTATTATTCGGTTATTAGGAAGAAGTACGTAGAGCTCTATATATAATAGGAAGTCATTGATCTGTTTGGTTTTGTTTCGGTATTTTTCAAGATGCTGTCTGTGGTTGTGAGTAAGAATATACCATCTCCATTCTTCCAGTGCGTGAAGAAGAATCGATCGATCAAAAAATCTTGCAAATGCCAATCTTTATCGACAGGTGACGGAATAACCATCTCGAAAACCAATGACAATGACAATCCGCTAGCCAAGCGTGGCGATAATAACAAACTCTTTCTTGCGCCTCTCGTCTCTCTCTCTCTCTCGTGGACTTTTATGTATATGTATGACCTTTATGTATATATGTTTATATGCATGCAGAACTGACAGAGATGTAAATGTGAAATTTAAATATGTAATATGTTTTTATTCTTTGGCTTTAACATTGTGACAATATTCTACATACATATTTTATCAATAAATTACACGTTTTTACGCAAATAAAAAACCCAACATTTCTTTTTGGCACTACTTATTACTTAGATTTTTTGTGGATGTGTATCTAGGTACCACATCAACAGAATAATTATTAAAAAAAAACTCGAGTAATTTTCAACTCGATAGCATTGCTCGATTTACAGAAATTACCTAATAAGATTAAAAAAAAAGATTCAAAGCGTGAGCACGAGAGTCCTATACTTAAATAAATGAAACTTGGTTACCTCAATTATACAAGCAACCCGAGAACTCGGACCACACACGTAGTGTATTAAAACAGGAATCATAACAACAGTAATTATATTCAGGGCTTATAATTTCGCGCGCTTGCGAGGCGAGCGGGAAAAAAGCAATATTAAAACATAACCTTACCTTATTAATGTGTCAACAACTCAATTTATGGCGGGAACTCGATGGTGACGCCCTGTACGCGGGAACTATCCGCCAATGGCGGGAGCGCTGTTCAAATCGAGATGCTTATGAAAGTGTATAACTATCTCTTTCTGGTAAGGTCATGACCAGCTTTAATAAGACTATCACCGTTTCATAGAGTTTTCTTGTTATACTCCTAAGCGAGAAGGATGTGGTAGTTCAAGTTATACTGGTTTTATCGATTTTTCCGATTGTATTGGGAACTTGTTAGAGGCATTGGATAATGAGCACTAGTCCCGGATGACATTATTAATTTATGTGCCTCTGTATTTTATTTATTTTGATTATCTGAACTTAGGTATATGCGATCAGAAATCACAAAACTTTTTGGATGATAGTGCCGATAGTGATGAACAAATAAAAACAATCGTATTTGTGCAATAAATTTTTCTTTTTTTCTTTCTTAAATAGCAATAGCTACCGATAGACTGCCGGGAAGCCATCTCGTAAAATATCACACCAAAATTATGCACTCGGTGACCGACAGCAGTGTCTGCGGTGCCAGTTTTCTGATGCTGCGATCGCCAATCGGCTTACCAAGTGTGGCGATTGTCGCATACCTTCCGTCAGGGGAGAGACATATTCCAGTAGTAGACTTTTATAGTTTGTTTGTAAGTAAATAAGTAATTGACGACCTACGTGGACGCTCTGAGGTCCCGCGTTCGATTTCCGGTGGGGTAAAAGTAGAAAACCACTTCATCTGTATTGTCTTGAATCTGGGTGTTTGTAGTATCTTCGTTGTGTCCGATTCCATAACAAAAGTGCTTGAGCTTTTTTCATAGAAAAGGGAGGTAAACGAGCAGGTGGCTCACGTGATGATAAGTGATTACCACCGCCCATGAGCACCCGTAATACCAGAGGCATAGCAGATGCGTTGCCGGCCTTTGAGGCCCCCCCCCCCCCAGAATTGGGGGTGTGAGCCTCCGGTTTCCTGCACTCACCAGACGAAACGCAAAAGTTTGTTAGTCTTCTACTTCAAGCCGGTATTCTGTGAGGTCGTGGTACTTCCCCGGTCGAGCCGGCCCATTCATGCAACAACAAAAGCTGATGCGTGGCACTACCACTGTAAAACTGTGTATAAACTAAAACTAAAACTGTGTATGGAGTGGACACGACAATAGTCGAATGGCAGACCCGAACCGGCGACCTTTTGTTTCGCAGTCCGCACCCTGTACCATTATACTATTGACGCTATTAATTAAACATTAACATGTGGATTTTTGCTGCACAAATACAACAAAAACTTGAATATAGATGGTTGTAAAATGAGTAGAACTTTGCTCTTCTTATTTTTAGAAGTTTGTTAGACTTAATAGTATTATAGCCGAGCTGATGCCGCTGGTGACGCCGCAGTGCCGCTACGCGCTGCCCGCCGCTGCTGCTGCGCCACGTGCGCGCCGACCTGCTGCCGCCCCCACCGCCACAGCTGCCACCTCCGCCGACGAGCTGCTGGCCTACGTGCGCGACCACCCGACTACCTCACCGACGAGCTGCTCTTCCTCTAGCCACCACCCCTCTACTGCAGTGCTCGAGCTGTGTAAGGGCCTTTATAACGTGTCTTATCTTTATATCATTTCATCTATAATGACAACACACAGAACACTTTTGTTACAGTTGTAAATTAATGTTTATACCTATGTGCTGCAGATGTGTTAAATAAATTAAATAAAATATCGAAACATGTTAATCCTAGTACAAACCCCATTTAAATTAATGTATTTCGTATATATTTTCTTTTAGAAAATTTACCGTGCGAAATAATTTCAATTAATTACTGTACGTCTTATGATTGTTTGAAATTATTTCTTAAGTATTAGCACCGTCCAAGATTTAAATACATATTTAGCTGTAACTATATCTTTCAAATCGAACTAAATAAAAATAATGTAAAATTTAATATTAAAATGACTTCACTTCAATCTCATGTCTCCACTGGCACAAAATAAATTTAATCAAGAGCCAGTACATTACCAACGAAAACACATCAAAACGAAACAATACTTATATCTACCTCATGCAATGCAATAGAAATTAACAAGTATTTATTACTATTAACAACAATAGATCACCTAAAAAAATTAATCCGTCTACATCTTACAAATACTTCATTATTAAAAAAATACTGTACAAAAATATATTTAAAAATACCAAATTATTGTATCATTTTATCCTAAATATATTAAATATAAAAAGTCATTCATCCAACTAACAAATAAATTTACTGAACTGAAACAAAAAGATTCAAATTTCTTTGCACTTCCAACTTCCAATTATTTCTTCTTCAATATTAATGAACTCTATTTACTTTTATAAAACTCTGTTTTTCTCTCTTCTTCTATCTTTATTAGTCTTATTAGTATTCTTCTTCCTTTTTTTAGTAGTTTAAAAATAATAATATATGAAATAATTTAAACTTCATCTGAAATTTAGGGTATTAATTGATGTCTTCGCAGTTTGGATCTGATATTTTTCTGGATTGTATGTCCTACCATCTAGCGGAGGCTATTACCATTTTCAAGGTTTTTATACTTAATCGCCTTTATCGAAAAGCAGGCACAGTCTGCTAGATCCTTATGATGCTACCACTCACTCACAAAAAATTTTAACATTGCTTCAAAACACTTTATTAATATAAAAATATATTTACTATGATATATAGAGTTTATTGAAGTTGAGTTGTCCATAAGTCAAGAATTTATAATACTATTAAGTTTGTGTTTGCTATTAAGCCGGTATTCTGTGAGGTCGTGGTACTTCCCCGGTCGAGCCGGCCCATTCATGCAACAACAAAAGCTGATGAGCCAACTACCACTGTTAAATTGTTAGCTACTATGTAACATAAAATAAACATGGTCTTTTTGTCTTTATATATTATTATATATTTAAAAAGAGGGTGGTTAATCTTTGAAAAATCGGAAAATGAAACTACTCGGCGAAGTAAAATGCTTTAATAAATTAACTATTGGTGCCCATGAATATACAAATATACACCGCAGGATGTAGACCTCTCCCGTAAGAATAGTTTATAATAATCGCCATGCATGACAAGCGGATTGGCGACTTAAGACGCTCTTGCCTCTAGTCTATTTAAGTGCGGTATTTTTAGTCACCTCTTACGACACCCACGGACATAAAGGTGGTGGATAGACGGCGGACCGATCGTCTCTATATCAAATGGAATAAAAATTAATAAATTGTTTAATTTCATTCTGCTATGGTATAACATACATGAACAGTGTGGTAACGGTGTAAGAATATTTCCACTCCCTTTCTTCCCGTGGGTGTCGTAAGGTAAGGCGACTAAGGTAAACAGTCTAGAATATAATCAGACAGAAAATATCAATCAAAGGTGGTCTGAGCAACGTCTGAGGTGTGAGTGGTCTGCTATGGTAATCGCCAATACGCTTGCTATGGGAGAGGCCTATGTCCTGCGGTGGACTTTAACAGGACGTCATGTATATATGTATTTAGCATACATGAAACGCGAACCGCAAACGCTATTGCCCACTTGCGGTCCGATTATTTTGGTCTAGTCTTTTTAAAGACGATCTCCACCTCTCTGTTAAGGTAACCTGAATAATCTTTTTCTTACTTGCTTATTACGACAGCCACGGTAAGAAAGTTGGTGGCAATATTCTTACGCTGTTGCCATATGGTTTACCGTATTCAATATTCTACTAGATTGAAAAAGTAAAAGTAAAAGTACTCTTACCTCTCTTGTTTTCAATTTTTATAAATCTCATTACATCTCACATTCGCTGCACGTACCATCTCTATGCCGATAACTTACAAATATATGCTCAGTCTGATGTTAACGATATCGAAGATACGATCACTGAGCTAAACTCTGACCTCACTCGTATCTCTGATTGGTCTTGCAAATTCGGTATTACTGTTAATCCTACGAAATGCTAGGCAATTATAGTTGAAATTAGCCGTCGCTTATCTACATTGGATTTTAATTCACTGCCACCAGTTAATTCACTGCCACTTTTAATAATGCTGTCATACCTTATTCAGCTACTGTGAAAAATCTAGGACTTATCATGGACAGCAGTCTAAGTTGGCGGCCGCAAGTCACGAAAGCCAGCAAAAAGTTATCAACATCTTGCGTTGTCTGTATCGACTCAAGAATTTCCTTCCAGTGAGAACAAAGGTAATGTTGGTTCAAACGCTCGTATTACCAATACTAGATTATGCAGATGTATGCTTCGCTGAGGCCTCTCAAGAGCTTCTTAACAAACTGGATCGTCTTCTCAATAATTGTATTCGCTTTATCTTTGGCTTGCGTACATTCGATCACGTTTCTTCATTCCGTTCTCAGCTCAAATGGCTGCCTCTTCCACTTCGTAGATCTTTTAGAACCCTTTCTATGCTATTCTCTATTTTACATGATCCGTTTGTCCCTGCATATCTGAAATGCAAATTTCAGTATCAGGGCGATTCTCACAACCGATATCTCCGTTCCGCGGAAAATCTATCGCACGGGCTTCTCTTACAATTCTTTCACTTTAAATGCAGTAAGACTCTGGAACATGTTACCCAAAAATATTAAAGAAGCTAAACTACACCTATCTTTAAACGTTTACGCTGGAAGTATTACTTAACGAAGCAGTAGTAGTTTCGGATAATAATAAAAATTTAAAAAAAAAACTTCAGGAACTGTTATATTCTCAAGTATATATAATATAAAAATATCATATTTATTTATTGTGGGTATTTGTGTATATGTATAAAATACTATTGTATGCATGTAAGTAGTAATGTAAATGTATATGTATGTGTATTGTATTTATTATCATTATATTATAATTTTATTATATAATAATAAGTCACGATAGCCGAGTTGTTGGGTGGTCGGAATTTCGAGTCGAGAGACCGAGTTCGATCCCCAGGTGGCAGTACCAATGAGTTTTTCAAAAACTTATGAACAAATTTCATCGTTGGCTTGGACATAAAAAAGGCGGCGACGGGCTCACCACCTGTCACGTTGTCCCGAAAATATCTTCGGTGGAAGGTGGGTCAAAGGGACTTAATTGTCTAGACTTGACCTCTGTCTACCCCTGTATTGGGAATTGCGTGAAGATATTTATTATTATTTATTTTATATTATAATTTTGTATTTTTGTATTTTTTGGCTGTTTTCAGGAGTCATGTGCTGCAGTAGCTATTTCCTATCAGGAGCAATATCAGCTCTTTATTCTCCTTTAACGAAACAAAATCAACATCTTCATGCATAGCCCCTGACACAACACCACATCGCCAATTGTCACGATCCTTATACTTCTTCGCTGCTTTAAAATTCATCATTTTCCTCATTCACTCACGTTTCCGAGTACTCTCCCCTCTTCGAGAAATTTACTTTCATATCATGTTTCATGTCATTTCGGCCTACATCCCCGATTTTTTTTTTACATTTTAACATCTTACATATTACATAGGCCGAGTATAAACTTTTTACAAATAGTTGCTATAAATATACGTTACCATAGACACAAATAAATCTGTAGCCATCAACATCGAAATCGAGTTGCATTGTTTACTCCCACCTACGCCCGCTCTCCTTGTAATTATAGGGCTAACGAAAAAAAAATTCGAGGTCGGCCATCTTGTTTCCCTTCGTGAACGTCATTACCTCAAAATGCCGGCTGTGTTTAAAAACTTAATTTTGTGAGTCGTTAGTGTGCGAACGATTTTGGTGCGGGGGATATAGCAATCAAGTGGGATTGCCTTAATGTATTTTTTGTATCGAATTTAAACGACTGCGATACAGGCAACTAGGTTCACACGCGCTATGAAGACTTAAAATTATTTATGGTATTAGGGTTCCGGGAAGACAAGCAAACCCTTTAGATGAGATGTTGTTTATATTATTAAGCAATTTTAATTACTTACTTACAACCTGTCACGTGTACCCAAAAAATCTCCGGTGGAAGATTGGTCCTAAGAACCTAATTGTTTAGAACTGTGTCTACCCTTGTATTGGGAATGGTGTGAAGATTACACAGACTTAGGTACTCTCTAGGTACTTAGGTGTTAGACTAAATCAAATCAAAGTATTTATTTTTCGATTTAGGAAAATAAATTTCACTTGCCAACAGTAATTTTTATAATCAATTATTTTTAAATCTAAGTTTCGTATTGAGTAGGAGATTCGTCTAACGGGAGGAAAAATCTGCGTAAGAAAATCCGAAGTTATTTTTTTTTTCAGTAAAAATTTAGTTTACGGTCTGTTAAAGTTAATAAATACATATTGTGACTATAAATAATCACACCACTTGTCACCTGTGGCTGCGGCAATTGTAGCCGCTGGTGGCAAGAGTGCTGGGCTGAGTCTATCTAGGCTATTCAACGTGGAATTGCAGCCAGCGTTCTAGGGATCATGTCACGAGGAACGGCTGTACGATTATTGTAAACTTTAGTTAGTAACTATCATAAATACACAACACAAAATTTTACTAATTTAAAGAGAGTTTTTCAATTTCAACTGGCAGGAATTCGAACCCGCGATCTCTGCCGTACCGTGGCAACCCTCTGTAACACCGTCTCCTACGTGCATCTGTTGATATTTTAAACCTCTTTCTTTTATTTATGCCTGTTTTTGACAGCTTAATATTCGTGACTTTACAGCCACGAAACATACTAATAAGGTAACGTCAACTAATTTATTGTTCATTTTAAATGAAATTGAAATTTTTTCTTTAAATTAATAACAAAAAAATCAGCATAACTTTAGAATAAAAAAAATTGCGCAACATTTATTGTTAAAGTAAAAGTATTGGAAAAAAATATGTAAATATACTTAATATATAATAACATAAACAATATTATTTTAAACATTCTTATCAAATATAACTTTAGAGTGACATGAATACATACGTACCGATGTTCTTTTTTGAAATTGTTGCTTAATTTTTCATATTCAGAAATAAATTTGGATACGGTGCCCCGTGGTTATTCGAAGAACAATTTTACTTCAACATAAACAACATATTCCACAAAGTTACGATCCGATTAATACATTTATAATACACTCATCTCTTTTCAACTTACGATTAAGCATACATCTGTCTCTTATTAAAGTTCTTTTGAAAACGGAACACTGCTTGAGCGCATGAAATTAGTCTCGCTTTTTCATCTCCAACCGCGCCCGATTTGAATTTGGAAGCTTTTTATTTTTTTCCCGACGCCGAAGGACGTTGAAAGCGACGGCCATGTTGCCTGATTTTTTTTTCTAATTATCAATGTTCCAAGGCGCAGATACTTAAAGCCGCTGTCTTCTATCTTCTTTTTTTTAAGGAAGAAATTTATATTTTTCGGTAGAATGTCATTTGGGTAAATTGCGACTGTGTGGCTGTATCAATGATTACCTTACACACAGCCTGTTTTAGTTTACGAATAAATTTATAATATCTTAATTTTATTGTTAATAACTCAATGATTGTAGGTAATTAGATAGAACATACATTCAGTGCGCGATATTAAGGAAGAAGTTTTGTTGTGTCTCTGTAATAAGTACTGTAGTGTAATATGTATAAAGAATATTGTTGGTTGTATGTTGCATTACTCAAGACTAGTTTTAACATAAGAAAAGAGAAAATTTTGCCATAATGGTATACAAAATGCCTTCATTTCAGATATCCAGAATTGTAGGATAGAGATAATTGTATGATAAAGGCATTAACGATCTTCCCTTAAGATGAGAAATTTTTTTTGGCAATGCCCACTGCTGGGAATAGGCCTTCACTCAAATATTCTTTGTGAGAGATTAGAGCAGGGAACGTCTATTACGCTGCTCCATTGCATGTTAGAGGATTATGCGTTGTACGTAATCCTCTAAAAAGTAATAATTCTTTATAATTATTTCTCAGACATGTATAATTTTTATTTAACAATTTTAGTGGTGCTGGCTTAGGAATTTAACTTCTGTACTACCCCTGACTAGGTTTCAATAATGTACAGAATAGTTTCTGCCGCGAATTATTCTGGCGAAGTTAAAAAAGCTGTGCGTTTTCGGGATGAAAGTATCCTATAGGAATGCCAAAAGTACATCTTGTACTTATTACTTCAACCATTTGTGCGCCAAATTTTATTCGAATCCAATCACCCATTTTCATCTTGTATCGCGGCGATGGGTTCACGTCCCAAACAAGCTTCGGTAAAAAAACAGAAATTGCCTGAATATAAAAAGATCACTATAAAAGTATCACATCTAAATTTATCTTTTAATTTTCTGCGGCATAGGATGTCAATTAAACACTTTACTGAATGAATTTTTGATATGCAAACATCCTGTATAACCTTAGCTCATTAGGATTTTTTCCTCAATTCCCTTAAACTTTGAGATTATTACGTCTCTGTGTGCCGACTGCAGCTGATGGTTTTTTTTTTCTCCTTTTTTTTATTATTTCCCCAACGCATCCTTATTTAATACACCAAGATGTCCGCGTATATATTAATTGCTTCGGAATTAGTGGCCATAGATTAAGATCTGGCCAGTTTTTAAGATTGGTTTCAGTTTACGACTGTTTTACTTTTTTTTTTTTAAGATGTTTAGATATTTATTTTAAGTGGAAATCGATTGGAGGTTTGTAAGGTAGGAATTAAAAAACAAAACGCCTCTTTCATTTAACTTTGATATATTCTTTGCCGAGTTACGGCTTAAGAATGTACCATCACCACTCTTCTCGTGGGTTAAGGACGCATAAGGGAGAAGCCATGAGAATACAACTGTCTAACAACAGATGGTGGAATAACCATCTCGAATAATATCAGATCCGTGACGGGCAGCAGCAAAATGCAAGGTTGGTTATACGTTCGGCAATCCGCTTGACAAACGTGCCGATTGTATGAATGGTATTTCGTAAATGTAGTATTTCGTATATTATTTGAATATCTGTTTCGTATATAATTTTAATTTTTTTTTGTCTAATGTTTCATTATTGTTTCAAAATTTGAGCCATGCAAGTGGACCGAGTTGTTTACTAGTTAAGGTAATTCAAATATAATAATACTTATAGCATGATAGCCGAGTGGTTGGGTGGTCGGAATATCGAGTCGAGAGACCTAAGTTCGATCTCCAGTTGGCGGGCTCGTACCAATGGGTTTTTCAAAAAACTTATACGAATTCTATCGTTGGCTTGGACATAAAGACGGCGACGGGTTCCCCACCTGTCACGTTGTCCCGAAAAATATCTTCGGTGGAAGGTGGATCGAAGGGTCTTAATTGCCCAGACTAGACCTTTGTCTACCCCCGTATTTGGAATTGCGTGAAGATATACAAATATAATAATAGTAGACAAACGAAGTTGTCTGAAACACAAATAATACTCGAATATTCTACATATGCATTTAACACCGCGCATGATTTTTTTTATTTTTTTTTAGCATCTTACATTGCTCCGATCCCAATGTAAGATGCTAAAGCACTTGAGGTATGGAAATCGGAAACAACGAAGGCACCACAAACACTAGATTTAACTAGCGTCACGCCCAGGCTAGGCGCCGGAGATCTATTAGATCATACAACCTACCTTTACTTTATGTCATAGTGTCGTAGTCTGTAACTGTAGTGATGAAATACGGGTATATTTATTTCTGATTTGAAGCATATATATGAAATTTCCATACAAACTGTAATTTTAGCCACTGAAATTTACAAAATATCTTTCAAAGAAGAAAAAATTTCATGTTTGTAAAATAGGCATACAAACATCTTCACGCAATTCCTAATACAGGCGAAGACAGAGGTCTATTCTAAACAATTAAGTCCCTACGAATCACCTTTCACCGAAGATATTTCGGGACAACGTGACAGGTGGTGAGCCCGTCGCCGTCTTTATGTCCAATCCAACGATATAATTCGTACATAAGTTTTTTGAAAAACCCATTGATACGAGCCCGCCTCCTGGGGATCGAACTCGGTTCTCTCGACTCGAAATTTCAACTACCCAATCACTTGACTATCGTGACTTTTTATGTTTGTAAGAGCGGTTTAGGACGAGTGTTCATAAAAAAGACATTTCAAAAGTCAATTGTATTGGGTCGTAAGTACTTAACTTACTGTATGGGCCTCTGTTCACACCAGTATTGGGAATGGCGTGTGATGTAATGATAATACAGTTATTTTATTTATTCTTGAAAATTATATTTATAATTCGTAATAACTAGTCTTCGTCTATAACTATACTCACACTTAGCTAACCTTACTGCTGTAAGTTTTATATGTTATAACAGTGTACATTATGTTAGTGCTCAATAAATAAATATCAACCCGGTAAAATATAAATTGCGAAATGTTTACAAATAGTTACCGGCCGGAAATTCAGCTTGGTAATGCTCTTTAGAAATATTCATTTAGGGAAACCACGATTCATTTACAAAAGGTTTTGGACGATTTTCTCCTGATGCATTTACTACACCTTCATCTACCCAATGGTAAATAAATGTTGGGTTATTATAAAGCCGAGGACAATATAGCCAGGGGTGCCCTGTAGGCAGGAGGCGTTACATTAGGGTCCCATTGTAAACGCACCTGGCCTCTCCCATCACTGTTAGGGTGCCCATGTTGGAATGATTTAGATGATTTTGAAAAAAATACTTCTTGAATCTGTGAAAATCCTCTGCAGGACATAGGCCCCTCCCGTAAGGAGCATTTGGTACAATCGCCAAGCTGGGCAAGAGGATTGGTGTTTCCGATAATATGACATGACAAAGAAATGTTATTACAAAACTTTGTACTACTGTTACTTGGTTCAAAGATAAGAAGTGCACCATCATCCCCCCTACAGGTGCGTGTACTAAGTCTTTAGAATGCACCAAAACCCTTTATAGGTACGACACTCCATATCTTTTTGGATTTACACAAAGTAACACCCGAGTATATTAACTGTCTATAAGCTATCTAGCTTTCAAAAAGAAAATCGTGTAAAATTTTTGATTCACTGGCAATATACGTTGTAGTTGTTCCAGAGAAATTTTCTTTTCGCATTTTATTTAAGACTGTCTTGCCAATACCTGCCCTTTTACGCAGTCGGCTAATGAAAGAGGCTCATCTAAACTTACAGGTGGTCGGTTGCACGTTCTCTGTGGAATATGGTTTTTTTAAAAAGACATGATGATACAAAACGAGGTCCAAAGTCATTAACTTCGGGCGAACACACGGATTGGGCCACTACTTCGCCATCTTAGTAATACTAACAATGCTAGTTCAATCAATCAAATCAAATCAAACCAAATCATTTATTCATCAAATTATAAAATATACATTCGTTAATCAATAGTCATGTTTTTAATCTGCCATCGACGACATGAGGTTCATCTAACAGAGAAAAAACAGGCGAAAGAAACTCCGTAGGTTCTTTTTTGGTGAAATCATTTTCTTTACATTACATTAAAGTATTAAATTAATTTCTCTTTCGATATATAGCTTGGTAGCATTCACCTCATCCCAGAGCTAAAAAAAAATAAAAAAAAAATATCTTCACGCAATTCCCAATAAAGGGGTAGACAGAGGTCTAGTCTAGACAATTAAGTCCCTTTCGACCCACCTTCCACCGAAGATATTTTCGGGACAACGTGACAGGTGGTGAGCCCGTCGCCGCCTTTATGTCCAAGTCAACGATAAAATTCGTACATAAGTTTTTAGAAAAACCCATTGATACGAGCCTGCCACCTGGGGATCGAACTCGGGTCTCTCGACTCGAAATTCCGACCACCCAACCACTCGGCTATCGTGACTTCTATTCCCAGAGCTTACTGTCATTAATATATTCATTTATATTATAAAAACAGGGGTAGACAGAGGTCTCGACAATTAAGTCTTTTCGACCCATTTCCACCGAATGCATTTTTGGGACAACGTGAAGGTGGTGAGTCCGTTGCCGTCTTTACGTCCAAGCCAACGATATAAATCGTACGTAATTTTTGAAAAAACCCATTGGTACATGCTTTGGGAATCGATTACGGGTCTCGCGACTCGAATTCCGATCACCCAACCACTCGGCTATTGTGACTTTTATGATAACTTATTATAATAACCTTTCCTATAAAGATTTTCTTTTTTAATTTCTTAAAACATGTTAATAGGCAGGTACATTTATTGCGATTTGATTGTGGAAGCGTACGCACCGCCCTATGAACGAGTTACTTGCACTAGGCCAAGGTGCACGTAGTCTCTTACTAGCCGTAGGTTTAGAAAATGCGAGGTGCCTTCGCATGAGGATCAATTACGAGTCTCCTGATTGGAGATCAGCTCATACAGCCATATGCCTTACATGACGATCCACTGCAGGACAAAGGCCTATCCCTTAAGAAGGATTTGCCATAATTACCACGACTGAAAAGTCGATAAAGTTATTCGCCAATAATGTCCATAGGCGACATCTTATTAGTGCAAGTGGGATCTGCACAATCGCCACGCCCAGCAATCTTATTGGCGATCTGCTGCCCGCTACGAGCTGAATTTTGGTCTGGTATTCTTCGAGATGGTTATCCTGCCATCTCTAGGTAAGTATATATTCAAGGCTTTTCCCTAAGTCGCTTCTTATGTCACCAACAGGACGAAATTGGTTGGTAATTTCTTACGCCGATACCACACACGTGTAACAGGTTCCATGGTTACTTAAAATTTAATTAATTAGTGAAAAAATATCAATCAGCGAATTAATTACGATAAGCAATAATTGCATTACGGAGCGAACTACGGCATACGACGTCGCACGTTAGAGTCCTTCATTCGGCTATAGTGGTAAAACACTCCAGATGTAAGCTTTTAAGCTCTCTGTTAATGAAGAACTGATTTTTAGGGTTGTCCATATTCGAAGGTTGTATATAAGAATAAAATAAGTAAATAAACAAATATCTTCACGCAATTCACAATGCAGGGGTAGACAGAGGTCTAGTCTAGACAATTAAGTCCCTACGACCTTTCATCCCTATTTTTCACCGAAGATATTTTCGTGACAACGTGACAGGTGGGGAGCCCGTCGCCGTCTCAATGTCCAAGCCAACGATAAATTCGTACATAAGTTTTTGAAAAAACCCATTGGCACGAGCCTGCCACCTGGGGATCGAACTCGAAATTCCGACCACCCTACCATTCGGCTATCGTGTATATAAGAAGCATATAGGATATTTATGTTGGTTGTACATGAGATGTATGTCACGAAAGCCGAGTGGTTGCGTGATCGGAATTGGATTCAAGAGACCGGTGTACCAATATTTTTTATTTCTCAAAACTTATTTACGATTTATATCTTTGGCTTTTACATTGAGACGGAGTTGAATGGGAATGGCAATGGCGTGAAGATATTTATTTATATAAGTATGTAAGTAAAATGAAAATACAGCATTAAAGCGGTATCGAAGATTTCTTCTTCGATAACGTGGAGAGGACTGTGGAGGACGAAGAAAAGAGGAGAAGGAAGCGAAGTGGATATTACATCAAAATCTCATTCATCCGTAAACAGCTAGGACTACAGAGTTCTTTAGAAGTTATTTAGAAGAATCCCAATCCGCTCAACTCCTAAAAACTCCTAAAATCATGGCGACCGTACCCCGCCCCTAAGTGTCGGCGTCATAATTCATAATCTGCTGAGCATTTTTCTTAATCTATTTCGTAGGTGTGTACAGACCCCGGGCGGGTTCGCGCCGAATTATACGGGCCCATGGATAACTGTGTAGCCATAAAATCTGGACCGGCTAAATTAAATAAATGTACTTGGAGTGATTGTAATTATGACGATCCCGTGGGCGAGAGGCTAACACACGTTTTTTTAGATGTCGCTGTCTCTGAGGTCGCGGGTTTGATTTACGGACGAGTGATTGAAGATAAAAAATATTATTTCTACATTTTCTCGGGTCTGGGTGTTTGTGGTGACTTCGTGGTGACTGTAGTTGTTTCCGATGCCATATCACAAGTGCTTTAGCTGCTTACTTCGAGATCAGAGGAAACTACTTATGTATGTATAGGTATTATAATGTAAATTAAGAACCTGGAAGAGGCAAGAGTTAGAAGAATTTTAAATTTTCTCATCTTTATACATACATAACAGCACCCGTAAGGAGGGTTGCCATATAGGGCACGCTCGACAAGCGGATTGGCGATCGCACAACCAGACACTGAAAAACTGTATAACGTTACGAATATTCCCCACTAAGCTGCAATGCTTGCATCTGGAACCTCACAATAGTAGACAATTCCTGGGCTTGAACCTGCGATATCATATTACAATCCGCCCTCTAATCCATTAAGCTATACGTTTTAACGTATATAGTTTTATTGTATCAAATTATTCCGAAATAAAATTATATTTACTTAAATTACACTGGAAATTATACAGGACAAAAGAAACCGGTGGGGAAAAACCACAAACAAATTCAATGGATCTACAAACTGCTTGTATATTTTAGCATTTACTTCACGCAGCACGCAAAACTGTCTATTTAATATATTAGTCTATACGTCTTATAAAACTTAATAACACAATTAAAATTGAACTTATTTCCTTATGATTTACGATTCATATTCAAATAGATAGAGTATGCGACTTCTACGATTGGATATAGAGTAATAAAACAGGCAACCAGTGCAATTTGTTGTAATAAAGAAAAGGGCGCGTAACGTATTTATACTCTATAATCGTTACTTCTTTATGGAAAAATAATAATAAGTATTGTTCATATTTGTGCTGTGTTTTTATTGTAAGAAAAAAAGAATAGAATTATAAGGTAAGATGTAAAAGATATAGGAGAATAGATCTATGTTTATGGTTTAGAGAATTTTGCTACATTTATTTTTTAGTTTTAATGAAATCGAATTCGAAACTGATTTGAATTTCGAACACCCAACTGATGCGGTCGTGATTTTGTTTTTAATTAGTAGCAACAACAAATATATAACTTTATCATAAGTCAAGTGAGACTCAAGACGTAATTTTCAATACTTAATGCAATGATTACACGATGGAGACGCTAAAGGCTTTTATTCTTAATTAGCAAACAGGATTCGCGGATGCCTTGTAATCGAATATTGCGAGACCTGTAATCAGGTAATTGTATGTGGCGGTTGTCTTTAACGATGGTGAATGTAAAGAGGTTTACTAAATAATAAGCGGAGTGACCATGGTTTACGTTAATGAGACTTTTTTATGGGAAAACTTCTTCTTGTTGTGCATATCAAGAGTAGTCGACTCTGAACAAAGAGTTATAATAAATAATATGTCTTAACACTGTTCCCAATATTCATTCCCGTCAATGTCAAGATCTCTGCCTACCCAGGGCAGTCTTTTAGACTCGCCTTCCACTGAAGACATTTTTTGTGACAACGTCACAGTTGGTGACCGTCGCCGTACTTTGAATATAGACTTTTTTGAATATAGAAATTTTCCACAAAGATCGGTCGCCAGCATTAATCGATTTCCCGCAACATTTGGCAGGTCGTTACTCCATCTTGTGGGGCTCATCCTACACAGCGTTCGCCTAAATGAGGTTGGAAAAAGTAGTTTACATACATACATACATATATACATAGATACCGGCCTGTTGACATGGGACTCTTCCATAGGGAGGATTTGCTAGAATCGCCACCCTTGTCAAGCGGATTGGCGATCGCAGTACCAAACCACTCGCACCTCAGATGCTGCTGCCCATTTTCGGTCCTATAAGTTTGGTCTGATATTTTTAGAGATGGTTATCCCGACATCTATTGGTTGCCATAACGATATTCAAGGCTGTTTCCCTTAGTCGCCACGTCACGGGACATCCACGGGAAGAAAGGGAGTGGCAATATTCTTACGCCGTTACCACAGTGACTAAAAGTAGTCATGTGCATACCCAGTTTATATAAAAGGAGTTGTGGTGATGAAAGGACTTTGAGAAGGGGAGAGGATGGTGCAGAGAGACAACTGCCACCTCACGCTCTGAATAAAACGCGAAAACTGTAGGGAATATTCTATGTAATATTTTTTTTATTTACGTAGTGGTAATGTGGAATTGTACAGACTAACCCTAGAGTCAGAGTGGATTATAGATTCGTATCCGGGCTAAGTCAGGACTATTATAAAGATCTGTTATCACAAACCATGACCTTGCTGTCGGCTCTAAGACCTTGACGGCCTCGTTTGAAGAGCAGTTTGAAAAGAATGGTCCGCGAGTTGGCAGAGTTATGGAACTTCTCTATGGACTTGCAGTAACAAGCCTTAGCTCTGTATCGTGTGAATAGCTCTATAAGCGAATGAGGCATATATTATCTTTTTGTCTGTAATATGTACGTGTGTAAATATTATTATAATATCCTGAGTAACCATAACTAAATATTACTGTAACTAATTTTGTATAATATTCTGACGTTGAAGTGTGAGAGAGAAAAAGAAAAAAAATCTAAACGCTTTTTCCAATACTGGGGTAGACTGAGGTCTTAAGTTCTTCCGACTCAACTTCCTCCATATTTGCTATTTACATACATATTTTGCATTATGTATTAATTACCTATAGTAATCCAGTGGAGGTCGAAGGCTTTTCTCGCAAGGATTCGCCACAATCGCCATGCTGGGTGAACCAATTGACAGTCGTAGTTCCGAACAACTTGCTCCTTAGACGCTGCTGCCCGAAATTGGTTTGCTTAATTTCATCTGGTATTTATCAAGATTGTCGATATGTATCGCCATTTTCCGTAAAACGTAAGACACCCACGGAAAGAAAGGAGGTAGTATATTCTTCCACTTTAATATAATAAAAGAAATAAATAAACACATTTATACATACATTGCTTTGATCCCAAAGTGAGCAGCTTAAGCACTTGTATTATGGAATCAGAAACAGGTACCGCAAACACACAGATCTGAGAAAATGTAGTAATAGCGTTTTATACACTGACCTGACCGGGAATCGAACCCGGGATCTCAGAGTTGGCTAGACTATGAAAACCGGTGTACGCCACTCAACTACGGAGGTCGTATTAATATAACGGTTAAAATGAATAAAAAAAAACGAAAAAATCATTTCATTAACGCAACAAATTATTTATCAGATACAGGTAATTGAAATGATGTATGTTCATTAGATAATACAAAGTTATATAATTTTAAATCTAATATAGTCATAACAAAGTCAGCATTGACACAAAATGGCGCCCGTTTGATTTCGCAATACTAATTTGTATAAATAAACATTATGTAAATTTTTATGAGGATATAACATAGATGTCAATGTCAGACAAAAACTTGAAGAATTTAGAGCTTATTGTAAACATTTGTTATTTACTTTTATAAATTAATTTGATTGTTGTAATGAAAACAATTTAACTGGAACAATATTTTTTTTTATTTGCGCTAACGATTACATACTCTTTGCACACTTACAGAGAATAAGACTTAATGTATAGACACACCACAGGCATAGAGTCACCTTTATATGGTTTTCCGTTTATGGCAAACAACGTATTGTCTATGTAACAATTTTGTTTAATTACCGCACGATCGTAATGCTTTTTTGCCGTATCTCGGTATATGAATTTACGGTCCTCTTTATTCCCGTAGGGGTCGTAGCTGATGACTAAGGTGTATGCCAATACACCACATCGGGTGATGTGAAGATGTGGAAGAAAAGAAGGTAAAGAGAGCGAAAACTTTTATCTCATTCCACCATTAAAGTGACTTCAGGGTCTCACCTAAGTAGGAGGATGGTCTAATCCTAATGCCGCTAGGAGAAGATTCTAAATGCTCTGAGGATTACACTGCCTGATAGGATTGTTAGATATTAAATGCGGAATGATGTATTTTTTATAGATTAGATATAGGGACACATGGGCTCTTCCCAATACTGGGCTAAATAGAGGTCAACAGGAGACAATTAAGTCCTTCTGACCCTCCTTTCACCGAAGACTACGTACCTTTGTGGCGACGTGACAGGTGGTGAGTCTGTCGCCGCCTTTACTAGACACATAGCCAAAGACCAAATGGTGATGTAAGCTCCATTTTTGCTTTTATTTGTGGAATTTTTCTAAAATTATGTTTATGTTTATTTACGCGAATACTACACATTTAAAATAAAACGATTTTCGGATTTTATCGCGTTTTTAGTTTAGTTTTTACAAACTCTTTTTATTTCCCCCCCCCCCGAAAATCCGAAAATTGTTTTATTTTAAATTTCATACATTTTAGAATGCGTAGATCTTAGCCGCGTGAATAGCATAAGAATAGCAAACAGTGTGTTCCTAAGTGGACACTTACCATCTGGGCTGAGGCGTATTTAAATAATAAAAAAAGAAAACATGTATTAATAAAAATAAAATCGTTAACACTAAGCAATTCAAACTATGTCTTTAATTTAAAAGGAATACATATTTCAAATGAACATCACTCAGTTTGATATTTACCAATAACCCACTTCACCCCATAATGATTCTCTAATATTTCCATAATGCTTGCCTTCGACGGTGTACACCCTACATTTGTAACTATATTTTGTTTCCGTCTTTGCTTTATTATTCATAGTCCTTCGTCGATACATTTGTAGACAATTTCCACTACAATACAATACAAATAATGTACGTTGAATAGAACTGAGTAAGACAGGAATTCTGTAATATCATGTATTACTTGGTTTAAATCTAATATCACTGTTTATTATATTTAGCTTTAGTTTTTAAAATAATAAATAAATACCTTCACGCCGTTCCCAATACTGGGGTTGACAGAGGTTTAAGCCATTGATGAAACCCAAATTCCTGCGAAGATATTTTGGAAAAATCCTGCCCGCCTGGCACCTGGGGATCGAACTCGGGCTTCTCGCCTCGAATTCCGATGAGCTAAACACACGGCTATCGTAACTTACTTTTTAATTTTGTAATAATCTTGGTATAATATGTGCGTGCAATTACACAAGGAAATGTATTTTAACTTTAAGACGTAGTGCGTATATGAAGAAAATATGAATTTGAAACAAGCGAACGAGGTATGCTACTACGTCAGGGACTGTGCTAGAAGATAAGTAAGTAATAAGAAATTTATTTTTTTAAACTATTCTTTAGACGAGTTATCCACCGTCTATCGGAATATCCTCGTCATATACAAAGACTGCAATAGTAATAACTTATAAAATAGTATTTCAATTGAACAACACAAGTGGTTCAGCGTAAAATTTGTTTATAAATATAGCCTGCGCAAGCGCAGCGGGCACTTAAGGCGACCGCGCCGTTTGGGACCTCCGCGAAATTATCCAATCAGATGGAGAATGTGTAATTTTTCGCCCAATTTACGATCATTTATTTTATAACTTCGGGACGCTACGCTCGTTCATCGATTGGGTGTAGTCGGTTAATTGAGTGGCAATTGTTATTCTATGCTTTTAATGTGTGCTATGATAAATAATAAATAAATAAATTGATAGGGACAACTACACATACTTTGTTCCGATCCCAAAATACTTAAAGCATTTGTGTTATGGAATCAGAAACAATGGAAGTACTACAAACTATCAGATCCGAGGGAATTTAGAAAAGTGGTTTTCTACATTGATCCGTCGGAAAATGATCCTGGGACCATAGAACTGGCTACACTATGAAAACCGGCAAGTAGGGTAGTCGTCCACGGAAGTCAATTTGCCTTTTTTTTTTGATTACGTTGTTAATAAATTTTAAATTAAATATACAATAAGGTAATTAAATGTATCATTATTGCCATGAATCACTATTATTGGCTCACCACCTGTCACGCTGTCCCGAAAATATCTTCGGTGGAAGGTGGGTCGAAGGGACTTAATTGTCCAGACCAGACCTCTGTCTATCACTGTTGGGAATTGCGTGAAGATATTTATTTTTTATTTTAATTATTGCCATGAAAATACAGTGCAACAGTAAACAATTAGAGTTTTCTAGATTGGCAGGGACACAGTTTTGAAGACCACGTAACTGTATTTCTCAAAGTGAGGAGGTTTACTCGTAAGACTACACGGATACTCCGAAGGAAGTGCGTAAAGAGAACAATGAATATAAAAGAAGCAAAAGAGATATCTATGGTTGATGACACAATGATCAGTTCTCTCTGGGACCACTACTAGTATAATCCGTGAAGTCTAGCGATTGCTTTTTGTTATTTTTTAATGAAATATGACGGCAGAAATAGTCATAACTAGTGTATACTATTATATACTGGATTTTATCCAATTTTCTAAGTAATGGTGGCGACCACAGCAAATCCTCCTGATAGGCGAAATTTTTTTAAACCTTTGAGCTCATTCCTAACAGTGGGGTAGAATTAGGTCCTTTTGACTCAATTTACACAAAAATTTATTTGGGACACCATGACACGTAGTGAGCCTGTCGTTCTTATGGTGTCCAATCCAATGGTACAATATATTAACATCGATAATTATGTATACTAATAAACATCCATGACTCGTGTTCAAAATTTTTTTATCACACAAATGTTTGTCTCTAGCCTCTATGGGGTTCGAAAACACAATCTTTAGCTTCAAAAGGCAGGGTCACTACCAACTAGGCCATCAGGTTGTCGATTTACTAATTACTTTAATTTATATTTATTATATTATTTTTAAAATTGTTTTTTTTTTTTTCAGGAGCTTCGGCATCATCCATAATAGTCTTTGCCTTTTTCTACACGAAATATGTTTAGACAATGTAACGTTAAACATTAATAGAAGGGTAACTGCACCTTAACATTAAAGCGTTGGCTCATAAAGTGTGTTGCCACAACACCGGGACCACACACGGTGCGCCAGAAATAGCTCTTCCGCTCAGCTCACGAATTCCGGACAACTGGACTGGAAATTGAATTGAACTGGCGACTATCCTAAACTTAAAGAATGACGGATAGGTGCTACTTACTGCTTAGTCACAAAGGAGTGTCTTCAAGCCATTCCCTATACAGGGGTAGACAGAGGTGTAGGAAATTATGTGCATTCGACCTACTTTCTAACGAAAATATTTTTGGGACAACGTTGGTGGCATGCCCGTCTTTATGTCCAAGCTAAGGAATCGTACATAAGTTTAGAAAAAAACTCATTGGTACAAGCCTATCGCCTGGTGATCCAACTCGGGTCTCTTGACTGGAATTCCGATTACTCAACTACTCGGCTGTCAGTCACAAGTAGTCACAAAGATATTATTATTAATGCGAAAGTTTGGAGGGAGGATGTTTGTAACTGAAATACGCCAGAACGGTGGAAGGGATGAAGTTTGGCTCTGAAATAGATTATAGTTTGGAATTTTGGAAAGGAACTTTTTATGACATGATAGCCGAGTTGATTGGCTTGCTGTTGAAGGGTTGCGGGTTTGAATCCTGCTCGGGGAAATATTTGCATAATGAATATAAATGTTTTTACTCGAGTTATGGAGTTATGGATGTATTGGACGTGTGGTAACGGCATAAGGATATTACCAATCCCTTTCTTTCCGTGGGTGTCGTAAGAGGCGACTAAGGGAAACACAGCCTTGAATATCATTATGGTAACCGATAGATGGCGGGATAACAATCTCTAAAAATATCAGACTAAAATAATCATACTGAAATAGGGCAGCAGCGTCTGAGGTGCGACTGGCACTGTGATCGCCAATCCGCTTGCCAAGCGTGGTGATTATGGCAAATCCTCCCTATGGGAGACGCCTTTGACCTGCAATGGACTTTAACAGGGCGTTATGTACGTATGTATGGATGTATATATGATTTATCTTCATAACTGTATATCTTTATGAGTGCCATTGGCTGGGCAACAATACGATTTAGGGCTCACTGTCATGTTGTCCCAAATAAGCTTTAGAGTACGGATGCTCCAAAGGACTTCATTGTCTAAGTCTCTACCTACCTCAATATAGGAAATTTATAAAACAAATTATCCCAGAAAAATGTACGGTTCCCAATAGGAAGTTTTTAAGCATCATTTTGCTTGTTTTTGAATGGTTCCCACTTTGTAGTCCAGTAGGGATTACGGAGTGAGACATGGGCAAATTCTAACTCTAGGAACTTCTAGATATATAACTTCTAGATAAAGTGCTTACGAAGTCACTGGCAGTGACTATTATAATATAACATTTATGTAATGGTTGGTTGTTCAGAATTCGAATTTTGAGATTCGAGATCGACAGCCCGGAGGAAGGCTCCTTCGAAACTAATGCTACGACTTGTGTCGTTGACTTGGACGCTAATAAGGCGACTAGCTCACCACCTGTCAAGTCTTACCAAATAAGCAATGGTCAAGTGTGATGTTGAAAGGATATATTATCGGTCTCACTAGACCACTAACTACCCTTTTAAAGGGAATACAGTCTTGAGCTTGTTAGTGTTATTAGTAAAATTTAATAATAATTTATGTTTTAGTTATGGCAACGATAGTCTTGCAGCCTTCATATTTAGTCTGCTATATATTCTAGGATAATCTGACATTACCGTATTTTGAACTGTTTTGAAACGGTGCATAAATTTGGATTGGTATATGTAAAATATTTTTAATCATCCGTAAACCAAGAGATAAAGCCATTAATCGCTAAAAATGCTATGATTAAAAATAAGTAACTTTGTTACATTAAGAATTACTTTATTATGTATATTTTATAATACTAGAATTAATAACATACTAAAATTACATTTTATTTGACATAAATACATAATAAAACAATAATACAACTTATTAAAACTAAATAAATATTGAAAAACAATTTGTTATTCCTATTTGTCTTATAACCTATTAATTCTACATTATCTTAAGTTCGATAGTGTTAAACAAATAAACAGAGAGAGATTAACTTTCAATAAACAATCGTGAAAACTAATCAAACAGCGCCGTGGCACGTCGACAACTACAACAATGGCGTTTGCTCGGCGCGAAGATTGACATTTGACAGCTATTTAGGCGGGAATAGGGTTACCAATTATCATTATCTCTTTACCACGATCATCTGATTAAAATAATAGAACTTAGACATTGTTATATTTACATATTGTCAATTCATATACTGTATAATAAATATACATTAAGCTTTACAATACTTAATGACAGGCTTATATCATCAAAACGTAATCACGGGATAGGACTGAGGTATTTGACGGCCTAATGTCATATTTAACACACAGAATTATTTATGTATGTCTATATCAGATAGACAGGCACAATCATTTGCAATGAAGCAAGATTCACTGTTTTTATAGTTATATTTAAAATCTTAATTAGTTAAGGCATTTTAATGCATGTAAAATTATGATATTAAAGGGCAAAAAAGGAAGTTCACATTTATATTTTTGTCATATTTTTCGCCGTCTTAATTTAATACGAATTACGCAATAATATATTAGTCTTAAAAATTAAAACTATTTTTAAATCCTATGCCTAAATGAAGTGGATCTGCAACTAATTTAGTTTAGGGCTATGTTTGACTGCATAATGCTCTTTACCTATAATAATTTAAGTGTAATGAGGTTACTGATGAATGGTAACCCTAAGGAAGTAGAGTGACAGCGGGCGTCGGCTCGTTAGCGACGCCATGTTGGAGTTTTTTCTGTTGTTTCTCATTGTCAATTGTCTAGGCTGTGGCGCCTAGTCGCTCAGCCAGTGTAATATGTTTGTTTGGATTATTGTCTTTAGGTTAGATCCTCTATTAAAATAGCTTTCGATGTAGAGTAGAGCTATTGTACTCTACATTAATAATTTCTGTTGTTTTCCACTATGATAATTTTTAAATTGTAATTTAAATATTTTTTATTTGTAACAGTTTTTCTTTAAATTACATATTTTATATATATATTATTTAATAAAATTTAAAGGGGCGATTTTACCTGTGACATTTAAATTATTAGTGAATGTTTTGGTTTCGTAAAACAATAATTTTATAGCTTAATTATTGTTTTACTATCTCTGAATATGTCCACTGATTCGATCTTATTTGTGACTACATAAAATCAATTTGTCGATATGTTACATATACCTTATTTTACGACAATTATAGCAATAACCTTATTGGCCCTGCCCACGACTCTACGCGGGAGATACCACATTTATTTCAGAAATTTAGTTTTATCATATTAGTTCAGAATATGACCAGACACATAAAATAAATTCTGGAGTTAATAATTGATAATAAATTCTGAATACATAATCTGAAAAATATTTCAGAATTTATTTTATAGCCAAAATTAATTAATTATTGGAAGTTAAACAATGTTCAGTTTAAAAGAACATTGAATGAACCGTCCATAATTAGACAACAGCGTGCGATTATCACAGGACACCAATTTCCATAAGTGCAAGTGTCAAGAAGTGTTTTTTGTGGTTACTTTAACAAGCCGGTGTTAATGACGACATGTGAATGGGAAAGGAGAATTCGTTGACATTTACCTAACTAGTGAATGCACGTGACTTCAAGCTGCGTTAATAAAAAAATACGCTCAAGTTTCTTCATCGCATTTGCCAATACTAGGGTAGCCAGAGTCCGACACCAGTCCTTTAGATCCACATTTCATCAGAGTTTTTTCGGGATATTGAGATGGTGAGCGTGTTGCCCTCTAAGGTTCCAAGCCAACGATACTGTATACTTTCTTTATCTTCTTTAATTTAACAGCTAGGGATTCCTAGGGAATCCTGTCTTATACATAAAATTCTCAAGTCGCGGGGTTTGTTGTCAGACTCCTCCGAAATGGCTCGACCGATTTTCATGAAATTTTGTGTTCTTTTTAATTTTTTATACAGAAAAGGGAGGCAAACTAGCAGATGGCTCACGTGATGGAAAGTGATTGTCGCCGCCCATGAACACCCGCAATACCAGAGGCATAGCAGATGCGTTGCCGCCCTTAGAGTGCCCCCTCTCCCCCCAGAATTGGGGGAAATATATCTAATCAATGAAAAATTCATCATTCCGCATTTAATATCTAACAATCCTATCAGTCAGTGTAATCCTCAGAGCATTTAGAATCTTCTCCTAGCGGCGTTAGTAGCTATTTGACCATCCTCTATGACCTAAAAATCATTGTGCTATATTAGTCTGACTTAGGTGAGACTCTGAAGTCCATTAATGATGAAATGCGATCAAAGCTTTCGCTCTCTTTACCTTTTTTATAGCAAAGGGAGGCAAACGAGCAGGTGGCTCACGTGATGGTAAGCGATTACCGCCGCCCATGAACACCCGCAATACCAGAGGCATAGCAGACGCGTTGCCGCCCTTAGAGTGCCTCCCCCCCCCTCCGAATTGGGGGAGGGGGGTGTGTGGGCCTTCGGCTACCTGCACTCACCAGACGAAACGCAGAAGTTTGTTAGACTTCTACTTCACGCCGGTATTCTGTGAGGTCGTGGTACTTTCCCGGACGAGCCGGCCCATTGATACTACAATAAAAGCTGATGCGTGGCTCTACCACTGTTAAAGCATTCAAAAATAAATACAGCTCTATTTTTACCCTTCTACGATGAATAAGGGGTTCATCGTAGTAGGGTAAAAATTTATATGGCAAAACAACGTTTGCGAGGTCAGCTAGTATACTATTATATACTATTATAATACTTTCACACATAAATATTTGTATAACTCTAAACATCCATGACTAACTTTCTTTTTCATCGCGCAAATGTTGCCCCCCGCCGGATTCAAACCTGCAAACCTGCAAGCTTCTTCTAAAATTTAATAACTAATTATTTTTGTTAAGTAACGATCGCTGATAGATTATGGTTGGGTGACCGTAATTTGCATATTTGTTATAAGCACATTTGTTCCGTTTCTGGTAGAGCCGATCGTTCCGTTGGGTCTACGCCTGATCAAATCCGCTGGTCACGCAGGAGTGCTGGTTATTTTTTTGCTCTTATATATTAAAACTAAAGATTCAACGGCAAAATGCAGCCATTATTTTCGTATCCTGGTCACGAGGAGAATATATTAAAATGTATGTATAAAATAGATACTATGTAGTTTTCTATCTTGTTCGTTCGGGAATCGAATGCAGGAACTTGGAGCTGACGACACCTTGAAATCCTGTCACGAATATAGTATTAAGGTTTTCTTAATTAATATTATTATTATTTAATAAAGATTTTCTTAAATATTTTTATTTTAATAGATACTAGATAGAACACTTCAACTTATGATTTTCTCTTTGCAGTAATAAATTTAATTTAAATATATATCTTCCTCTTTCTATCGTTCATGCTACCAGCATAATTACCAAAGTTAATTTAATTCGATTTAGTGACGTAGCTGTGTATAGTTTAATAGATAAACATTATTTTTTTAGTTTATAATTATATCAGTACATAGGTTTCTTTTCGAAAAATACTGCTACTATGCAGGTGGATAATAATTTTAAATAAGCTTGTTGACATAGATGCTATTGAGAGCTATTGTTTAAGCTGTTATTGCTTCATTTTCACATTAAAAATTATATTAAATATTAAATTCAATTATAAGTAATGTAAACATTTTGAAGTCATGAAAAGTTTTCTTCTCGAATTCTTACATAAAAATAATGGGTTACTTATAACATAAAATTAATTTGATTTATAATAAGTTGCCTCACGATCATTATAAGTACATACTTAATTTGGCTACGTAAAGACGGCAGGCCGTCAATTATGTAACGCGTCAAAAATTGCCCACTAAAACACCTAGCTTTGGCAACCTAATGACCATAATATACAACTTAATTACACCGTCATTATATTTACAATCTGTGAAAAAAATACCAAGTTACCGAACGAGCCCGTTCAATAATTCATCAAGATGGCGTCCTGTCTATCAATATAATAATTCTGTCAAAGTTTAATTGAAATTCCGTACCGCGGCCGCTCAAACGCAGCGCGCAGTATTATTGATACATTACGAGCCCGCGAAAGAGCCATAGCGGCAATTTACAACTGAATTACAAATCTCTACCAGGCCCACTAAATACACAATCAGGTTAAATCAATTGTGTTGTCACTATCTCGTTCTAGCTTACGAATGTCGCGCGGGTGTGAGCGAGCCGAAAGATCTCCGATGGCTTTGCTGAGAAATGAAAAGCGCGACCTGGTCGCCGCCTACAAACTGGACGGGGAAGCTAAAAAAGCTTGTTTGCTCGGGGGCGTGTCTACCGAGGCTCTAGCGGGGCGCAGTCGCTCGGCCGCCGCCGCCGCGAGCGCAGTCCCACGTCAGTGTCAAGTTGACGTTTCAATTTGACAGCCGCGGCTGTCCGTCACGCGTTTAAAAAAAAAGAGGCAGTGCGTTCCGACTCATCTATGGCACAACAATGATCGAATTAAGAAATCACGCTCGCTCCGTTCAGGAATAACTCGATAAATATTAATGTTGCATTCAAAACCCGTGTCAACCGTGTTTGACATTCAAATAATCGTCGTCGCGGACGTCGGTGCGTATGTTTTAATGAATTTTAAACGCGTTCCGACTTCATAATCGGCCGTGGCGGCGTTGTGTTGTGTTTGAAGAAGGGCACGCTCCGATATACCGACTGAAAACGAGAATATCCCCGAAACAGACGTTGGACATTTTGTTCTAAAGTGGGATAAAATGGCGTTCGAAGACCGCTGCAGTCCGAACCAGGCGAACAGTCCTGGACCAGTGACGGGAAGGGTGCCAGCGCCGCACGCAGAGAATCCAATCAACTACTGCCCACCAAGTCAGTATACGTGCACAACAATAGACGCAAGGTACGAAAGGAGCTCTCCTAATATGACAATGATCAAAGTTCAACCGACCTCCCCGCCGCCGAGTCCGGAACACCATAACGTCATGGAATACCAAAACTATTACAGACCCGAAACGCCCGACGTCAAGCCCATTATAAATCCGGACGACCGGTTCGAAACGGAGAAGCGAGGACGACAGCAATCACCAGCGCCTATAACGTTCTCAATTAGCAATATCTTACACCCGGAATTCGGTTTAAACGCTATAAGGAAGACGAATAAAATCGAAGGTCCGAAACCCGTCGGACCCAATCACAGCATTCTGTACAAACCTTACGATCTATCGAAACAGAATCAGTGCCAGAAATACAGTTTCGATTTTTTAAAGTCCAAGGAACAAGACTTTAGCGGTTTGCCGCCGCTGGGCGGGTTGCGTCAAACGGTTTCTCAGATAGGCGAGACGCACAAAGAGAGGGAAATACCAAAGACAATAGAGGCGCAGAAGAGACCAGATTCGGCCAGCTCTATAGTGTCGTCAACTTCGAGCGGAGCGCCATCGACGTGTGGAAGCACAGACACGAATAGTCAGACCTCACCGGGTAACGCTACTCTATGGCCAGCCTGGGTATACTGCACCAGATACAGTGACCGACCTAGTTCCGGTAAGTTATTAATCAAATCAAATCAAATAAATTATTCATCGATATAAGTAACTTACATTACGTCCATCGACCGTCATTTCTACCGTTTTTTAATGAAGTTACTTTAACGGAGAAGAAACAGGCGAAAGAAACTACGTAGGTATCTCTAATATTAATTATAACAAATAATTTGAAATAAATTTTCCTATCTTTTGATGGCATATGTACATGGTAGTGAGTAGTGTAAGGAGTGGCGGGTTGGAATCCAACTAAAATTAATTAGTTGTAAATTAAACTATATGTAACTAATAATAAATAAATAAATAAATATCTTCACGCAATTCCCAAGACAGGGGTAGACAGAGGTCGAGTCTAGACAATTAAGTCCCTTCGACCCACCTTTCACCGAAGATATTTTCGGGACAACTAATAATGAATAAATAAATTACTGCGTGTCAAGTACACGTGTATATAAGTGTTTTTATCGTATTAAAAAAACCGAGTAAGATTATTATGATCATTACAAATGGTTTAGTATATCTAATAAAGTATAATATCTTCACGCTATTCCCAATACTGTGGTAGACAGAGGTCCAGACAATTAAACCCTTTGAACCTTTCACCGAACACATTTTTTGGGACTACGTGAGAGGTGGAAGCCTGTCGCTGAATTTATGTTAAATTTTGGTATGAACCTACCCCCTGGGGATGGAACCCGTGCCTCCTGACTCGAATCCGATCTGGGTGACTTTAAAACTGTATAAATTTTAGTATTATGAGTCATAAAAGGATTTAATCACTAGAAAGGATAGGTAAGTAATATGAATGCTTAACTAATTGTGCTGATGCAATAGAAATCTTTTGTGATGACGGTTGTGATGAGCGGATTCAAGACCATTTAACATTTCAAGCCAAAGGCACAATACACTTACTTAGATACATATTTAAAAAATTCCCATCACGCTATTCACAATACAGGGGTAGACAGAGGTCAAGACAATTAAGTGCTATTGACACGTCTTTCACTGAAGACATTTTTTTGGGAAAACGCGACAGGTCGGAGCCGGTGCCGTCTTTGTGTCCAAGCCAATGATATAATTCGTACATAAGTTTTTTAAAAACCCATTGGTACGAGCCTGCCACCTGGGGATCGAACTCGGGTCTCTTGACTCGTAATTCCGATCACCCAACCACTAGACTACCGTGACTTCGCAGATTATGGGAATATAAATTTACTTTTTTTTAATTTTAATTACGTAATATTTTATGTACACAGTAAATATAAAAAGTGAAAAAACTAATACACATTATGTAACTACATGTTACGGCAAAACCGAGCTTAAGAGTGCAATTATCAATAAGGCTGAATACCGTGTAGTCGAAATTATGTTATAACTTTAAAAGACCTAATCTTGTATACGTATCTTGGAAATTACTGTAACGATTCGGCCAATATTTTGTATTTAGTTAATGTTTTTACATTAAAATTTTATCTGGATAGGTGGATTATCTGAAAAATAACCGTTTATTCGAGGAGTCTGAGAGTGTGCTGCCAATAAATAGCGAAATAACCATCGTGTTAAGTACTGCCATCGCCAATCCACTCGATAAGCGTTTCGATTATGAAGGTACTCCTTTAAATAAATAAATATCTTCACGCCATTCCCAATACAGGGGTACACAGAGAGATCTAGACAATTAAGTCCTTTCGACCCACTTTAAATCGAAGACATTTTTTTTTGGAACAACGTGTGGTGGTGAGCCCGTCGCCGTTCTATCACCCATAATCCTTTAAGGAGAGGAATATGTTCTGTAGTGGAAGTTTACAGGCCGTTTGAGTAAGAATAAAAAAAAGAATAAAAAAAAAAAAGGTTTGACTATGTTTTTGACAACCTCCATGGAGAGTGGCATATACACCGATTTTCATGGTGTCACTAGCTCCGCGGTCGCGGTTTCGATTCCCAGACGAGTCTATATAACCAGTTCTTTTACATTGTCTCATTTGGTTGCTTGTGGCATCTTCGTTGTATCTGATTACTTTCTTTGAGATCAGCGCAATGTATGTGATCTATTCCCTATCTATATATGTATTATTTATTAAAGTTGCTTCAGAAAAAACTTTCTATTATTTGCTGAAGGTCATTGATAAGTAATTATGATAAATAATTTTGTTGTAAAGTGTTGGCGCAGCCTAAATTGTATCAATTACATGCGGCCTTATCAGTTCATTCCACTGTTCGACCACGCCAAGAAAAAAAAGGGCGTGTGCCGGGAAATAGATTGTTATGCGTATCTATTATTCATAGATTATTGCAGTTTTGGCACTATTAAACTGTAATATTCGCAGGAAAAAACGAGGTTTCTAGGTTATGATGAGGTTATACGCATTTAAGTAATAGGTTTGTAATTATTTACGATTTCCTGTTGTTTCTGATTAGTTTTACATTGATTTTATTTATTGTAATCTTGAACATGTTGGTACAAATTCGTATATGTATATTTTTCAGACTCCGGTAAACCGATGTATTATCTCCACGCCATTCCCAATACAGGGGTGGACAGAGGTCTAGTCTAAACAATTATGTCCATTCGACCCACCTTCCACCGAAGATATTTTCGGGACAACGTGACAGGTGATGAGCCCGTCACTATCGTAATGTCCAAGCCAACGGTATAATGGTACATAAGTTTTTGATAAAAACCCATTGGTACGAGCCGGCCACCAGGGAAGCGAACTCAGGTCTCCTGACTCGAAATCCGATCATAACGAACATATTCTTATACACTATAAGTGTATAAGAATATGTTTTTAATCATAATATGTATTACACTGTTATGTTAGAAAACAATGTTATTTTTTTTAATTCTTAACCTTTCATTTTAATCAGGTTAATATTAATATGGAATCGAAATTTCCATTACTCGTAAATTGATAATATAATTTTCTGTCTTTTTTTTCTTTTTATATATAGTATAATTATTATAAAATAATAAAAATAAATAAATAAATTATTTATTTTTTTATTTTATTTATTTTATATAGTATAATTATTACAGTATTAATTTTTATTTTTTCTGATTATTATAGTATTTGTGCTAATCCTAGAACTCGTCGGTCTAGACATTTGTAATTTCAACCCGTATTCACCGGTGCTTATAGTTATATATATTAAGTTTATAAAAAAAAAACTCATTGATACGGGCATTGATTTCCCCTGGTAATCGTACTCGAGTCTCCTGATTCTAATTCCGATGGTTGTAACAGCAGTCTTTTAATTGAATTGATAGTATAACTAAACTATCTAAATACAGGATAGTAGTTAGTCACGAGAGAGGATATGTATATCGGATATGAGGTTAAGTTATGTGAATGCTCCACTAATTGTGAAGATACAATTGAAATCCTTTGTAAGTCGCAACTTCCGAAGAGGACCTCCCTGGTCAAGTAGCGCACCGTATTCGGGTTCCGGGTTCCATTCCTGGAGTTATTAATGTAGAAAAACCACTTTTTCTACATTTTCTCGCATAGTGTAAGTACTTAGCTACTAATTTTGAGATAAGAGTAATATTTGTAATGTTGACCCTATTTATGTAATAAATTTAACATTTTAGTAGTCACTATAGCCGAGTGGTAGGATGATCGGGATTCGAATCAAGAGACCCGAGTTCGATCCCCAGGTAGCAGGCTCATGCCAATGGGTTTTTTTCAAATACAGAGGTTATTTTAGAACATCACATATCAAAGTCTGCGTAGTTCTTTTCTTTTGTTTTTTCTGGATCGATTTGGATAAAAATTTTAATGTTTGTTCGAGTCCTTAATTTGTAAATCCTGAATGTTTTTTATTGCAATCTATTCCATCCAGGGTTAGATGAAAAAAAAAAAACTTAAGATTACGTATAAATATAAGATTCACCAGTATAACGAATGGTGACGCTAATTCTAAAATTATTTTATCTACATATTTTATATTCTTTGACGAACAGCCATGCTAACGTTTAGACAGGACAACGACCGTTAGGTCCGCTAGCCTTGTTGTATTTACAAAAATGTAGTGATTACATACTCTTTGGTAATGACTATTATAATTGTTATTATGAAAAATAAAAACGAATTCAAACGCTGGCCACTATGAAAAAGGCCAATATTACTAATGCTATGATTTGAACTGGCTAAAAAAAAAAAAAAAGAAATCACTGCAAAACATTGTAAAACATCGCAAAAAAGTAAAGATACCTTGCTTTGATGCCCTTTTTTATGATCAAACTCATAAATAATTGCACGCGTGAAAAGCAATCAATTAATTTTGCTGATTTAGATTGTTATTACCAATTTACTAATTGCACAATTAGTTTTACCTCGTGTCTAATGATACTAAAGTATGCGAATCTTGTCGACTTTTACTAATTTACAAAAAAATATAGTGAGGAGAGATCGAAGGTGATGTAACAATTAAAAGTACAAAAAATAAACAACAAAAACTGTTGCTACAACCGAAAAATTAAACTGGTAAAAAATATTTATTTCACGATAGTCGTGTGGATAGTGGAGCGGGATCGGAATTCGAATCAGCAGATCTAAGTTCGATCCTCAGAAGGGAGGTTAATATATTATCCTTGGCATGGTCACTAAGATGGCTGTAGACCAAATGAGTTCCTAAAGACCTAAAGACCCAGAAGGACTAAATTTTCTTCATTCATCAAACTGCCTCAGTATTTTTATGTTTTAACTGTTGTGTCTCAGCCATAAAATGTTACAACACTTGTTAAAATATTTATAATATAAAATGTAGAATATATTCTTATTTATATAAAGTGTCACCATGAAGTGTTTTATGCGTATTTAACAACTGTGATCTTTTTTCAAAATTAGTCAGTTTACGTTACGCTTTACGCCTACGAAATTTGAAGTGTCGGCGGAATTTTAAACGGTATAACATTAGGAAAAGAACGCTTTAGCAAGTATAATGGTTGTTGTCACCTCACAGCGAACAGCTGGTGTTTTGTTATTCAAAACTGTGTTCCTTTCTTTTGATGTTGTATCTCGGGTGCATCCATAAATTAGTAGGCAAACGGCGCATTATAAATCTGTCACAATAATTTTAATGTCGTCTACTGTGCATAGGCTGAAAAGGAACGTGCAAACTTCTTTTTTTTTATGAAATTGGCGGCCTGTCACATTTATTTTTTATTTAAATTTTTCACCATATTCGTGTGTAGTTTGTAGTTATAATCGTTCTGCTGTTTATTGATACTTTTAATTAATATTAAATTTTCACGAAAAGTAATCGTTTTATTTTTGATTGTAAAAGAGGCGTAAGTCCTGCTTTGGCATGTGACCTTTAGGCCAGTAACGACGTACGACATTGATATAAGTTATAAGACCGATAAAAATGTTTTTGAGGGAAGTTGTTCGTAGCACAGAAGCTTATATAGTGTTGCAAACTGGCCTCAGTTTCGGATACTCTCAATTTAAGTATTACTTATTCAGACAGTTTCAGTATCTAAGCTTAGATACTGAAACTGCTAGCTGCCAAGCTAATAAGCGGAAGTTTTATCAAAAATATTGACTTCTCTAGAATTTGTAAAGAATTAAAAAAATTAAAACACTTAACTTTATTAGTTTCCGTTCTTTTTAAATTTATTCTGTACAATATCTTCTCAGACCTACGATAAACAGTATCGCTAATATTAACCAAATTATTTAAATCCCAAAATTTTAAGCATCTCATAAATACCGTATATGTTTCAAACGACCGTGAATAAGTATTTTTTTTTTTATTTTTCGTTTTATGACAATGGCCGTAATTAATTCGGGCCGAATTAGGCCGGTTGTTAAATAAATCGTAAAGGATTCGGTTTTCAATTCGACATTGTATTTGTTTTGGACGTTTGATTCGGTTTTGATTTATGCGTCGGCTTTGATTTAACATAGCTACGGTTGTAAAGGAATTGTTTGTGTTTGTGTGTAGGTTGGGACCTTGAAATAATTACGATATCCACGAGATAACGTTAGACATTATATACACTGAAATGACATTCAAACTGATAAGCAAGTATTATTACTCTTACAGTATTTAAAACATTTCGTTATTATCATCAGACTGTGGGTTCAAGAAATTTGGACATTTATAATGCTGAATTAATCTAGAAACGTCAAATATACTTCATTTATCTCGATAACAAATTATATTGTTGGCTTGGACATAAAGACGGCGACGGGCTCACCGCCTGTCACGTAGTCCCGAAAATATCTTCGGTGGAAGGTGGGTCAAAGGGACTTAACTGTCTAGACTAGACCTCTGTCTACCCCTGTATTGGGAATTGCGTGAAGATATTTAAGTATATATTTATGTCGAACTTGCTTGTTATATGCTTGATAGGAAATTGTTTCTTTCAAATTTACAGTTTTCATCCCTATCTGAACTCATATACTTACGAACACATAATATATAACATATAATAAATATTCAAACCTGCCTTATCTAAAAAAAATTGCCCTCTTTATGAAAAATTATAAATTGATTGACGTAGATGTTACTCAGTCTGTCTGTTTTTGATTTTTTAAATTACGTGAAAAATTCTTTAAATTTATTACAAAAGTTAAACATAAATAAAATATATACTTCTTAAAATGGATATTGCTTACAAACAGACAAGCTATAAGGCCGCTACGTGTTGATTTGTTAACATCTGATTTACAACTTCACTTGGCAAATTGACTAGGCTTTGTGCGCCATTGAAATGATAAAAAAACGACATATATATTAGGTAAATTAACGAATAAGGTAATAAACAACGAATGGTGAAGACAAAATATGCAGCGCGACTAAAACAACACTTTTGTAGACCAGATGAGAAAATTAATCTTAGGGATAAATATAACGGTAAGAGTAGAGAGAAGAGTAACGGCCCTACCGTTACTCTTCTCGGAGAAAATAGCAAAGGAAGTATGTAAAGATCGTGACACTAGCTGCCCTGTCAGTTAAGATGTGTGAAGGTAAAAGAATAAAGAAAACGATTTGTCGGTCTGATGTGACATACTTTAATTTGACTACAGGCGAATTGTGGGCCTGAACCTGCTATCTTATGTTTTGCAGTCCGCACCCAAAACCATTAGACTTTTGGCACTTTTATTATTATACTAGCGGCCCCTCGCGGCTTCGCACGCGGTATAACACTTAACACGGAATCCTAATTATCCTATAAAAATGGTAAATTTTACAAAAGTAACTTAAGTTACTACTTATAACATCAGCAAATATTTTTGACAATTTTTTTTTTATTTTTACTGTAAAAAATATTTTTTTTTAAATAAAAAGTATTTTACTTCTAAAACCTCCAAGAATATGTGTACAAAGTTTCGTGATGATCAGTTGAGTAGTTTTCGCGTGAAAGCGTAACAAACAAACTTACATTCATATTTATAATATTAGCAGGGATATACCCATAACATAATTACAATATGATTTAACTATTTATTTAAGTTAACTGCTAAATAAAATTTTAAATAAGAAAATATAGTCAAATCGTTCTAGTACTTTATAATATCAAAATATAAAGTCACGATAGCCGAGTGGTTGGTTGGTCGGAATTTCGAGTCAAGAGACCCGAGTTCGATCCCCAGGTGGCAGTAACAATGAGTTTTTCAAAACCTTATGTACGAATTACATCGTTGGATTGGACATAAAGACGGCTACGGGCTCACCACCTGTCACGATGTCCCGAAAATATCTTCTGTGGAAGGTGGGTCAAAGGGTCTTAATTGTCTAGACTAGACCTCTGTCTACCCCTGTATTGGGAATTGCGTGAAGATATTTATTTATTTTTATTTGTGTATAAATATAAAAACATATACACGATTAGCTCGTTAAAAGTAAAAAGAAACCGTTGAATGAACTGTCATCAGCTACATGTCAAGACCATTCGATGACAGATGTCAATTTGACGCGGTGCGATGTCAAAAAATGCACGGAGCCGGTCCCGTGCAAACGATAAATTGCAAGTTACGACGTTGAATTTTTAAAATCCATTTATGGAGTGGTTACAATGTTTGTAAAGAAAAATAACATTAAATTAGTTTGTTGAATTAATAGAAATAAATCATATATAGATAGTGAAGGTTTCTTTTTTAGGTTTGTCATATAGACAAATTATTGGAGAATATTTAATATAGACTGGTATTAATATAGATAAAATAACCGAATCAATCACGACTTTTTAAATAATTCATTACTCACTTTTTAATTTCAATTCCACACACACGCATACACACACACACACACACACACACACACACACACACACACACACACACACGCGCGCGCGCGCACGCACGAACTCACGCACGCACGCATTCAAAATTGTAAATAGAAATAAAATATTGAAAATAAATACTACAATGACCTATTTTTTTTAATAAGGTATTTGTATTTCGAATACGTATTCGGTACATACATAATTAAATCATAGAAATCAAGTGAATCACGACGATGTGCTCATCACCTGTCACGTTGCCCCAAAAAATATCTTCGTGATAACCATTTCGAAAAGTATCAGAACAAAATAGACGGGGAAAACGGGTTTAGGTCTAGGTGCCGGATACCGTGATTGCCATTTTTCTTTCCAAGCTTGGCGATTACGACAAATCTTCCTAACGAGTGCTACCCACACTTGCAGTAGACTCTACCTGTTTAGAAGTTAGTAATAATTTATATAGATTACTATTTATTATTTATAGTAAACAATAATAATATAAACTATTTTATAAATTTTAGGCTACTTACTACTTACTAAAGGCTGAATACTTAAAGGCCATTTTCTTAGGGAGGCAAAACCAGCGATCCGCGATAGTTTAAAATACACTTATCATAATTACTTAGACCCTGCCTGCAATTATTTATAACGAGGAAACTGCTCTTTTAATCTTACATTCCTCGACTTCATGCTATGTTCGCTTATAAGAATAATTATTTAGCGCAAGAAAAAATCAATTGACAACGTAATTATGTTCCACTGTCATTATTTTTCAACGTAACTTTTTTTTTAAAAACGTTTCCCGCCTCTTTCGCACCTTATAAATTAATGTCCACAGAGGCACAAAAATAAATTCAACTTTACAGTTCCTCACGTTCGAAACAGTTCTGTTTTCTCTACTAAAACGAAGTTACGGTTGCGTTTGATTTTATGGTGAATGACCTTATTTTGACTTCGTTAAGGTTCAATCTTCAACGCTTTTTAGTTTTAAAAAGGGTAGATTATAAGTACGTTACAGTTCGCCGGCGGAACAGGTGAAGTAATGAAACAATTTAGTCGCAATTATTCTGTGCGATTATCAGTTTTTTTTTGCGCGGCAGCCATCTTGTACCGCGTAATGGCGGCACGCCCAGTTGCCAGCTTAAAAAGGCACCACGGGTTCGTTGACTCCGTTATTATATTAATGTCTCGTCAATTTTGGCGGCGTGCCACTTAATTGGTTCTAGGCGTGAAATATTGTATCTTGTTTGCTTACGACATACTGTGGGTGATATTATTATGGTTAATCTGAAGTGTAGATTATATAGAAAAATTTTATTAATTTATATATATTTATTTGTAAACGGTTTTAAGAGAGATAAAAAAGTATTACGCGTAGAACTTACATTGTTGTAGTATGTATTAGTGTATGTAACGAAAATAATTTTTTATTAAGTGTACTCTAAATTTGTTTTACGTTGTTTACATTTTTACTGGACGGGGTAACTGAAGCTACTATCATTGCAACTCATATCGTTATGAGTGCAACATAGACTCCACAGTGGAAAAAAGGAAAATAAAAAAAAAATCAGTCCTTTTTTATGTCTTTTAATTTTTTGTCTCCGTTTTGTGTCCAAAACAATGAATATTGATAATTTTAAATTACAATTAAGGAGTTCCTCTCATTTCACTTTCTGGTGATTTTTTACTCTTTAAATTTAAGACAAAGTAGGAAAAGGTGTTCACCTGACATGATCAAGCCATCAAATTCCCTCGCTACTAAAAAGTGCAGTCAAAATGTCTTCGCCAAAGTTTTATTAAGATCAGGCAACACTAAAATTCATGTATAGTTAAAAAGAAAAGTGTTGACAAGCATTTTTATTGAATTTTTGTTTAATCGATGGCGAATTCCAGAATAAAAACAAGTGGTGTAAAAGGAGTTTATATTAAACATACTTATACTATGCAAGTTTTATTGATTTTTTAAGCATATGCTGGACTTTTTGTTACAATATTAAAGATTACAATAAAAACATATTTCATAAATAATGTAATTGAAAACTTAAAAAAATAATGTAATCTACATTTAGGTTAAAAAATTAAATACGATACAGTTTAGTAGTCACGGCTTTTCTTTTTCTATCAGACTGTTTGTGACGTTGTTTATTGTAATGTTTACTAATTCCAAAGTTTTCCAGTGGGCCGTCTCTATCGCATGTATGTACACATGTTGAAAAAGTTTCTTTGTTGTTTTTCGCTGCATTTATAAGGTCTTATCGATGAAATCAAGTTGATCACATTCAGTCTAGAGGCAGTCCATAAATGCCCACGGCTGGGCAAAGGCCGTCTATCAAAACATTTGAGAGACGTTAGAGCAGGGGAACGTATAAGATAAGATAATAAGAGTGGATCTTACGGTGGCGCACGCGGAGTTTCACCGCTCGAAATGCCTGCTGGCTACAAAGAAATGCGAAGAGGTCGACCTGAGCCAACCTCGTTGGGGTTGCGGTAGTGTGAGAAAGCAATGGGAGAAGATAGGAGTCCGGCGTAACCTATACGCCTCCGCAGCGTAAGAGTATCCGTAAGGATTTCCTCACGAAAAAAACAAACATCTACGCGTTGGCGTTTCTTCACAAGGCCTTTTGTTTCTATTATTTCTCAAAGGCTTCCTCGCGATGTTTTCCTTCACTAGCAAGCCCGTTGTATATTTACCACTTATAATTGCTTTTAACAATTTTATTAGTGTCGGCCTCGGGAATCGTACCAGGGTACACTCGCCTATAAAGCAAGCACCCTAATTACTAGACTACCGTAGACGACATTCACACTTAGTATAATATAAAATATAATTATTTTTTATTTATTTATTTATCTTCACGGACATTCCCGGACGGGGTGACGAGAGAGAACAGATCGCCAAGTGTCACGATCGTTACATATCTCTTTCGCTTCTTTCAAATTCATCATTTTCTTCATACATGCACGTCCAGATATCCGAGTACTCTTGACCTTCGAGCAATCTGCTCACAAGGTCTTCGAAAGAAAAATTAAATATAAATATAATAATGTATAAAAACATTTTTCCTTTGTCTCATACGTTCCAATCGGTTTAAAAGTATAACCCTCAAACAATTCGCTAAAGTATTTCTAAGTCAGAAAAATACAGAACATCAATGCAATTACCGCAGCGACCGTACCCGTCGGTTGACGTGCGTTTTCCTTTAATTAGTACACCCGGCACTTCTCGCTAACTGTGACAATTGCTTTTACAAAGAAACAGAGTGATGCGCCATTTAATTGTCGATAATCAACGATTGGGCTCGTCGCAAAAAAATCAATCGATTTTGAATGCGAATCGAAGGGATGTTGGAACGTTGAGTTGTGGCAGTCGATAGTGATGTAGATGTTGAAAGGTAGGTTATAATTGAGAAAGGAATAAATGTAAGATGTTTTAAACTCATTTAATTAAAAATTATGTTTTATAGGTGTTTATTAAGTAAGTAAGTAGGTAAAGCACTTTTGTTATGGAAAAGAGAACAATGAAAACAGCACAAACATTCAGACCCGAGACAAGGTAACCAGCAGAGGACTTAGTATGGATATAAAGTTATGTATGTATGGCTCTTAATGGAGCTGGCTATGGCGAAATATTATATCGCTAAAAATTAAAGGAAGTACGTATACATGAAAAGAAACAGCTGTAATCCGGAAACGAGGCCGCTGAAAAAGATCGAGTTAATAACATAATTACGCCAGCACCGACCACACCTATAGAACCGGCAGTATTATGTAAATAATTGATATTTCCTCGCAATAAATACGCATCGCTGTTAGACGAAGTGATTGATTAACATTATATTTCTTTGTTTGTTGAATAATTTAACTGTTATAACGGAGCTTAACGTGTTTACGTTAATAATTGATTTGATTTAATACGAGATGGTTTGATGTTGTATTATACGTTAGATGTATATGACACATATTATTCGTGTTGAATTTGTGCGTTTAGTATTTAAAATTATGAATAAAAATTATGTAATTTGTCACGATAGTGAAATGGTTGGATTATCTTAATTCAAGTTCGAGTTCAATCCCGTAGAGGTAGGTTTTTTCAAATCTTATGTACGATTTATCGCTGGCTGGGACAAAAAGATGGCGACAGGCACACTACCTGTCACAATGAAACAAAAGAACTAGATTGTCTAGACCCCTAACTATCCTTATATTGGGAAATTCAATTCCTGTTTGTTATAAAATATGAAATTTTAAAAATAAAATATTACAAATACCTTGGTGACTATCAACTCTCGGGGGATATTATCAATGTTTATATTTTGTATTACATACTTATAACTGTATTATATATTTAAAGCAATATAATAAAGAATATCTAATAATAATGTTTAGGAATGAAATTGTTCGGACAGATAAACCGAGTGCTTACTCTTTAATAATATTAGGATTGATCTTTGACGTTATAAGTATTGAGAGAAGTCAATATACGGACCCCCGGTGTGAAGACACTTGTCCTCTCTAGTCGAAGTTTAGCATAAAATGTTGTACCTGGTCTAATGTTTACAATGTATATGCCTCGTATATACTTGCGTCACCTACAAGACGAGTTTTTACAATTGTGTCATCAACGCTGAGTAAATTCCGCCACAGACACAGCCTGTCACTTGACAAGTAGTGTAGTGAGTGTAGTGTATTAATATTATCTCTTAAAGATGTATTTTACGCGAACAAAACACACGTGGGCATGACTTTGTAAAAAATACTTAATTTAAGAAATTTTAAATAGTAAAAGAATACCCGATAGTCTAGTTGGTTGTAAGCCTACCTTTGAAGCCAGGGTGGCGAGTTCTAATCTCGCTAGGGAAATTTTGTGTGACGAATTAGATTGTTTCTACTCCAGTCATGAATTTTTATATATTGTTTATATTAATATATATCTATGTCACTATATATCTATGTTAGTATATATCGTTAGCGTGGACACTATGACGGCGACAACCTCATCACCTGGTGTGTTGCACCAATTAGGCTTCAGGGAAAGTAGGTCGAAAGGTTGATAGTGTAGACCTCTGCCGATCCCATTATTGGATATACGCGTGATGATATTTTTTTAAAAAGATTTTTTAAGAAGAATAAATAGTCATGATAACTTTTGTTTTTAATATTATCGATAGTTGTTGTACAACACTAGTTCATTGTCACAAGCCATATATGTTTATATCATATCGATGTTCACGTGCGTTGTGATTGCTGTAAATACTAAAGTTATTACAACATCTCAATCGATATATCAAAATATATATTTACTACTACGACTAAGTTTATTCAAGTTACTTTTTAATGTACACAGATAATACAGGTTTATGCCAATATGATACCTATTTTAATAATCTTTGGATATTATGCAGATTTGCTTATATTAGCCACTAATTGAAATAATTTTATTTTTTAATAATTCAATTGAATTTTATACTATTAGTTATACTCTAAAAACACATTTGAAGAAACTATCTACTTTGAAAAATTTATAACTTACATGGGTAAAAAAATATATTCATGCCATTCTCAATACATGAGTTGGCAGAGGTCTAGACAATTAAGTCGTTTCGGCCCACCTTCCACCGCAGATATATATTGGGACAACGTGACAGGCGGCGAGCCTGTCGCCGTCTCAATGTCCAAGCCAACGATATAATTCTTGCATAAGAAAAAAAATATCTTCACGCAATTCCCAATACAGGGGTAGACAGAGATCAAGTCTAGACAATTAAGTCCCTTTGACCCACCTTCCACCGAAGATATTTTCGGGACATAAGGTTTTGAATAAAGCCATTGATACAAGCCTGCCACCTGGGGCTCGAAGTCTCTTAACTCGAATTCCAACCACCCAACCACTCGGCTATCTAGACTGCGGTTCTATGCGTTATGGTAATATTATGGGAATTGATAGCCTCATTTGCGTTCTAAAACATATGTAAAGTATTCGTTTTCGTATGCGCTTATTGAAATGCCAAACTATTCAGAAGTTACAATATCGTCGAACCGTTCGATACAAATGAGACGTACGCGCGTTTTTAATGACCGATGAAATTAATATCATCAATAATTCATCGATACGCGAGCACGTCACTAATCGCGAGGCTACCGAGAAGCGGCCACCGGCCATCTTGGTTTTTACTCAAAAGAATTCGCTAATAACTTGATTTCTACTGTTTAGGTGGCCCGTTTGTTTTTCAAGGTTTCTTTTAACAGATTTATACTTACGCGGTAAGAGGGCAATAAATTGCCGTATTTATAGTTCCACATTGTTCCGACTCTAATAACATAGGGTTGTACTTGTTAAACTGTTTCACTCAAATTGTGATATTCTCCAATGGTAAAGATGTAAAAAATTATCAGAAAGTACGTCCAAGCTGATCTTCGACTTCTTCTGTACAGCCTATCAAGAGTCCACTGCTATCAACCAAGCCTATTAACATTCCACAGTGAACGGTCCTCAGCCACCTGCATCCATCGACTTCCCGCCACATTTTGCAAGGAGGGGGGGGGGTCGTCCAGCTTGCACTGCATTTGCCTGTACGACTAATAATTAATCTTTGACTAATTATCCTTTAAATGTAATTTTGCACGTATTTCTGTCTGATGCACGACGACATCCACAGCAGAACTGTGTAACTGACATCGCTGGTACCAGCACGCTGAAGTGCCGGCGACGTAGCTCGTAGAACTGACAACCTATGGGGAAGAATGGTTCCCAAGAACAATGGATACCTCGTACAGGCAACAGTAGGGTAAGACAACCCAGCCACAAGATCTCGTGAGTACCAGTAGAATTGTGTTGGGTGTTGATGGATGCTGTTGTCGCAGTACTGTTCCTTGTGCTGAAGGTAGTTGATGTTCAGCAGTGGAATTCCAATAGGCTGTGAAGATGAAGTGTAGCTTGATTCATTTAACGTTGATTATTGACCATTTTATACGGACAGAACAGGGAATAATTGCTAGTACATAACAGAATATCATTTATTACTTCTGCCCTTCTTAGGATATTTCATAAAAAAATAAATATCTTCACACAATTCCCAATACAGGGGTAGACAGAGGTCTAGAGAGTCAATAAAGTCTTTTCAACCCACCTTCTACCGAAGATATTTTCGGGACAACGTGACAAGTGATGAGCCCGTCGCCGTCTTCATATCCAAGCCATCGATATAATTCGTACCTAAGTTTTTTTTTAGATATTGATTAGATATCCTTAATTAAAGTAAACAAGATTATATAATTTAAAACAAAAAAGAAGCCGATAGTCTCGTTAGCCGAGTTGTTGGGTGCTCGGAATTGGAGTCAAGAGACCCGAGTTTAGTCCCTAAGGTTCGTACCTAAGGGTAACGTACGTAAGGATTTTAAAAAAAATATTAACGAATTATGTCATTGGCTTGGACATAAAGACGGCGACGGGCTCACTTCTGTCACGTTATCCCAAAAATGTCTTCGGTGAAAGGTGGCTCGAAACAACTTAATTGTCTAGACCTCTGTTTACACCTGTATTGGGAATGGCGTGAAGATATAATATTAATCGTTTATAATTTAAATAAAGGAATTATTTTTGATTTATAAATCTACATGAAAGTGAAATGCAATTTTCCAGGAAAATATATGAAAGATTAATAAAACATAATCACAACCCTGTTTAATGTTAATCATCTTTTAAACTCTATCAAAAATAACATAAAGTTCATTTTGTATTGGCCTGGATAGGAATAATGTTGTACCATATTGGTAAGGTTATACACTAGTATTAAATGGAGTTTTTGTTTGTTATTGTGAATCATTGTACGTACATTACTTTTATGACAGATCATAGTTTTATTATCGAGTCTTGTTTTTGCTTAATTAACTGACAATAATTTTTTAATTAAGTATTAGAATTACATTATGCATGCAATTTTATTATTTTTAAAGCATATTTGTTATGCTGAACTTTTATGTGATTAAATTATAGAGAAAATTTTTTTTTTAAATTTCGGGCTGGCTTAGATCCCGCACTCTCTGCCGATCTGTGGAAACGCTCTTACCTCCGAGCAACCGTGTCTTACAGTCAGCAGATGTAGCGGGTTCGAATCCCGCCCTTGTCAGTAGAAATTTTTAAAAACATTTTTTTTTTAATTTAATCACATTTGAATTACATATTAGTAACTGAAGCATCAGTATCACTGTGTCAGTAGGTGGTGATAAATGTTATTTTTTACAAAATACTGTCTAAATTCTTGGAGCCGTTTCTGAGGCATCGTATAAATGTATGTATACATAATATACATAAAATAAGTTTGTTTGAGATATTATAAGAATAAACGTCCCATTTTATGATAAACTTATGTCACGATAGCCGTGCGGTTGGGTGATCGGATTTAGAATCAAGAGACTCGAGTTCGATCCAAAGGTGGTACTCTCGTACCGATGGGTTTTATGTCAAAAACTTATGTACGATTTATATCGTCGGGTTGAACATATAGACGGCGACAGGCTCAATCTGTCACGTTGTCCCGAAAATATCTTCGGCGGAAGGTGGTTCGAAGTGACTTAATTGTCTACCCTTGTATTGAGAATGGCTTGAAGATAATTTTCTTAATATTGCCACATTTTTGATATAACGGAAGTATTCAAATATAATTCTAACCTAAACGCAAAATACCAGCTCTATACCTATGTATACATAGCCCTATTATTAATATTTTTAATATTTTTTTATTCTTTTTTTTTAATAAATATGTATTTATGTACATATGTATGTACATAGATAGGGACAACATCACATGTAAGATGCTAAAGCACTTGGGAATCGGAAACAACGAAGGCACCACAAAAACCCAGACCCGAGAAAACCTAGCAAAAGTGATTTTTCTACATTGACCCGATCGGGAATCGAACCCGGGTCCTCGAGATGGCTTCACCTCGAAGACCGGTGTTCACGCCACTCGTCCACGGAGGTCGTCGAATTGTTATAAACTACGTTTTACTTTTTGTGGATGTGCTTATCATACATTATAGTATAAATGCTTATTTATACAAGTTACTCTGTGGACCCACCCAGTAATCTTTCACCGCGCGGCGACCCTCCGAAATAGAAAAAAAATCAATTCCTACAAAATGCTTGAACAATTACTTAACACACCTTACTGTGAATTTAAACAAACGAAAATCTACTTTATACTTATAGAGTTAAAAACTAAACTGCTGTAAATCACACAAACAAGTTCGGAGTTGATAGCTTGCGAGCGAAATCAGTTCTTATTTTGTTAAATGTAAAGTATAAACTTGAATGTTACAAATTAAATGTTTGTATTCAGCAAAGCTAACGCACTGAATACGTAATGAGACGTGGATGTATGATGGTAATTTGGGCGGACGAGGCAGTTTTAGTTACGACATTTTGTTCCGTTTTAGGATATGAGTAAAACTTAGTTAAGAAATCCGGGAGTTCATTTTTAAATAAGCTGTTAATCATGTTCCGATTAAAAATGTCTTCATGCCATACCCAATTCTGGGGTAGACAGAAATCTAAACAATTCAATCTTATCGACACACTTCACATCAATATTCCAAATTTTTGGAACATCGTGGCAGATGGTGAGCCCATCGTGTCTTTGTATCCAAGCTGTTATGAAATGATAGAAATGGTACATAGGTATCGCACGTAGTAAAATTTAATCGGTACGAGCCTGCCACCTGGAGATCGAACTCAGGTCTCTTCTCGAATTCCGATCACCCAACCACTCGATTATCGTGACTCATTGAGTCAGTCTAGTACTAGATACCAAAATTATTTATTCCAATTCTATAACACAATCTTATATATGCTTTACCTACTCACTTAAGGATCAGAGAAATGTATACGATGTTGTTCCTATATATGCATCTGCATTAAATTAAAAAAATATTTAAATATATTTTTTTATTATTTATTTAGCAGAATTTTAATTATAGATAGGACAACATCACATACATTGCTCTGATCCCAATGTAACATGCTAAAGCACTTGAGGTATGGGAATCGGAAACAACGAAAGCACCACAAACACCCAGACTCGAGAAAATGTAGAAAAAAGGTTTTTCTAAATTGACCTGTACGTGAAGCGAAGCCGGGATCTCGAGATGGCGACACCTTGAAAACCGGTATTTACGCCACTCGTCCACAGAGGTCGACAAATTGTTAGTTAAATTCACTAGAATATACCCTATCCAAAATCCCTCGCTTCGTTTCATGAATCGTAGAGCTGAAGACAATCACGCTCCTCTCGAGAACTACATATGTCCGTATGTTTGAATACATTACTTACTAATCCTGTACCATCACGCCCATTATCATTTAGGGATGGACAGTTGAGGTTATTCAGACTTGCTTTTGAAATTGTCTGAGTTTGAATGGACAGTTTATTACTGTAATGTCTGAAAGGCTTATTTGAACATGAATGTTAATACAAATTGGAAGTTTGAAATGCATGTAATTTTAAGACCATCATCTGATGTGTTTTTGAAGTATTTTATAAAAGTTAAAAAAATATATTTACGCCATTACAGCCAATTCAGGGGTAGACAGAGATAGTAGATAGATAACTGAGTCCTTTCGACTCAGCTTCCACCGAAGATATTTTTTGGGCCAACGTGATAGGTGGCGAGCCAGTCGCTGTCTGTATGTCCAAGACAACGATATAAATTGTACATAAGTTTTTGAAAAAAAAAAAAAAAGGCTTGTCGATCGAACTCGGGTCTCTTGACTCGAATTCCGATCCAACCACTGGTCTATCGTGACAGCCATAATAGATAAGCGAATCAATGTTACATTTTTAATATAGTATATTTTATTTACAGAAACAAAATTATGTTAATATTTACAGTACTTATTAACTAATAACTACTATAATGGTAAAGCCCTACTCCTCGTGGCATGGTACCAAGAATGCTGGCTGCATTTCCACGTTGAATGGCAAGACTTAATCGTTGAGCGTCTTAAACGTCGACCTCCGTGGACGAGTGGCAAATACACTGGTTTTCAAGGTGTCGCCCAAATTTTGAACTTTTTGAAGAATAGCGTTATAAATTTCAATAAGTATAAATTAATAATAGTGTGAATAAAGAAATATTTTATCTTGAAAAAAGCGTGGTGCATGGTGTCAATACTTATAAATATTTTATTGACAGATAGTGTAGAGTGATTATCATTTATATTATTTTGATAATATCTTAAAAAGCACCGCACACTTTTTTTCAAATAAAATATTTTTTTTTATTCCCACTATTATTAATTTATATTTATTGAAATTGTTAACACTATTCTTTATTAAAATTTAATTTATTAAAATTTATTTTCTATTTTTAGTTGGGTTTTCTATAAAAAGCGTGTTTTTTTAGTATTTTTTTTTAATTATTATTTATTTTATTCGATTCTTAAAGGGCGGGAAAGAGTGTACAACTAAAATTGTAAAAAAAAATGAGTCCTTTTTGTCGTTGTTAACGAAAATGAAAATGTATTCCTATATTTGCCTTTAGACATTTATATGTTCTCTAATTTTATCCGAAACTTTTTGCCATTTTATTTGTTTGTTACCGGATCTTATCATAAATACATTGTGTATCAAAAGGTAAAGTGATGAATGCCTTGAATCGTCAATTTGAAAAGAAGTTTCTTTTTTCCCGCTCAGTTATAAATTAACAATACTCGGTAATTATCGTCTTCTACAAAATCTTACGGTATATAAACATCATTGTAATATACTTTTTCATTGTCATAACAACATTAAACATCCATTTTGCACATAATTGACGAAGACAGATGTAAATAATAATCCGCCATTTTGTTTGATCTGCAACGGCACGGGCCGAAGTGTGCCAACCCAATTATTTAATAATTACGGCAACTTCTAGAGTATATAATTATAGGTTTTATTCATCCAGTTCCTACTTTTTGTCACCTTTACTACTATTAAGTACATCTGTCTAATTATGGGCTTAATGTTTATGGCCACTAATTTTATTGCTGCATAATTGCAATCACTTATTGCGGCTGCACTATGGTATCCTGTTCAACTTTTGACTTGTTTTTTTAATAATTATTGAGAAAATGGTCGTTGGAAAATGAAATTTGGATTATCTTGGAGTAAATTTTTCAAATTTTATACCTTATAAGAGCTTTTTCTCTTAATTAACCGCCGTATACGGAAATAAGTTTGAAAAATTACTACTTTTATTAAATATTTCGAGATAGGAATCTATTAGAAGTAACATATGAAGCAACACGCGATCCGACGATTTCATTTAGTGCTTTGCGTGTACAATGCGTACCTGCTATAATTATTACGTCAAAGGAAAAAGAAATATAAAAATCCCCCCTACGTACGATATTTTAAAGGAACTTAAGTTTCATTTATAAATTAATAAAAAAAGTTTTGTTCTATTAAATAGCTATATTAAAATGCCTTGATCATTTTCATAAAATAAAGTTATGTAAATGCTAAACATTCCCCGACACCGGTGTATTAATATTTTCATGAAGATAATTTATAAAACTTATGTACGATTTATATGGTTGGCTTGGACATAAAGACAGGCTCACCACCAGTCACGTTATCGCAAAAATGTCTTCGGCGTAACATGGGTCGATAGGACTTAATTCTATGGTCCTCTGTATACCCTAGCATTGCGAACAGGGTGAAGATACGAGTATATTTTTAACTCAGAATCACTCTGTTGCCATGGAAGCGACACCCTAATTAAATACTTTTCAACTGATTTTTTTATGCACAGAGGCTGTCTCCTTGAACTCCACACTTTATACCATAAACTAATAATGCCTGTATATGGGTATTGTCTACGCTAAAAACAACGTACATTGACATCGAAACAACCAATTTATGTTCATTAAAGGTATCAAACAACTATACTTATTGGAGATACTGTACAATTACAAATACAACACAGCATGGCGGTAATTGAGTATAAGAAGCGAAGTGGTAAATTAACACTCTGTAGGCTTTCTTCGCAACTTAACACATAATATATTAATTAGCTGCTAAACACGACCATTACAGAACCGCATGTACTTACTTAACGTAGCTTTCGATGTGTTTTCCGCTTCATAAAAGACTACGATGTTATTATTTATAAATGTAATTTTTTACCATAAAGTATAGAATCGTTCTAATAAAAAAGTTGCCTTGCGTTATCGGCGTAAGTTTTCACCACACCCTATCATTCCGTAGATGGTTAGGCGAAAAGGGCTTGAAAAGGCTAAAGGAAAAACCATGAATATAACCACGACTACTAATAGATAGCGGGATAAGTCATACTGCGATCGCTTAGTTGAAATTTCTTGTTAAAGAGGTGATCACACGGAAAGATGATCTTACTGTGTACCTAGACACAGTCAGATCATCTTTTCGTGTCTTTTTTCTTTTTAATTTTAATTCATCGGATTCTTTTGGTTATGATAATATTTATTATACTCAAAGAACAGCACTTATAACACATTCATCTATACATATAAATAAAATTAGAGTGTCTGTTAGTAGTATTGATATAACCGTTTTTACTACATGTATATATATATGAATATATACGGTACATGCATCAAAATAACATTTTTTTACAATTTCTGTCTGTTTGTCTCCCTGTCTGTCTGTCTGTCTATCTGTCCGTCTGTCTGTTTGTTCCAGCTACCCTCTGAAACACATGCTAATAATATAAGGAGCAACATGGGCTACTATAACATACTAACTAAATACTTTCTTTTACAAACATAATTAGTGTTAAACTGCGGACAAAGCCGCGGTGGGCAGCTAGTCAAGAATAAATATCAGTGATTAAAACTATTTTTTAAAACCCACAAACCGATAATTGTTGTTTTGGCAGTTAGCACACTTCGCCACCGGCCTCACGGTCGCCCATTACGTTTAACGCGGCCAATTACAAAAGTAATGAATATGTCCCGACGCCCGCTATGAATAAATTATCATCCTCATTTGTCCGGATAACGTCCGCCCGGGGCCGCGACGGAATGTTAATAGCTCAAAGTTTGGGACTGCTCGCTGCGAATTATGCTCTCTTGGTACCTCGCAGCTCAGTTTCGTGCGTTTTGTTTGAAACTTTAAAGGTTTTGGTCCTATTAAACGTATTTATGCACTTTTAATTATACTAAATGCTACTAACGAACATATAAAATTTCATATAGTTCATACATTGCAATAAGCATTATCTATCATCTATAACTTTAGATATTGGAGAGATACTTTTAGAGTTCTGTAATTTAATCACAAAACTCTAAAAGACAGTGCAAAGCGATGTATTATTATATATATGTTATTGTTTTCTGTGGGTTCATCTGTACATCTGTTTGTCATGGATTGATAGTTCGTAGACGTAGACTATTTTATCATATTAATACTTCTGTGCATCATTATATATCTCCATTCTGGTTAGTATTCTATACTTGGTATTATAAACGTAAATGTAATTCTGTGTGTTTAGATGTTATTAGTTAAGTAGTATTATGCTTTTGGACTAAATCGCTTTACCATTTGGTATATTATGTTTGCTTTTGCAGACCGTTAAAGTTGTAAATACAGTATTCATAGTAAGCACCTAAAAATGAATTTTTTGAAGAAATAAATTTTGATTTTGCGGTAGTGAATCACGTTGAAGCGGTCATTCTTTTAGGCCGCTGCATGTGCATACTTCGTCGCCATTTCTCATTAATTAAAATACAGTATACATAAAAGAATGTATCCGAAGAACGCTTGGAAAGCGATATTTTCCAGCGCCGACCTAACACATTACGCCTCGTTACGTAAAAAATTCTCTGGCAAACGTTTGGAGGGACTTTGTTTAATTAAAAACACGAATAAAAAACTTACTGCTCGTTTTATCGGGTGATAAACGAGCGTTTGAAGCGATATGCTCGCGGCTCAACGAAAAGAAACCCTGCGCGCATACGGCAAAGTTTATTTTCTTTTACGCCAAAGAATCGTACGTCCAAACATTTTTCAAACTCTAAAAAGATTTGTGTTTACACCATTTCCTGTTCTATTCTTAAAGCGATAAAACTCAATGTTCATTACGGACGAAACGGTTGCAATTTAATGACGTGCAAGCGATTTCTTTCTGTAAAACGCATAACGCAGAATATAAAATAGTACAGAACAGTTTTTAAGTATTAATTCAACAAAGATAAGGTCGCAAGTAGCGTATGCAGCGCTCATTAAATTACCACCTTATATTAGAGTGTTAAGGTGCGAAATCCTTTATAAAAACGAGTTAACGAATAAATTTAGTAGTACAGGAAACCACAGAAGTGTTTATAGTTGCTATTTTCCTCCGCTGATAGCATTTAGCGTAGAGTAGATTTATTGCAGCGTACAGTCGCACGCAAAACTGTCTAGATCCTTAAAAACTGATAGGGGGCGACTTAAAATAGTATGATATTTTGTAGAATGAAATCTGGCGTTTGTTTTAACATTGATTTCTGAAGCTTATTACAAACAATGTAGGTCTCTACGATTAGAATTTCACTTAACAAATTTCAAATAAGGGCTTAACGGGAAATTTATGTTTTACAATCACAAGAATTCAAAAACTCTCAATCAAAATCATATCTCACGTCGCTCCCGCGGTAACATTACATTTTGCTGAGTAAAAAAGTGGTCTGTATACTATTAAAGTCTATAATCTATCTCTTTGCCAAATTTCATCCAAATCCGTTCAGCCATTCTGGCGTGATAAATTAACAAACATCCATCCGTCACAAAATCCAAACTTTCGCATTATACCTAATATTAATAGGACTGGTAAGATATAGTTCCAGCTGTGGCCCATCAAAATAATAAATATAAATGTTTCTCTGCGTAAATCCAGACACTCAAACTAACTAAAGTTAGATGCGGTTTTACGGCTTAACCAATTATAATTAAAATTTGATATTTATGACCCCTGAGTACGGACATAGGATGTTTTAATTCTGATAAAACCATATTTCCAAGGAATCCCAAGCGGACGGAACTACGATAAGGAGCCAATTTATAATAATAGTATGAACTAGTATATATTAGTAGTTGTAATCGAAGTTCTGGGTTTATTTTTATTCCGACGAAGCGATAATTTTTGCAATATACATTGTTTTCAAGTTTTCCGACATACGAATAAACCGACGATTCGAAATACAAAAATCACACAGAGAGTTCATTAAAAACATTAAATAACCTCATAACCATTATAAAAGGAGTTCTTATTCTACGAGTGTGTAATAAAAATAAAAAAACAAAAACAAAACAATACTGGCAACCGACAACTTGTAAGCGTTTAACGCTAATCAATTTACTTTTTAATAACGTCCAGTTACGACTCGATTTTATAACTTAATTACTGTAAATATTCAATTTGATATAATTAAACGTGAGCTTCCATGCGGTCGATCATACAGCCGTTTACTGCGTCACATAAACATATACACTCGGTCACGAATACTTGTTCATGCGACATGGCCGACAGAAAATATTACTCTATTATGGCGGCTGGTGATTTTAATTAGGTCTTGGGGCGTACCTCCCCACAACCATTGGCATGGTGTGAAATTTTATGTAGTTCTGGTATAATTTTTATGACTCCGTTATGTATAATGAGCTCCGATGCTAAAGTCACAAGTGTATTGAACTTATGTGTAATGCGCATTCAAAGTGTAGCGGTTCTTGTTTTTTTTTTTTTTTTAATATGTCAATGTTTCAATTTGAAAACATCTCGTTTAATTGATTCCTTATAAGTATTTTCACGTAACAGATGCATTACGTTAACTGTCGAGTTTAAATTGAAAGCAGCTGCTTTTAAAAAAAAAAAATAGAAACAATTATATAAATAAAGAAATGAGGTTTGACGACCCGATTGCCTAATTGGTAGTGAGCTTGCTTCCGTAGCTGAGGGTTGCGGGTTCGTATCCCACTAGGGCCAATTATTTGTCAAACCTCTATGAATACATGAATACATTTATGTATGTATATTTGAACATTTATCTATGTAAATACACACCTGTGTAAGTAGGTATATTATACCGTTGGCTTGAACATGAAGACGGCGATAGGCTCACCACTTGTCACGTTGACCCAAATAGTCTTTGGTAAAAGGTAGATGGAAAGGACTTAATTGTCTTAGTAAACCTGGCAAGGAATATTACGTGTTTTAATAACTTTGTAGTCTTTCAGTGGATCGAAAGGACTCATCCTTTCGATCCTCCTTTCACCAAAGACTTATTTTTGATACAACGTGACATGTGATGATCATGTTGCCTTACGAACGGCAAACAATATAAATCATACATTAGTTTCTGCTCAAAACTCATTGGTATGAGCTGACTACCCAGGGACTAAACTCAGATCTCTTGACTGGAATTCCGATCACCTAACTACTCGACTTCTTTTCTCACTTTATGAATATTTATAGTTGAGTCAAACATTTTGTAAGTACATATTGTTATATAACTACACATATATGTATATATCTTATTATTACCATCCGTATCCGTATCCTAGTTTGGGATCCGGTAAAAGCCACAAAAATGCGTAAGCGGAAATTGAATCACGCAACTACCAATTGGGCTATTCAGAAGCCGAGTAGATGATATGTCTTAATTTAAGATTTAACTGAGTTATCTCAATTTCAAATTTTACAACGAACAATCAAACACAGTTTCATTAGAATTTCTATTTTTGTTTTCAACGAACTAACTACTCCTACAGCGTTAATTTTGGTGTATGCTAGTAATTAAATTTGTATTCAGAGAGTATAACTATAATAGACTATACACACGCAATTATTTTACAAATAAATATAATCAGCTACCATTGCATGTCTAAGAATAATAATATATTTATTCATCTTAATCGTTTAATATCGTGCACGACTGTACTGAATTTTATACTCTGGATAATTTTAATTTATAAAGTGTCCACTACGAGTAAATTTTTCTTCATTATGTTGTTGTGCATTTCGCGCTCAAAATTTACATGAAGGCAAAGATTAACGCAGCAAGTAGGCGCTTAAAAAAACAATGTCAAAGAAGTGTTATACTCGTAGATGCGTACTTATTCTATTGAAAGTATTTGATGAAATTTGAAAATCGTCTTTATTTCTTTATCTTAATCATACAAAGATTAGCTAGTGGTGGACAATGCTCTCTTACATAATTTAATATTTCTGTACATACATAATTAAGGAAAAAATACTTGGAAATTTAAGTATAATGACTATGACTATGACCGCTACACTATGACTAATTATGAAATATTTTTTTTATAATTACACATTGTGCCACATGGGTGCTTGAGTATGATAAAAAATAGAGTACTTTCGTATAAAAAAAAAATTCTTCACGCAATTCCCAATACAGGGGTAGACAGAGGTCGAGTCTAGACAATTAAGTCCCTTCGACCCACCTTTCACCGAAGATATTTTCGGGACAACGTGACAGGTGGTGAGCCCGTCGCCGCCTTTATGTCCAAGCCAACGATATTCGTACATAAGTTTTTGAAAAACCCATTGGTACGAGCCTACCAACTGGGGATCGAACTCGGGTCTATTGACTCCAAATTCCGACCACCCAACCACTCGGCTATCGTGAATTTTTCGGCTTCGTATAAAAGATTCAATAAAATTGAGAATGACACATGGTGAGAATGTCACCGTCTTTATTGCTGTGCAAGCGAATTATATGAAGTTTTTGATAAAACCCATTGATATGAGTCTACCTGGGGATCGAACTCGTGACTATTGACTAGAATTCCGATCACACAACCACATATATCGTATAATAATGTGTTATTTATATTGTCTACAGGTCCTAGAAGCAGGAGAATGAAGAAAAAGATGAATCCAGAGGAGAAACGGCCCAGAACTGCTTTCAGCGCCGCACAACTAGCAAGGCTGAAGGTATATATATATCACACATACAAAGACTTAACTGTGCTTCAAACACAATTAATTATGTATCACAGAGTAATTTAATAATTTGTCAAGGAAAGGCGTAAAATGACAGCGCAACGTAACATTTAGTTATGAAAGAAGAAAAATTATATTTTTTTAATTATTTATTTATTTATCTTCACGCACAATCCCTGACGGGGTAGCCAGAGAGACACAGATCGCCACGTTTCACGATCCTTACACACCTCTTTCGTTTCATTCAGGCGAATATTTTTTAACATATCTAATGTCCATTAATGGGACAAAGCTCTTATGTGGGACGTTACTCACGTCCATACAGGGGTCTCTCACATCGATAATAGCCAGGTTGGCATCTGAGACAGAATTGGGTAAGTAGCGCAAATGTTAGTCTTTGAAGGAATACTATGTATGTGTTCCGTTTGCCGTATATATGATCGATGGCGTCCTCGCGCAAGGCATTTTTAAAGGGATTATAACTAATTAATATCAGGGACAGTTAGCAGCTGATGGTAAGAGAGCTGTCTTCAGCGTAGAAATACAGCCAGCTTTCTTGGAGCCATGCTGCCATGATGGCTATGAGATTATTGTAATTTTAAGTTAATAAGTATTGTAAGGAAAGACGTAATTTTGTTTTTTATTCAATTACTGTTAATTGTATTCATTAACTTTTTAAACGTTGTTAATCGTCATCAGTATTGTTTAGTAACGTAAAAAAAGGAGAAAATGTGAATTACGAACCGCAAAAAGTTTTTCTCTGTAAGATTTAATTACGATGCGATTATGGGTAATGGATAAATGGTTTGTTGTCGCTCGCATAAGGCAGTTTTAATACAATAACTTTTGTCCTTCTGTGGGACTGTTCGTTTTCCGTAATTTCGATCGCGCATTATCTCTGTAACATTCTAGATATTTCTTTTGTTCTTAAATTGTTAATCAATCAGATTGATTGCCAGCTTATGTTTTCTTTGCTTTTTGTTTTCCCTGAAGGAAAATGCTTTACGCAATTTCGTTTCCTGACCGGGAGTCCACCGAAACGAGTTTGTTTCGGACTCTGATCTCAGAAGACAAAACATGTATAAATATATTTTTATATTTGGTTAGGTTAATTTTCGTCCAAAAACTTCCAGATATGTAATGCATAATCTGTCCACAGCACGAGTTCGCGGAGAACCGGTATCTGACGGAGAGGCGACGGCAGACACTTGCGGCCGAGTTGGGACTGGCAGAGGCCCAGATCAAGATCTGGTTCCAGAACAAACGGGCTAAAATCAAAAAGGCTTCCGGCCAACGGAACCCACTCGCCCTCCAGCTAATGGCTCAGGGTCTGTACAACCACACCACCGCCACTGAGAGTGATGAAGATGAGGAAGAAATTAATGTCACGTAATTACAAATCACAACAAACTTGGACTTAAATGCGAATAGTATAAAGTACACTTTGGACTTTAAACATACGAGCAGTTATGATAACACCAACGAATTCAAGAGATGTACTGGATTTTCATCTTGTATTGCGAATTGATTGAGTTAGCTCCTTAGCTACACCGCCTCATAACAAATGACGTGTTGTAACAGTAGAATTTTATTGTCATGACATTAAAAGATCATGTCACTGTCCTAAAAATCGTCTATATAACTTAGTGTTATAATTTCTACTATAGATAGATGCATAGAAAAACTGTTTTGCAGTTCATGGCTAAATTTATAATAATTCCGGTATAAAGGCGTACCTAAGAAATTGAATTGATGTATTCATTAAGCACAGACTGAAATTATGATGTTTCATTATTCAAGCTTTGTAAAAGCTAGTTAATGAAAAGCTAGCTTAATGATCTTGTAAAAAAATACTAATAAGCCAGATCAGAATTCAAAGCACCTAAACATGATTATTTTGCCTGTTAAATATAAAAATTACATAATAATTTGGCTTAAATATAATAAATAACAAGAAGTATTTATTATTTACCAATATATCATCATTCATTTCTAAAGTTTTAAAACAACATTTGTTTTAAATGATATTGACAAGTGGAAATAGTTCGTTAATGACGATTTAAACTACTTATAAAATTATAGACTATACTTTCAGTCAAAGTTGCGTTTTAAGATGCAGCCTTATGCTCTATGAAATAATTTTTTTAATAGTACCAACGCGTACGGGGCTATCAATCTCTTGCCACTTACTTTTAAAACCGATGTTCCTGTTTGTAAATAGAATAAGGTTGAATATATATATATTTATTTCTAAATGGTTTAGTTATTTTTTTGTGGCATAGGTATAAGATAAACAGCCAAAGCGTAGATGCTATGCGTGCTCCCGTAGTACAGTTCTTGAGAAATATAGATAATATAGTAGTACGTACATAGATAAGGAAACATAACACGCTTTCACGTTTCTTTCGTTGACAGATAATGTAATGTTAGGGTTTGGAAGTAAAAAAGCAGAGCACTATTTGTCTACTATTCTGTGTTTTCCCGTTTTTGTTTTTATTATTCGCAATAATATTTGGACGCCTTTATTGCAATAATATTGTCTTATTTTGAATTTACACAATTTCATTTGCACGCTTATCAAATGATGCGATAAAGTAACCAATTAGTAAATACTAGGATAATTATAAGATATGTAAATAATGTTATAACGCCATTTTGTAGTTTACGACAACAACAAAAAACTTGTATGGTTATAAATGTAATATAACACTATTATATAATATTAGTGTTTTTAAGTGTTTTATGTAATAACTATTTTTAATTTAAGAACCGCCTTCGTCTAGTTTGACAAGGACAATGTGAACGCCTTTTAACAAGAAATAAAAAAAACTCAGGCAGTGACTCACTTGTAATCATACAGAGAATTAAAAAAAAACAAAACATTTATGTTGTTATGTTGGTAACGAATGAAATCAGTTTCGCGCCAATATTTAGAGACTAGGAGGCTGTTTAAACGCTTAGTTCTTGTAATAATTTTGTTCGAAAAAATACATATTTTTAACGTATACTAGCACGTATTTTTGCTGACATTAAATTATTCAATTTGGAAATTTGTAAAAAATATGCAAATTTATTGTATTTAGAAGTCATATTTATGTTTTTTTTTATTAATCAGTAATAGTCCTAGAGATTTTTTAACTTATGTCGTTTTCTTGCTTCAGTCACTCTTTCTTCCATATATTTAGTCTTTTAATGTAAATATTTAAATTTTATTTCTTAGTTATTGTAGACTGCGTTAGTCGTAATTGTAAATAAAAATAAATTATATCTATGGTTCTATATTTTTTTTTAATTTCATCGCCAACTACTTACCCAGACTTCAATAATACACATGTTACCATCCCATAAAAATCGTAAAACTATTGAAAATATTGAATCAAACTCCACAGAATTAAAATAAGAAGCAAGCTTTGTTACAAATACAGTGTTTGGGAATTTCTAAGACATTGTGCGCAGGTGTTATTATCCTGCACAATTTTAATTACTATTTTAATTGATACTATCCGACTGCAAGGGTATATCAAATTAAATAGAAATATAACTAAAAAATGTTGAAATATAAATAATAAATATAAAATAAATATTTTCACGCAATTCCCAATAGACAATTAAGTCCCTTCGACCCACTTTCCACCGAAGATATTTTCGGGACAACGTAACAGGTGGTGAGCCCGTCACCATGGGTTTTTCAAAAACTTTTCAAAAAGTTTTCGAAAAACCCATTGGTACGAGCCTGCCACCTGGGGATCGAACTTGGGTCTCTTGACTCGAAATTCGGACTGCCCAACCACTCGGCTATCGTTAAAAGATGCAATCTTCTTGTAAAATGTGCGGCGTCACCTATGCCGACCGACAACGTAAAGAAGAAGTTAGCATTATGACAGGTTTTGAAATACGATCTTGTCACTAAAATTGATAACGGCGTGCTTCGATGGTTTGGGTGTGTTGAGAGAATGAGTGAAGACCGAATGGTGAAGAAAATATATAGCACGAAAGTTAACATTTAAAAATGTTGAGGTAGGTCGAGACTAACTTAATAAGATAATAATAATAATAATAAATATCTTCACCCAATTCTGAGCTTAACTTAATAAGATCATGTGAGTAAATATAAGTCACGATAGCCGAGTTGTTGGGTGGTCGGTATTGCGAGTCGAGAGACCCGAGTTCGGTCCCCAGGTGGCAGTACCAATGAGTTTTTCAAAAACTTATGTACGAATTTCATCGTTGGCTTGGACATAAAGACGGCGACGTGCTCACCACCTGTCACGTTGTCCCGAAAATATCTTCGGTGGAAGGTGGGTCAAAGGGACTTAATTGTCTAGACTTGACCTCTGTCTACCCCTGTATTGGGAATTGCGTGAAGATATTTTTATGTGAGAAAATTGTTCGAAGAGCCGCCCTTTTTTGGTCTTGAGTACGCGGATACCTAGACGTGAATGTATGAAGAAAATTATTAATCTGAAAGAAATGAAGGTGATATGGTGACACTTGGCGGTCTGTTGTCTTTGGCTATCTCGTTAGGGATTGTGCTTGATGATAAGTAAGTAAAAGAAATAAGTAAATTTGCTCTCGTTCCTGACCTGACCGGTAACCTGAACTTAATTGTTTCCATAATTCCTACCTAGATTAACTGCAAATAAAAATTATCAATATGTGCACGCTATTTTCAATACTGGGTTAGACAGAGGTCCAGACAACAAAGTCCTTTGGGGTCTAATTTTCACCAAAGACATGTTTTGGGACAACGTGACAGGTTATGAGCATGTCGCCGTCTTTATATCCAAGCCAATGATTTAAAATTGTACATATGTTTTCAAAAAACTCATTGGCCTACCGCCTGGTTATCGAACACGGGTTTCTTGACTCGAATTCCAATGACCTAACTAGTGCAAATGTAGTTTTATTTCAACAATAGTATAATTTTATTACAAGTGGACTGTATATGAGGGGATTTGAATCTTGAAATGGCAACCGGCACATGAAGGCACACACACTATCTATGGCTTCCAGCGACGAATCTTCTAAGCTTTCAAATCTGCGAAGCTTCCGTGGTATAAATTTCACACACAGATTTTACACAATAGAAGGCCTTTATTTATGAGTTTTGAAAATATAGCCGAAGCGTTGATGCGTTGTTATAAAAGAGCGAGACACGATGACGTGTGCGTGCGAGATGAACTGAGAATGTCGGTGATGAATTTAAAATTAAAGGAAAAAACAGAAGAATTTAAAAATAAACATGATTTTTAAATATACTTGGTTTGAAAGCGGGAAAATTGCAATTTGACAGTGGGATATGGCGGCAACCATTATGTAACAATTAAATACTAAGTATAGCAGTGACCGTGACGATGTAGTAACGGTGTAAGCATATTCCACTGCTTTTCTTCCCGAGGTTGTCGTAAGAGGCGACTAAGGGAAACTGCCTGGAATATCTTTATGGCAACCGATAGATTGCGGGATAACCATCACTAAAACTGTCAGACTGAAATAATCAGACCGAAGATGGGCAGACCTAAGACAGCACCGCCTGAGGTGCGATTGGTCTGGTTCTGCGATCGCCAATCCGCTTGCCAAGCATGGCGTAAAGGACGTAAAGGCTGCAACAGGCTCACGTCTGCCACATTGTCTCAAAAAATTAAAAAGTTAACTGTGTAGAACACTCTACCCCAATATATAATTGCATGGAGATATTTTGTATATTTAGTTAATTGACTCAGGCGTTACTTTGCGGAAATTCATTGTAAAGTTGTTATTTAAAAAATTACTTCGCAACCCTCCGCATGAAAATATAAAAAGGTATATGCTACCTGGTCCGAAGAGAAGAAGAAGAAGAAGAGCACCACCCTCCCTCCCACAGATGCGTGCACCAATTCCACAGACGTGTGCACCAACTCCACTGTATGCACCACCACCACTACACTCAAACCAGGTAACACACACCACCACCGAAAACGCGACACGTGTTTCGCCTCAAAACAAGGCATCCTCAAGCGAGTAGACTCTACGATGAGCGACCGCAGAGCTGCGGTCGCTCATCGAGAAAATTCCACCGTTCAAATTAGGCTTCCCCCTAAATCGACCGGCTTCTGCAGACTCCTTGCAAGATGGCAGTTCTTAGTGATAAACCAGAGCCATAGTTCTGGGAGCTATTTGCCCGTAACCATTTTAGCATTCTGATTCTGGGGACTATATCACTTACGCTGGTTCCGTTCTGTTTTTGAAGCGTGCGTGACGCTTGACTTGGCGAGTAAGGTGGTATGCGAGATTAGAGCGTTACGAAACGTGTGATCGGGCGAGGCGAATGGAAGTTGAGAAAGAGATATAAGGTATAAGTTAGTAATGATATAAAGAGAGAGAGATAGAGAAAGAGTGTGTTGCTTTGTAAATTACAGTAGGGCAAGAGAGAGAGGAGAAAGAAAATGTTTGCCCTCATATATTTTCTTTCTCTCTGTCATTTAAATTATCAATTAAAACCAATAGTAATTTTATATAAGTATGTCCAGAAAATTTATTTTTGTATATATATTTTCACACACATCTATATATACATATAGACAGAGCTGAATAAGTTTTACTTCAGTCGTGGTGTTTAAAACACACTCGTTTCTTTAATGTATAATTTTAAGTAACACTTTTTTTAACTCACATAAACGTGAGAATTTTTTATTACTTACAAATGATTGCACTAACAGTTTTTTACCACAAGGTACAGTGTTAGGCAAGATGTTACACTTTAGACAAATAAGGGCTATACATCTCGTATAAATATCTATTACAGTTTACATTAAAAAAAACCACCATATAGACTATTCTTCCACACTGTTTTACTCACATAATTTGCATTAAGCGGTAACGTACGTTATTTATAACGTTTTTTATAGCCTTTTTTCCAGCTTTATCGGAAACCATTTATAAGTTTCGAGGAACAAACTTATATAGCTCAGTGCGAACGCAAAAACCAGCCCCCCTCTGGCTTGAAGTGTCTCGGAATGTTCCCAGGAGTTTCCAGTATTCATGTCGCTCTTAATTAGTTTCTTAGTAAACTTTATACGCAGGCAAGTGTTAATTGGCTTAACAAATACACTGCTCAGTGTTTATTTAAATAAAATGCAACCGTAATATCTTTACTAGTCACTTCACTAGCCGGTCACAGCTTCGTCTGCATCACGTATAATGAACGAGGTGTAGTCGACTTTTTTTTAAAATATAATTCAAAAAGAACACAACAATATTATTATTAATATTACTGAATTACATATCATCACGCACAATCCCTGACGGGGTAGCCGGAGAGAACAGAAAGTGTCACGATCCTTACATACCTCTTTTCGCTTCTTTTATATTTTGTGATCTTTGTTAATGTTTCATATTTAGTAAATAATAATAATAATATCGTCACGGAATTCCCAATACAGGGGTAGACAGAGGTCGAGTCTAGTCGACCCCCCTTCCACCGAAGATATTTTCGGGACAACGTGACAGGTGGTGAGCCCGTCGCCGTCTTTATGTCCAAGCCAACGATATTCGCACATAAGTTTTTGAAAAACCCATTGATACGAGCCTACCAACTGGGGATCGAACTCGGGTCTATTGACTCGAAATTCCGACCACACAACCACTCGGCTATCGTGACTTCATATTTAGTCTTTTGATGGTTTTTAACATCGCTTAGGATTAGGTATTAAAAATTTTTTGACTATAAATACTCATTGTTGTAGTTCTTAAAATTTTTAGTATTTATACGTTTAATCCCTATACTACACTCTTTTTTAACTTAAAACAATACTGTCATACTCTATCACTGTAGATAGCGGTAAAAGTTTCGTCTCCTGTTAAAAGTTTCGTCATTGGTGGCGCGCACCATTTTGTCAACGGCCCGAAAAGCACTTGTGTTTTTGCATTTTGTCACAAATGAAATATTTTTCTTCCTTTTTATTAGATTAAAAAATATTATAGAGAGATTAAAAAAATATTTGGATTAACACTGTGGACTTTTACTTATAAAAGTAAGTTTGAATTTGAAGTAAAATATAATAATAAAGGCTGGCGTGAAGAAAATTCAAACTTAATATTTTAGTTGCGAAACTAATTAATTTACGTTAATTGAGGAAAAAATACTAATATTTTTAAATAAGGTAAAGTTTTTTTTGGAATTATTATTTATTATTTTCTTATGAGACAAAGGTCTAGACAATTAAGCCCTCTCCACCCAACTTTCTCCGAAACCTATTTTCGATAACCTGTCAAATGGTCAACCTATCTCTGTCTTAGTAACCTATTCAACGGCACATTATACTCACATTACATATTTTAATAAATAAATGTTCATATATACATATTAACATCCATGACTCGAATACAAACATTTATATTCACACAAATATTTCCCCAAACGGAATTCAACCCGCAACCTTCAGCCTCGGAGGCAGGGTCATCAAGTAAGCTATTGGATTTTCAAAAAAAAAGTGTTTTTTGGCAGAATAGATATAACTAAGGTATGTGTTAGCCAGTGCAAGTCTATTGAGTGAACGACTGACCAAAGTATATGTAGTCACTGAGTATCTATGCATTCGTACAACCTAATTTAAGAAAGAATCGCATTAAAAATAGAGCCACAATGTCCGAGTAGTTGAGTCACGGGTTCGATCCCCAAGAAGAAGGATCGAAGCCTATATTTACGAACGGTATCGTTGCCTAATACACTTTTCGACCTCAGTTAGAGTGACGTACACATCGGATTTCATGGCGTCCCTGGCTCTGAAGGCCCGGGTTTGATTCCCGGTCGGATTATACTTACATTTTCTCAGGTAAATTATACTTACATTTTCTCAGGTTGGGGTGGTTGTAATATCATCGTTGTTTCTCATTACATGATACAGTGCTTGAGCTGCTTTGGGATCAGCGCAATGTATATGATGTTTTCCCTATCTATCGATGTAGAGAGATGCCTCGTATCTACATAAAGACGGCGACAGGCTTACCATCTCTCACATTCTCCCAAAATAAGATTCGTCGAAATGTGGTTCAAACGACAAAAAAATTATCAAGTCCTCTACCTACCCCAGTATTAAGAATGCGTGAATATGTACAATGCAATTAGATGTTATAAAATGTATGAGCAGCATTCTCTTCTATTCAAATGAGCTCGTTAAAATAATTAAACACGCGCTAAGCGCAGCTATAAATCATGCGAAGCGATTTCCAAGCTTAAGATGATTTAACTGTGCTGTACTTGGAATCGAAGCCGGGACGTTCCGCTAATTGTTCCACAAATCTTAACTGTGCGGCCGTCATAATTTGCTTTTGATCTATTTTAAATGCGTGCAATAGAATTAATTTGCGTGTTTGAGCTGAAAGAGAACGTGGGACGTTGTCAGCCAGAAGATGTGTGTTAGCGCGCAAGGGGAGATGATGATGATCTTCGTCTCGCGTCTTCAGTCACACGTGGGCCATGGAGGCACCCACGAGGAATCTAGAAAGCAGGTGCCCTAAAGAGCACCAACCCATCTTGACCTTTGCTATGGATCTAATCTCTGTGTCCACTGGCAACCACATTTCAGTCGCGGACGGCAAGAAGAATCCCGCACCTTGATTTCGACACCAGTTTCTCCCCGAGTAGCCCCTCCTCAACTTTATCGGCGCGGTTTCCGCCAGAGTGGCAGACGCAGATTAAAGGGAGCATGGACAATTGTTACCAATAATGAATAAATATATGAATATATGGCGACAATCAGACAACATCCATCCGTAAAATTAATTGCTCTGTCATCCAAAACTATCATCAGAAACAACACCAACAAACATCCGTGCTGGAGAAAACGTAGAGAAAGTGTTTTCCACATTTCCCCATCTGATATACGAACGAGATCTCGGAGCAGGCGAAACCATGGATTCCGATGTTTACGCCACTGGTCTACGGCGGTCGTCCTAACACCAAATACCAAATCCTGCGTCCACGTCAACTGAAGAGGACGCGGTGGTGGTGGTGGCATAGCGACGCAAACATCTGTAAACAACCGAGGCGCACTTGAAGAGGGCTTCGAGCGGCTTCAGGCCGGCCATCCATGCAATTTACTGGCCATGAAAGTTACCATAACTTCACTGTCCAGTTAGCAAACCCTCCTTTATTGCGACGTGAGAAACCACACCAGGCGCAGTACCTGTTCTTAAATTAATTTCAGGGATATAAATCGTTAATATAGGGATGCCATGTTTGCAGTTTATTGTAAATGACCATGAACTTTAGCTGTTACCTGCTTTTGATTTGGTGTTTCACCAGAGCTTACTCGGTATAATGTGACAGGCGGTGAGCCTGTCGCCGTTATAGAGCATAAGACGACGATACAGATAGAATTTATATTAGTTTCTAAAAACTCATGGCTTCTACATTGTGAACTCGAATCTAATTCCGACTCCTTATTCCTAATTCGAATTCTATAAATCTAATTCGGTTCATCAATTCTAATTTCATTTATAATCGAGATCCGTTTCTTGGAATTAGAACGCTAAAAATCCAGAGTTCGCTGCCACTGGCCGCAAATATGCGGCTTTAAACTAAAAAAAAGTAATTTCGGAAAGTAAGGACATCCGAATTTAATTTCACGACCACATTCCCGCCATTTTCTTCCGTCAGTAATTTTATGATATGTGTCATTTATTGCAATTTTGGTAATTTGTCGTGTAATAATCATCATATTCCTCTCGGTAATTTTCACATATTTCCATCTCGGAATGGAAAACACGCCGCGTTCCATTCTCTCGTTTAGTTTCAAAACTGCCGTAAAATTAATTAAAGTGTACATTGTATAAATAAATATTAGGTTTTTTTTTTTTTAATTTAGCTCTTTTCTTACATTTCGACAGTTTTAGAGCGTCCGAATTTAAGTTGCTACTTTGTTAATTTTATCCTGACGTCTCCAATTAACTACTTAATGTAACAACTGCGCTTTAAGTTTAATCTGGTATTTTCGGGTTAGTTCGCTTTGACCTTTCTTGCCTCTTATAACATTCACGCGAAGAAAGTTCGTGTATTTACAACGTAGTATGATAATAAAGATAATTTTGAAGTTACGTTTTCAATTCGGACTTTAAATCTTTAGACAATAGACGGTTGATGAAATTCGAAGCTTCTCACATGTAGACAGAAGGTACCTAATAAATAAAGACCTGCTAGAACGGGTTCCGTTGTCGTGGCGGTGGGGCTTAATAACCGTGGGTCTGGACACCCACGGGGCACCAAGAGGAACTCAAGTGGCCGGCCTAACTTAGCGAGCTCTTGATGAAATGGCATATTAAATAAATAAATATCTTCACGCAATTCCCAACACCAACTATAAATTTTTTTTAAAAACCCATTGGTTCGAGCCAGCCACTTGGGGATCGAGCTCGGGTTTCTCGACTCAATTCCGACCCCCCAATCACTCGGCTATCGTGATGAAATGGCGGTAATGGAAAAGCCTTAAAATGTAATATAAAAAGGATACGGAAAGCAGACAGACAACAATCTCGAAATATACTATACCAAAATTTACTAGACCAGCGCAGCGTTTACAGTACTGGACGTTTGGTGCTGCGATCGCCAATCCGCTTGCCGAGCGCCGCGATTATTACAAACTCTCCATAACGGGAGAGGCCCATATCCTGCAGTGGATTGTTACAGGCCGTTACGTATTTTTGTCATGTCATATAGAAGTGTTCCCAGTCCGTTAAGTTTTATAGGTTGGTAACAATTTCTTGACACGTTAGCTATGTTTATGTGAATATTTACAATGCTGGTACGTCACTGATAACAAGAATATATTCAGCGGGCATTTCCGCTCGGTGAAAAAAAAAAACATTCGTGCCAGTTTTAGTTTATGACATTTAGTCGGACAGCATTTGTTTTTAAAAATTCGTAATTCGAAATACTTCTGTCACACTGCTACACATATACGGTACAGATAATAGAATTTCTGGAATATTTACAAGATAAGTGTTTTGTGTACTTTGTTATAAAAATTTCCGAAGAAATAACAATTTACAGAAACTTGAAACATTTAACAGTCACGATCAATTGAGCACACGTTTTACCTTTTTATGTATTTCCAGGTTTTGTCTCAACTCTGTAAAGTTATTTAAAAATCCTGTTTGAATTATGCACCATTTTGTAGTTATTCTTTATATCTGTACGTTATATCACCATATTTGTTCGAAAATATGTTTAAAATGCAAAAGAAACATACTCCGTCCGTTGTCTATGCACATTTGAACACCGAAGGCATTACCAATCGATTGTAAGTATTCGAGATATTTTGTTGTGGGTTTTTAAATGTGACATAACATCGATACACAGAATTAGAATTCATAAATTATAGAGTACTTAAATTGACTTCTCACTGGAAGACATTCTCTATGTTTCTTTTTTAGAATGTATAAATATACAAGCTCTTTTTTCTGTATTTTTTTCAACGACCCCCCGTGGACGAGTTGCTAACATTCCCGTTTTCATGGTGTCACCAGCTCTGAGGTTTCGATTCCCGGAAGGGTAATGTAGAAAACACCTTTTCTACATTTTCACAGGTGGTATTTTCGTTTTTTCTGATTCCATAACACAAGTAAGCAGCTACACTTCGGATCATGTATGTGATGTTGTCCCTACCTATGTACGTATTTATTATATTTTTTATATACCACGTGTATATACGATTTACATAAGTCACGATAGCCGAGTGGTTGGGTGGTCGGAATTTCGAGTCAAGAGACCCGAGTTCGATCCTCAAGTGGCCGTATCAATGGGTTTTTCTAAAACAACCTATGTACAAATTATATCGTTGGCTTGGACATAAAGACGGCGGCGGGCTCACCACCTGTCACGTTGTCCCGAAAATATCTTCGGTGGAAGGTGGGTCGAAGGGACTTAAATGTCTAGACTAGACCTCTGTCTACCCCTGTATTGGAAATTACGTTAAGAATATTTATTTATTTATTTATTTTATATACTAGCATAAAACGGTAAGGTTTCTCCGAATAAGAAGAAACTGAGGATAGAACTCATATTATTTGGTTTCATTTCTATATATTTAAATACTTACTTTCAATGGCCCATTTCAATGGCTCATTCAATGTAAGAATTTGCTAACCCCTTTTTCCAGGGTTTACAACCCTGGAAAAGGGGTTAGCAAATTCTTACATCGAAAACACACGGCAAAATTAAGATATACGATATAATACTTATTAGATATTACATTCGTCTCCAATAAATTATTAATGTACAGTTCAACTCCACACAAACGTTCCCGATACCTATTATAACATTTCCACAAAAAAAAAAAAAAAAAAAAACAAGACTTCGACAAATTGCGCCGCGCTATCTCCGCAGTTAATTGGCAAAAATAAATATCTATTTATACACATTTAAAAACTTACACGGCACATTTGAAGCGGACGCTCTCTTGGCCCAGCAGTTAGCGCTCGTGATATATCGTCGGCTGGGCCACTAATTGGCCTCCAATTTTACTTGTCATAGCTCTTGACTTATGGCGACGCGAACACAGGATGTTGCTGCACCGTTATGTCACCCTGGTACTCTGATATCGCGATTGGTGTTCCGTTGAGGTCCGGATTTCGAAAATGGAACGCTTCCGATACTCCATATGTATTTTTATAATTAATATTCGATATGTATTATTAACATACTTCAATATAAGTAAGAGGTTCTCAATTCGGTTGGGGGCCCCTTTTTTCATTTTAATGTTTGTCACCTCATAATAACGTCATACGTGAACCGATTTCGAAAATTCTATTTTTTTGGTCGAAGAATAAAAGATTTAGCGATAAGGTCGCCCGTCTATTTGTGCATCCAATATCCAATATATAATAAAATATTTATTTTTGTTGTTTTTATGTGTAATATAAAAATAAATATCTTCTCGCAATTCCCTAATGTCCAAATGCGACGGACTCACCACCTGTCACGTTGTCCCGAAAACATCTTCGGTGGAAGGTGGAAGGACTTAATTGTCTAGACTAGACCTCTATCTACCCTTGTATTGGGAATTGCGTGAAGATATTTATATTTATTCATTTATTTTAATGTATAATATTCAAACAGCCTGTTTATAACATTCATTGAACATTATAGATCACCATAACCGAAACGTACGGGACGCGGCGAGATATCCTTTGGCAGGGCTTTAAGTGTGGCATGCTCCGTTATAGACGTGGGTTAGGACACGTTTCTTTCGTCAAATTATTATCTTACTAGCATCGAATGATTAGTTCGAATATTTTCAAATCAAAACATTTATTCATCGATATAAATAACCGTATGGTAACGGTGTAAGAATATTACCACTCCCTTTTTTGCCGCGGATGTCGTAAGAGACGACTAAGGGAAACAGCCTTGAATATTCTTATGGCAACCGATAGATGGCGGGATAACTATGTCTAAATGTGTTAGACCAAAATAATAAGACCTAAGATGGGCAGCAGCGTCTGAGGGGCGATTGGTCTGGTACTACGATCGCTGATCCGCTTGCCAAGCGTGGCGATTATGGCAAATCCTCCCTATGGGAGAGGCCTATGTCCTGCAGTGAACTTTAATGGGCCGTTATGTATGTATTGTATAAATAACATATATTATATCCATCGAATGTAACTTCTTCAATCTACTAAAATTTCGTGAAATCTATTTTGATTACGGTATACTGATATTTTTTTAAGTAATAATTATCTTTTTTCTTTTTAGGGGTTCGTTCACAGTTCTATGAGCTTGACTCTTAACAACCGAACAAACTACCAAGCTCAAAGCTCATTTTGTTACTTCTCCGTGTATTTCCTCAACCTTGACAATGATGGAGCCATACCCTATAAATATATATAGAAGTTACGCAACGACTTTCCCCTAACTGAGAAGGTACAGTTTAAGGAAGCTACATGTAAACTCTATTTTACTATTTTTTTTACAGAATTACAGCATTGAATATAAAATAATTGGAAGTAACATGGGAGCAATCATCTCATGCCCGAAGGTTACAATCATTAATGCATTCATTTACATTATTATTATCATTTTCGTGAAGTTTTTCTTTAATATATTTTTTTCGAAACTTAACTGTCTGTTAAGCACCAGGCCCAGTAAGTGATTTGCACATTAACTGGGGGTCCATTTTTAAATAAATACATACATGTATAGGGACAACATCACATACATTGGTTTCATCCCAAAGCACTGTCTTATGAAATCTTTAACTTAAAAATGCAGAGAAAGTGCTTTCTACATTACATTTTCTGTTTAAAACTGATGTATTCGCTAATCGTCTCCGGGGTCGTTAAAAATGTGTTATTAAATCAGAAACAAGGTAAGTACCAGACATTTTTATATTTAATACCATTATTTTGACACGATGTATACCATTACCACTACATGTCATAATTTGACATATAAGAAGGGCGTCAGAATATAGGGGTGGTATATTCTTTCTTCCCGTGGGTGTTGTAAGCGACGATTACTGGAAAATAAATCATTCCCTACTGGGGTAGACAGAGGTCTAGACAATTAAGTCCCTTCGAACCACCTTTTATCAGACATTTTTGGAACAAAGTGAGAAGTAGTCCCTAAGCAATCTTTATGTCCAAGCCAATGACATAAATCGTACATAACCTTTTGAAAAAACCCCATTGGTACGAGCCTGGTATCTGAGGATCGAACTCAGAACTCGTGACGCTAATTTCGATCACCCAACCACTCGGCTATCGTGACTGTGCTCTCAATAATGTTAATAATAATCGTTGTATTGATATAATGTACACTTTTTCGGTGAAGTTTTTGTTGAACTTCAAGGGGATATCCAGTGTCACTGCGGTTTACAGGTTTTTGATACGTTTCTCCTCGAAGAAAGGTTATATTTTAGTGTGTTTTTAAGCATGTAAGCCATATTGAGCGTTGTCACTTAACAAAAAATAAAAATAAATATCTTTACTCATATTCTCCAATCCTGGGGTACTGCTAGTACCTCAGTTCCCATGGCACCACCAACCTTTCGGGAGAAGGCGCCGGTTGTGCCTTTTTTCCCAAAGCGCTTGCTTGACTCCTGTGGTGACATCTATGTCTCCACATAAGAAGCTCGCTAGTGGTGGATTGAGGTAACACATCGAAGTCCTACATCGCGCTATCGAAGTTCGCACGATTACAAGCTTATGTACGATTGCCACACGAACACAATAGCGGAGGAGACGTCCTCCCCAGGTCACGATCACCCGACCTGGCAGGTAGCTACCATCCGCTACACTCCTTACAAATTCTTTAAGAGCACCTTGTATGGTTTGACAGTTCAGTCAACATCATCCCATCTGGGGCAGGTAATGAGCATATTGCCGTCTTACTCTTAGTGTACAAATCAATGCCCCTTTTTAACCTAAATTACCGTTTTCATATAATATTTATAACAAAATGTATAGTTTCAACAAAAAAATTACTCTACCACAAACTTGCAATCGAGTTTTATACGGCCGATGTTGACACTAATAAAACAAAATAGTCATAACAACAACTTATATAATTCTTTCATTGATTTACAAACATCAATCTCTCTACAATATCCTTTATTTATTCGTAAAAGTAGTGGTGACGGTATTATTTAACGATATATTAGTAAGCTATTGATATATTAACCATAGATTACTTATTTATTTCTAACTTGAGAGACTTAATAGAAGGCGACGATATCGACGCGCGCATCCGAACGCGCTCGTTAAAAAAACTAAACGCGCGTAAATCATTGCGCGCAGAGACAGAATCTGTCATGAGCGTACTAAAACAAGCGATATTATAAATTTATACCACGCACGGTTGTCTAACAGTTGTCTTCTTGTCTGTCTGTATGTTTAAGGACGCAAGATCGTCAAGCTTTAAGTATTTTCTTTTTTTATTTTTAATCGCTTCTTGTATTGTTTAAAGGTTAGTTATTTAAAAACCTTTCGTAGGTGTTTTTACTTTATCGATGTAGTTATATATTTTAATAAAAACTAAATACATTTTAAAAAATATATAGACCACCATGTGAGCAATTGCTCGGCCTAACTCGATCCCTTTTCTTATTAACATTTGCGCTATATATTTTCTTCACTATTCAGTCTTCATTCATTCGTGCCCAACATGCCCAAACTATGGTCGCACGCCCTACTCGTTCTTTGTGATAAGATGAACTTTAGAAACCTATGAGATATAAAGATATAGAATATAGCTTAGAATCTTGCAGACAAGGAAGTATCTATGAATCGTGACATTCCTTCCCTATTGCTTCCTCGTCTGGAATGTTGAGTACAAATTTTATAAATTATTTAAACTGCTTTAATCACGCCCCAAATGTTCATCATAAATGTTATTTGAACATACACAAAATCATTGTCGATGGAAATGTTAATGCAAATAAATATAACAAAACTAAACACGTTAAAAATCGTACACTCAGAGCAGACAAAGCCGGTGGCCAATCGTAGTCTCTCTCGAAATGAAAATCGTTGACATGCCACTAGTAAATCTGTCGATATGAGACATCCATCACACTAAGTGGTTGCTGCATGGCCGTTATTTATAGAAAACATCACATTTTCGCGCCTATTCAAACGTTCATATGCCACAAGATGATGGCAGATTATTTCTAGAGAATTATTCCCCATAATGGTTCATAAGGTATTATAATCTGTGGAGAATATAGTTAACTTAATTTACAATCTATATAGTTACGATAGCCGAGTGATTGGGTGGTCGGAATTTCGAGTCTAGAGACCCGAGTTTGATCCCCAGGTGGCAGGCTCGTACCAATTTCTTTTTCATAAAACTTATGTACGAATTATTCTTTCACATAAAGACGGTGACGGGCTCACCACCTGTCATGTTGTCCCGAAAATATCTATAAATAATATAATAATATAATATAAATATGGAAGGTGGGTCGAAGGGACTTAATTGTCTAGACTAGACCTCTGTCTACCCCGTTATTGGGAAATGCATAAAGATATTTATGTATTTATTTAATATAAAATCTGTAATTTATAACCTAACACTAGTTCGCGATACTGTTTTAACTACTCGTTCTCATTCATAAGCGCATTCATAAGCAGTAAGACTGCCTCGGGGGTTTTATCTATTCACAAACTTGTTGAAGTTTTAGTTTTGCATGAGTTAAACGTATTTGTGCTGACAGACGGAGATATTTTACGATCAGAATGTTTATTTACTAAATTTGAGAGCTTATTTACTTAGTTGACTTACTTATTCACTGGGCTGGGCTGAAAAGCCTGTAAAAGTCCACTGCAGGACATAGGCCTCTCCCGTATGGAGTATATGCGATAATTGTCACGCTTGGCAAGCAGAATGGCGATCACAGCACCAGATTCTTCGTATCTTAGACGCTGCAGCCTATCAAGGATCTAATTTATTTTGGTCTTGCACTGTTCGAAATCGTTATCTTGGGATAAAAACCCTTAAAGCAATGACTTCCTATAAAGGTAGTCATTGCTTTTCCTTGAGCCTCTTACGACATCCACGGAGAGAAAGGAGTAGTCAATTCTGAGGCCGATACTTGATCGAAACTTTAACAGGATTCAACCGGCACCTAATCTTAAGTTAAAAATATCTTCACACATTTTCAATACCCCCAGTATTTTAAGAGAATGAAAAGGCATTTTTTTCATTGTCCCGAAAATATTTTCGGTGGAAGGTGAGTTGAAGGGACTTAATTGTCTGGACTAGACCTCTGTCTATCCCTGTATTGGGAATTGCGTGAAGATATTTATTTATTTTATTTTATTTTACATTTTTTTGGGAGAACGTGACTATTGGTGAGTCTGCCGTTTTTACGTCCAAGCCAAAGATATAAATCGTGCATAAGTTTATGAAAAAAAAAAAAAAAAACATTGGTATGTCCCTACCACCTGGGGCTCGTACCCGAATTCCGATCACCAAACCACTCTGCTATCTCATGTGTTAGCTATGTGTAACGAATACAATTCAATGTCTGTTCAATCTACACTTCTACAGCCTATCAGAAGTATAATGCTGAACGTTGGCCTCGCCCATATGTCACCAAAAGGAACGGTCGTGAGCTAGCTGCATTCATCAACTTCCAGCAACATTTTGCAGGTCTCCCATCCACCACCATTTTATCAGGCGGTCGTCTTACAGATCAAAAGATGCAATTGTGTCTTGTGTAAATGTACAGGAAATGATAACTAAAAAGTAGCCGTGGGTGAAGGAAAACAGGTATAAAATAAATATAATATCTTCACGCAATTCCCAATACAGGGGTAGACAGAGGTCTAGTCTAGACTTAAGTCCCTTCGTAAGTACCTTCCACCGAAGATATTTTCGGTAAAACGTGACCGGTGGTGAGTCCGTTGCCGTCTTTATGTCAAAGCCAACGATATAATTTGTACATAAGTTTTTGAATAACCCATTGGTACCAGCCTGTTGATCGAACTCGGGTCTCTTGACTTGAAATTCCGACCACTCAACCACTAGGCTATCGTGACTAGTATTGCTATATATGCTTTACTATTTACTATATATGATTGGGCTAAAAATATAAACATTTTAATTCAAAAATTAAATTCTAAACTTTTAATTTCAAATCTCAAACAACCAAACTGCCTTCCGAACAAGTTTAAAGTGAAAGCAAACTACGCCTATACATGAAATATTGCCCTAATTGCCATAACAACCCTCACAATGCGTTACTATTGCTTACACCAACATTTGAAACTAAATATCAAACAAACAACTTTACCTTTGCGGCCCTTTAAATATCGACACTAGGAATTTGTCCAAGGAACGCACATAATAGCAGTAAATATAAGTTGGTGGTTTAATAGTGTACTTACAAAGTTAAGTTTGCAGTTGTAGAAACGTTGTGATCAATCGTTTGTTAGATGCATTGGCTGTAGAAGGATGTTTGTAAAGTTGTATGAAAAACTACAATATTGATTGTGCAGTTACGTTGATCATGATCGGTCAACATCGGGCGCTCTCGACAAACATCGGGCGAGTTCGGCAAACATCGGGCGAGTTCGGCAAACATCGGGCGAGTTCGGCAAACAGAAATGATTAGCGATAATGAGGAAACTGTAACATCAATCAGGTGTTTGTTTTTAAATTCGTTGGATGAGGAAGGCCACGACTCGTGCCTTGCTTTAATAAAACGGCCATGAATGAGCAGAAGCACGCAAAGGGTTCCGTATTAAATTTCTGCAATGTTGTCTCGGATTATTACGGTATATATACATATATAAGTCACATACATAAGTCACGATAGGCGAGTGGTTGGGTGGTCGGAATTTCGAGTCAATGGGTTTTTCAAAAACTTATCTACGAATTATATCGTCGGCTTGGACATAAAGACGGCGACGGGCTCACCACCTGTCACGTTGTCCCGAAATATCTTCGGTGGAAGGTGGGTCGAAGGGACTTAATTGTCTAGACTAGACCTCTGTCTACCATTGTATTGGGAATTGCGTGAAGATATATTTTTTATACATATATAAGTAATTCGTAAGCTGTTATACTCAAGGAGATTTTTGTACACTTTGTTAAATTTCGAGGCGTCTATATGGCGTGTATCGCAAAAGGTGAATATGGGAAATAGCCCTTGCATACCGTCCAGCGTAATGGCATCCCAAAAAATCCCAGACTAATCCCAGACTAAAAACTATTCAGATCGTTGTTGGGCAGAAGAGTCTAAGGTGCGATTCGTCTGGTGCTTTCTCCAATCCTCATACCAGGCGATTATGACTTTATATTAATTTTATATTAATAAAAAAATGAAGTCGATTTTTTTCTCAGATAAATAGATATAATAAATAGGATATTTCACTATACATTAAAATAATATAGACATTAAATTTTACATAGAAAAACAATAATTTTTATCTTCACGTATTTCCTAATACAGGGGTAGTCAGAGATCCAGACAATTTAGCCTTCTGACCCAAATTTTACCGGACCTTACGAGTCCACCTCATGGGTATGGAACTCGGAAGTTTTGACTCAATTTGAGAAACCTATCGGTTATCGTGACTTGTATTTTAACATTACATTTATATTTATACATTTAATTTATTTATTAAATTTATTTTAATGAATATGGGTATATATGAATGTATATATATATAGTAAATTTATTTCCGTCGTTTTGATAAAATATTTGTAATTGTCAAATTTCCGTAGTATTAGAATTAGCACATATCCATGTTAATTGAACTAATGTTCCTTTTTACAATCAGTTTGTCTTTCCGAAATCGCTTAAAGCGACATTACCACCGATTGTAGCCTTCACTTCTCTGAAATTTTAAATTGTCTTACAGCATCGTGCGTAATAAAGAGTCTAACTATTTACAATCTATCAATATTTACAATTTACGTACAAATGATATTCATTACGCAAACGCCAAACGTCAAATGTCGAAATACCAACGAGATTCGCATAAGAATGGCCCCGAGATAAATTTTCAGACGCGAAGCGCCATTTTAAATGAAATATCGAAGTCGAGCATACTGCGCAGCGTCGGACCACACACGAAGCGCGCGCCCGCGCCGAGCTCCGCTAGCTGCAGTGGATACGACACTCGTTTCTAATTTTTTTTTTTATTTTCGCTTGTTAAACCGCGAACAAATGGTTTGTGTTTTTTTATGTGGGTCGTGTTTACTCTTAAAATAATATGATGGAAAACTTATTAATGGCCAGTTACGTTACTATAATTGAATTATTATTATTTTATATTAATTATTTTAATTGAAATTATGAAATTACAGCGTTCGATAAATTTGTACTGACGCTCCCATATAGTGCTGGCAGTGAGCACAGTAAAATAAAAAAAAAATGTTTTATTTCTTTTTCCTTTTTTTTCTTTTTCCGACCAACTCGGTGGCAACAGTTCTTAATTATGAGTGCCAGTGTCAAAGTTATATTAAAATGTTGTTTATAAAAATGTATTAGTGTGGATGAAAGACATTTCAGAAGGGTTCAATCGATTGTTATCGTTGTATTCACTGTCACTGTAAGACAGTCGTTTGTAGGCAAGCTAAGGAATATATTTAGTTTTATAAAAATTTGGATAAAACTAAAAAAGTTTTTTTAAATAAATACAATGATCACTCAAAAATATGTTTCCTTCCTCAGTTTTGATTTTTCCATACATAATACGTAATGTCATGTAGAAGTTCACCGCAGGACATTGATTTTTACTATAAGAAGAATTTGCCGTATTTGTGGCGATTACTTTGCATATATATTTATTTCGATTGTATTATATACAGTGTTTCGTGTTACTACTTTTCCCTTCATCATGGTATTTCATGGCTATAGACGTTTTATGGCTATTGATGCTTTAGACATCTCTTACCACACCCATAGAAAAAGTACACAGCATATTCCAAAATCGTTACCATAAGGCAGTTTTAGTTTAATATTGCCTATACTATTATTAAAATCTGACAAATGTCTGTTTTTGCTCGATTTTCAAGGTCATTCAAACTATCATGACGCCAGCAACCAAATAATTATGACATGGTTTTCGTTCCTCTTCTTTCATTGGTTTATGGTCTCTATTGAGACTCTAGATGTAGTTAAGATGGATATGTGTACTGCGTTCACCAATCTATTTGTCATACCTGGCGATTATTGTGCATACTTCTCACGGGATTGTATCTTGCAGTGGGTTTTGAAGGCCGTTTAATAAACCAGGAAACAAAAAAAAAACAGTTAAATTTACCGTGTGGTAATGAGGTTCTACTAACGGAAAAGAAACAGCCGAAAGAAACTCCAAAGATCTCATTTTTTCTTGCATTTGTTATATTTCTTCACGCAATTCCCAATACAGGGGTAGACAGAGGTCTAGTCTAGACAATTCAGTCCCGTCGACCCACTTTCCACCGAAGATATTTTCGGGACGTGACAGGTGGTGAGCCCGTCGCCGTTTTTATTGTCCAAGCCAATGTTGTAATTCGTACACAGGTATTTGAAAAACCTTTTGGTACGAACCTGCCACCTAGGGATCGAAGTCGGGTCACTTGACTCGAAATTCCTACTACCAAACCACTCGACTACCGTGACTATTATTTGTTGTAACAAAGCAAATACAATATTGAATATAATACTAATTATAACCAGCATGGGAGCGATTAACTCACACATCGACTTATTAAAATCCCTAAAGCCGTTATAACTTGAAGAACTAACAAACATACAAACTTCTGCATTCACAACATACAATATTCCGATTAATTCAGGAAGTTCATAGTAATTAAACCTTAATCTATTTAATGTCCATATAATAATAACCGGTTATGTCGCTAACAGCGTCCCGGGTATGTCTACGTTACAACCCGGGAGCAATAAACGAGTAATATTAATAACATTAATGGCCCCCGCGTAACGGGCACGACACGGAGACGACACGGGTACCGCACGACGCAGGTTCAGCGGTTAATTGAATCCGGTACTGCCGTGAGAGCTAAATCTTAAATTATCTTTATCCGATAACAAATCGTCTTTGGTTCGTGTGAACTTAACAATTTATAAATCAATAACTATATTTGCTTTCTTTTTATTTAGTTTTTAACAAACTGTTATTTCTTTCCGACGTTTCGAATGCTTTACAGCATCCGTGGTTACTGGGAGACTGCCCTCGTAAGAGTCCCCCGTTACCATGGGCCACGAGAAATTATATTATTATATTTAAATCGTAATATATATTTACTATTCGTTCTCATAACGGCATATAAAATCCACTTCAGTACATAGGCCTCTTTCGTTGGTCAGTTAGCCACCACGCTCGTCAAGCGGATCGGCGATCTTAGAACCGGACTTTTCACCTTACACGCTGCTTAACCTCACAGGCCTGCTTATTTTGGTCTGATGTTTTTACAAAATGCTTATCCCGCCGTCTGTCGGTAGCCAATTGTATTTGAAGGCTTTTCACTTAGTCACCTCGTACGACACCCACGGGAAGGAAGGTAGTGGTATATTCTTACGCCGAAACCACACGGTAAATATTATATTTTTGCTATTAGTTTATTGTAATAATCGTTTTGCTTTTAATTGAAACTTCTTTTCTCTTTTGCACATTGTAATTTGCCATCATCATTTCAATCTTTGCTTTTTTGACTTGTAGAGAATGCTGTAAGTCCGCCATTTTAGTACAGAAGAAGTTTAAATAAATAAATACATACATAGTTTAGGACAACATAACATACATAGCTCTGATCCCAAGATAAGTAGCTATAGCACTTGTGTTATGAAATCAGAAACTACGAAGGTACCACAAACACCCCGACCCGAGAAAATTTAGAAAAGATTTTCTTCATTGATCCGACCGGGAATTGAATATGGGACCTCAGAGCTTAGAGTCCATTTAGATCATCGTTTCATCGGAATATCCTTAAAATAGCGATAAGATTGCCCATAGACATATTTTCTCATGAAATAAAGCGTAAGCTCTCTCTCCTCAATTCATTATTCTCCGTAAAAATTATTCTCTAAATTATTCTTTGTAGTAAATTTCATAGAAAATACAAATATTTGCAACATGTTTTCGTAATAATCCTAAATGTTCCAAAATCCTAATAGGTCTAGAAAATTTAGTCCTTCTAGAAAATAAGGCTTAAGCTACTTACTTTGAGGTCAGAACAAAGATGTTATGCCTATTTATATTTATTATATATTTATTAAATTTATTAGTATATATGTATTAGTATACGCCGAAGTTCCTTCAATGTGCATTGCGACAGAGTATCAAATATAGTATCAAATACGATGACTGGCAATCCACCATAGTGCATTTTCTAAAACCGGAACCAAGAATTTTCTACCCTTCATTAAAATTTTATATATTTTCCCATCGTCAATATTTGAAGAAGAGACACATTGTGGCTTCACTGATCTAGACGATGTTTATAGGCGTCAGTAGTCTTTAAAAAAAATATTCAATAAAATTTGCATTGTAATGGACATCTTACATTTTAAACACTGCTGCTGGTCACCGGTCTGCTGAATTTGATGATAACCTCGCCACCTGTCATTCGCAAATTGTATTTTTAAAGTTTTTCCCATAGTCGCCTCTTAGTACAACCACGGGAAAATGAGGTGGTATATTCTTACGCCGTAAGATGGCAAGATGTTATGGTACCGCAATCAATCATCTGCCAGCCAAGTGCGACATCACCCTAATTTTAGTTTTTATAATCAGGATATCACAAATTGATTTACGTCCTTAACTTGGGATGAGCAATCTACTTAACCTAAATTTTCAAGGCTTTATTCTTTACTAGAAAGTAGACATCTTAAGATAACAGTGAATACAATAATTATGATTAAAAAAAAACATTCTTGTATTTTACTGTAAAATTTTCATAAAAAATATAAATACATTTTCCTTTTTTTTTCTTTACAGAATTGGCATTTTTTCTGCTGATAAGACATGCCGTTCAGAAAGTGATAGCATTGTAAAATAAAAATAAAAAAAAATAATTCCGCATACGTAATGTCAGTTGGAACCTAGCGGTGGACTCTCTCCGGCACTAAGTTCCAACCGAAGCCCTCCCAAAAAAGGAAAGGACTCGCACAACGCAACCCTGAATGATCATTTTACGATCACGCGCGTTGTTTTCAGCGAAATTACAACAAAGCTCCGTGTAAAGCACGGGATTTACGAGTATCGCATGGATGCGTTAACTTCGAGACCTCAAAGCTACATATTCTGTATATTAATTCTTTTGAGCAAATAATTTGACTTGTTTAAGATCGTTATGTTTCAGATGAAACTATTTTATACGGATTTTATAGTGTTTCGTATTTTTTATATTCGATAATACTGCAGTTATGGATGATTATAGTATTGCAATAAGATATTTCATCTTTTTCCTCTTAAAACTAGAAAGAGATGAACTTATTTGAAAATCATACAAGAGGAAAAATAGAAACGTATAATAGTGGCGCGTTGTCAAAATGGATACCTCTCAGTGATTATCTGTGGAAATTTATTTAATGTTCGAAATTTTGCTCCTTTATTAGCTTCATAACAAATATGTAACCAAAAAACATTGAAAATTCTTATGGCCTCATGATATAAAATATTCCAGAAATCATATAATATATACCGGAAGTCACGATAGCCGAGTGGTTGGGTGGCCGGAATTTCGAGTCAAGAGACCCGAGTTTGATCCCCAGGTGGCAGGCTCGTACCAATGGGTTTTTCAAAAAACTTATATACGAATTATATCGTTGGCATGGACATAAAGACGGCGACGGGCTCATCGCCTATCACGTTGTCTCGAAAATATCTTCGGTGGATGGTGGGTCAAATGGACTTAATTGTCTAGACTAGACCTCTGTCTACCCCTGTATTGGGAATTGCGTGGAGATATTTATTTATGTACCTGAAGAAATACATATTTAACGTGTTGTCAATTTTCACTGATTTCCAAATACAGGCGTAGCCTATGCGATTTGGTCCTTTCGATCCACAAACCGAAACTGAAACCTATTTGGTTAGGCTGATATCATTGAGTTTGAATTTTTTCAAAATTTATGTACGATTTATGTATGTATGTGTGTTTATGCGACGGCTGGCTCACCACGTGTCAAGTTGTCCCAAAACAATGTCTTCGGTGAAAGGTGAGTCCAAAGGATTTACTTGTCCAGACCCATGTCTACCTCCGGATTTGAAATGGTGTGAAGATAACGACGCAGGCCGAGACTAAGTTTCGAAGGGTATATGAGCAAATGAGGACGTGGAGCGTGCGTGGACTGTTTTAAATGGCACCGGCAGAATAACAGCGCTGCAGCAATACTGCTACAGCATATTTGCTGAGTCGAATGCCGTTATGTTGCTGTAATCCAGTAATATATTCTATTTTAATGTGTAATTCTTAGTTATAAATTTTATATGTATAGTTTTGTGGCAATGAATAAATATACTTCCTTTCTTTCTTCTTTCAAATTGTTTGTAAAGAGGAGGGTCAAGAGTACTCGGATACCTATACGTGGTGATTGTGAATTGGATAGAAGCGAAAGAGGTTTTCTCTAGCGTCAGAGATTATTTGTAAATATCTAACAAACATAAAATCTATACGGGAAAACGCTTGTCATCGTTTTAGTGTTAAAAACAATGATCTTTTTCACTTTTGTGAATCGTTTAAAACTTATTAAAAAAAAAATAATAAAAAAACAATCTGAAGAGCCCGCACGGGGATCGAACTCGAATCTCGTGATACGAATTCGGATTACCAACTAATGCTTTATCGTGATTAACCGAATTAAATACAGTGCAACCTCAATATAACGAACGTCAATGTAACGAATTCCTCGATTTAAGGAATTTTACAAATTCCCCTAGAACTGCCCATAAGAGTCTATGTAAAATATACCTTTAGCTGAAGCTTGATATTTATTGGTTTATCTTCGCGGATATACAAACTAGGGTAGTCAGACGTCTACACAATTTAGTATTTTCGACCAACATTACATCGGAGCTTATTTGAGACAACGTGACAGGTGGTGATACTGTTGCCGTCTCAGTGTTCAAGCCAACGTTAACGTATACTTACATAGACAAATATTTAAATAAACATATAAATAGTCATGAGTACTAACATTCTCATTCATCACACATTTATTTCCATAGGGGAATTCGAACTCGCAACCTTTAACTTCAAAGTAGACGTAGATGAAATAGACATGTACAGAATTAAGAAACCAATCAGTTTAAAAATATGAATAGTATACTAAGATCTTAGATAACTGTACCTGTACTTATAATTTATATTAATGTATAAATAAATGTCTAATTTATATTAATGTATAAATAAATGTCTTCACGCAATTCCCAATACAAGCGTAGATAGACGTCTAGTCTAGACAATGAAGTCCTTTCGACCCACCTTCCACCTAAGATATTTTCGGGACAACGTGTCAGGTGGTGAGCCTGTCGCCATTTTTGTGTCCAAGCCAACGATATAATTCGTACATAAGTTTTTGAAGAACCCATTGGTACGAGACTGCCTACTGGGAAACGAACTCTGGTCTCTTGACTCGAAATTCCGACCACTCTACCACTCGGCTATCGTGACTCCTTATAATTTATCGTTTCAATAATCTAATATCGTTATAATTTATATTATACTCTAGTACTAATTATGTACATTAAGGAGATGATAATTCAGATAATACGAGCATAGATCACACATCAGATGTAATTGTCTTTCAATTCGAAAATAAAAACGAATTGTTCGGATTAATACCAGCCACTGAATTTCACCATCGAACCTTACGGCATAATCAACAACTCATCACCACCTTGATGCTTGGCATTCCACCATACTGCGTTTTTGCGAAATTTTCCACCTCGAAATTGCACTTTATGCAATGTGCTGCCTTCAGCAGTTTCTCCGGACCGATACGACTTAGGGACCTTCATGAAAAGAGCCTATACCTTTCTCAAAAGCCAGCAATGCATCTGCTATGCCTCTGGTATTTCAGGTGTTCATGGGCGGCGGTGATCACTTACCATCACGTGAGCCACCTGCTCTTTTGCCCCCTATTTTATAAAAAAAAAGAATTAAAAATACATATTCAAATATATTTAATATAAAAATAAATAAAAATATCTTCACGCAATTCCCAATACAGGGGTAGACAGAGGTCAAGTCTAGACAATTAAGTCCCTTTCACCCACCTTCCACCTAAGATATTTTCGGGACAACGTGTCAGGTGGTGAGCCTGTCGCCATCTTTGTGTCCAAGCCAACGATATAATTCGTACATAAGTTTTTGAAGAACCCATTGGTACGAGACTGCCTACTGGGAAACGAACTCTGGTCTCTTGACTCGAAATTCCGACCACTCTACCACTCGGCTATCGTGACTCCTTATAATTTATATTAATGTATAAATAAATGTCTTCACGCAATTCCCAATACAAGCGTAGATAGACGTCTAGTCTAGACAATGAAGTCCTTTCGACCCACCTTCCACCTAAGATATTTTCGGGACAACGTGTCAGGTGGTGAGCCTGTCGCCATTTTTGTGTCCAAGCCAACGATATAATTCGTACATAAGTTTTTGAAGAACCCATTGGTACGAGACTGCCTACTGGGAAACGAACTCTGGTCTCTTGACTCGAAATTCCGACCACTCTACCACTCGGCTATCGTGACTCCTTATAATTTATCGTTTCAATAATCTAATATCGTTATAATTTATATTAATGTATAAATAAATGTCTAATTTATATTAATGTATAAATAAATGTCTAATTTATATTAATGTATAAATAAATGTCTTCACGCAATTCCCAATACAAGCGTAGATAGACGTCTAGTCTAGACAATGAAGTCCTTTCGACCCACCTTCCACCGAAGATATTTTCGGGACAACGTGACAGGTGGTGAGCCCATCGCCGCCTTTATGTCCAAGCCAACGATGAAATTCATACATAAGTTTTTGAAAAACTCATTAGTACTGCCACCTAGGGATCGAACTCGGGTCTCTCGACTCGAAATTCCGACCACCCAACAACTCGGCTATCGTGACCTATATTTAATGTTTTCGAATAATCATCACGGACACGTTCGTTAGCTGAGCTTTGCAAAGCGAATGTGAAATTTACAAACTTTATGGGTCCTGCGATAAAAGCCATGCCTAGTGCTGGAAAAAAATATCTTCACGCAATTCCCAATCTAGGGATAGACAGAGGTCTAGTCTAGGCAATTAAGTCCCTTCGGCCCACCTTCCACCGAAGATATTTTCGGGACAACGTGACAGGTGGTGAGCCCGTCGCTGTCTGTATGTCCAAGCCAACGATGTTAACGTACAAAAGTTTTTGAATAACCCATTGGTACGAGCCTGCCGCCTGGGGCTCGAACCACCCAACCACTCGGCTATCGTGACTTTTGCCTAGTGCTGGAGCTTTTGATAATGCATTCTGTTTATAGGCAAACGCAGTGTAGGACGACCACCCGTGATGAAATGGAGGATGGGGAACGAGATGGAGTGACGACTTTCAAGATGTTGCAAGACGACTTCCTGGATGGATGCAGGTGGCTGGGGCCCATTGGTTGTGGAAAGTTTTGCGACAGACCTATGTTCAGCACTGTGCTCTAGATAGGCTGTAAAGAAGAAGAAGATACATAGCTCGAATAGATAACATTACCGAATAACTTTTAAATCTTTAATATCGTACAAATAAATAAATATGTAATGATTAATATTATATATAGTATACAGTATAGTATTATTGTATGCAGTAATACTATGCTATATAATATATAGTTTAGTATTAGTGTATATATAGCACAGTCGACAGGCCTGTATCTGTCAGTGGACTTATAAAGGTTGTTATGTTTGTGAATGTATTAAATTCCGTTCAAATGAAAAATATAAACAATATCTTGACGCCATTCCCAATACAGGGGTAGACAGAGTTCAAGTCTAGACAATTAAGTCCCTTTCACCCACCTTCCACCGAAGATATTTTCGGGACAACGTGACAGGTGGTGAGCCCGTCGCTGTCTGTATGTCCAAGCCAACGATGTTAACGTACAAAAGTTTTTGAATAACCCATTGGTACGAGCCTGCCGCCTGGGGCTCGAACCACCCAACCACTCGGCTATCGTGACTTTTGCCTAGTGCTGGAGCTTTTGATAATGCATTCTGTTTATAGGCAAACGCAGTGTAGGACGACCACCCGTGATGAAATGGAGAATGGGGAACGAGATGGAGTGACGACTTTCAAGATGTTGCAAGACGACTTCCTGGATGGATGCAGGTGGCTGGGGCCCATTGGTTGTGGAAAGTTTTGCGACAGACCTATGTTCAGCACTGTGCTCTAGATAGGCTGTAAAGAAGAAGAAGATACATAGCTCGAATAGATAACATTACCGAATAACTTTTAAATCTTTAATATCGTACAAATAAATAAATATGTAATGATTAATATTATATATAGTATACAGTATAGTATTATTGTATGCAGTAATACTATGATATATAATATATAGTTTAGTATTAGTGTATATATAGCACAGTCGACAGGCCTGTATCTGTCAGTGGACTTATAAAGGTTGTTATGTTTGTGAATGTATTAAATTCCGTTCAAATGAAAAATATAAACAATATCTTGACGCCATTCCCAATACAGGGGTAGACAGAGGTCTAGTCTAGACAATTAAATACTTTCGACACACCTTACATCGAATATATTTTTAGACCAACGTGTCAGTCTGTTTGTGAGCCCGTTGCTGTCTTCATGTACAGCGATATAAATTGTTTAAAGTTTTGAAAAAACTCGTTGGTACGAGCCTCTCACCTGGGGATCGAAATCGGGTCTCTTGACTAGAATTTTGAATCACCCAACCACTCGGCTATCGTGACTTTTGCCTAGTGCTGGAGCTTTTGATAATGCATTCTGTTTTGCAAAACGCAGTGTAGGACGACCACCCGTGATGAAATGGAGGATGGGAACGAGATGGAGTGACGACTTTCAAGATGTTGCAAGACGACTTCCTGGATGGATGCAGGTGGCTGGGGCCCATTGGTTGTGGAAAGTTTTGGGACAGACCTATGTTCAGCACTGTGCTCTAGATAGGCTGTAAAGAAGAAGAAGATACATAGCTCGAATAGATAACATTACCGAATAACTTTTAAATCTTTAATATCGTACAAATAAATAAATATGTAATGATTAATATTATATATAGTATACAGTATAGTATTATTGTATGCAGTAATACTATGATATATAATATATAGTTTAGTATTAGTGTATATATAGCACAGTCGACAGGCCTGTATCTGTCAGTGGACTTATAAAGGTTGTTATGTTTGTGAATGTATTAAATTCCGTTCAAAGGAAAAATATAAACAATATCTTGACGCCATTCCCAATATAGGGGTAGACAGAGGTCTAGACAATTAAATACTTTCGACACACCTTACATCGAATATATTTTTAGACCAACGTGTCAGTCTGTTTGTGAGCCCGTTGCTGTCTTCATGTACAGCGATATAAATTGTTTAAAGTTTTGAAAAAACTCGTTGGTACGAGCCTCTCACCTGGGGATCGAAATCGGGTCTCTTGACTAGAATTTTGAATCACCCAACCACTCGGCTATCGTGACTTTTGCCTAGTGCTGGAGCTTTTGATAATGCATTCTGTTTTGCAAAACGCAGTGTAGGACGACCACCCGTGATGAAATGGAGGATGGGAACGAGATGGAGTGACGACTTTCAAGATGTTGCAAGACGACTTCCTGGATGGATGCAGGTGGCTGGGGCCCATTGGTTGTGGAAAGTTTTGGGACAGACCTATGTTCAGCACTGTGCTCTAGATAGGCTGTAAAGAAGAAGAAGATACATAGCTCGAATAGATAACATTACCGAATAACTTTTAAATCTTTAATATCGTACAAATAAATAAATATCTTCACGCAATCCCCAATGCAGGGTAGACAGAGGTCTAGTCTAGACAATTAAGTCCCTTCGGCCCACCTTCCACCGAAGATATTTTCGGGACAACGTGACAGGTGGTGATACTGTTGCCGTCTCAGTGTTCAAGCCAACGTTAACGTATACTTACATAGACAAATATTTAAATAAACATATAAATAGTCATGAGTACTAACATTCTCATTCATCACACATTTATTTATAAATTGAACCTGCAACCTTTAACTTCAAAGTAGACGTAGATGAAATAGACATGTACAGAATTAAGAAACCTATGAGTTTAAAAATATGAATAGTATACTAAGATTCAGATAATCGTACCTGTACTTATAATTTATATTAATGTATAAATAAATGTCTAATTTATATTAATGTATAAATAAATAAATATCTTCACGCAATTCCCAATACAAGCGTAGATAGACGTCTAGTCTAGACAATTAAGTCCCTTCGGCCCACCTTCCACCGAAGATATTTTCGGGACAACGTGTCAGGTGGTGAGCCTGTCGCCATCTTTGTGTCCAAGCCAACGATATAATTCGTACATAAGTTTTTGAAGAACCCATTGGTACGAGCCTGCCGCCTGGGGCTCGAACCACCCAACCACTCGGCTATCGTGACTCCTTATAATTTATCGTTTCAATAATCTAATATCGTTATAATTTATATTAATGTATAAATAAATGTCTAATTTATATTAATGTATAAATAAATGTCTAATTTATATTAATGTATAAATAAATGTCTAATTTATATTAATGTATAAATAAATGTCTAATTTATATTAATGTATAAATAAATGTCTAATTTATATTAATGTATAAATAAATGTCTAATTTATATTAATGTATAAATAAATGTCTAATTTATATTAATGTATAAATAAATGTCTAATTTATATTAATGTATAAATAAATGTCTAATTTATATTAATGTATAAATAAATGTCTAATTTATATTAATGTATAAATAAATGTCTAATTTATATTAATGTATAAATAAATGTCTAATTTATATTAATGTATAAATAAATGTCTAATTTATATTAATGTATAAATAAATGTCTAATTTATATTAATGTATAAATAAATGTCTAATTTATATTAATGTATAAATAAATGTCTAATTTATATTAATGTATAAATAAATAAATATCTTCACGCAATTCCCAATACAGGGGTAGACAGGTCTAGTCTAGACAATTAAGTCCCTTCGGCCCACCTTCCACCGAAGATATTTTCGGGACAACGTGTCAGGTGGTGAGCCTGTCGCCATCTTTGTGTCCAAGCCAACGATATAATTCGTACATAAGTTTTTGAAGAACCCATTGGTACGAGCCTCTCACCTGGGGATCGAACTCGGGTCTCTTGACTAGAATTTTGAATCACCCAACCACTTGGACTACCATCCGTTAAAATCATGTTCCGTAACCAAGTTTTCTAGTTTAACTTATTTTTTTCATCTATCAATAATGTCCTCACATTTTGATAGATAAAAAATAAGTTTCCTCCATAACACAGAGCTTGTAGTTATGTTCTTCATGTTATAGGAACAATAGTTGATCTAAAATGTTATGGTCTACAAACAGAATTGAAATCGTAAACGGCAATAAGTACCGCGTAATGATGTTGAAGATATCGTGAGGTATCTCACGTCTGAGAAATAATATTTCGATGTCATAAGTCAGCTATCCCGCATTGAATCGAGACTACAGATTATATACAGAATGCTATTTTACTCTATGATCGTTTGAAAAAGGATAGACCTTGCCCAGCGATAAAACAGATATTTTTAAAAGTATTCACAATACTATGACGTATCAATAACTTAGTTTGTAATGACCGTAACGTAACTGCCTGCAGTGGGTTCGAATCCATTCGTTTGTTTATCCAAAGTTTGAATTTTTATATGTACAAAATATCCCAAATAATGTCCTAAAATAAACTTCAGTGGAAATAGAGTCGAAAGGATTTCATTATCTATACCTGTGCCCAACTCAATGTGGCAAATGGCGTGAAGATATTAGAATTCATGTGGTACTTTTTCGAGTAGTCGTTACTTTTGTCCTTACTAGGCACCCCTCAAACGTAATGTTTACAAATATAACTGCATTTAAAACACCGCACCGGAAGCGGCAGCTCATTGAATGATTCGTTAAGAAAACATTTCTTCTCCAACTCTTAAACACTTACCACATCAATCAAATTATCGAAAACCCATATAAATGTTATTAGAGCCCACCATTTTGTAAAAGAATGGCGTTGTAAACAAACACACAGAGGATATACGCATATGTATACGGAGCGTTTGGTTGCGTTTAAATTCAATTATATTTTATATAAATAAATAAATATCTTCACGCAATCCCCAATGCAGGGGTAGACAGAGGTCTAGTCTAGACAATTAAGTCCCAATTATATTTTGATTGTGTATTTTCAGTGTTTAAAGAATGTAAATTAGTTGAATATGTTTTTTTGATGAAAAATTAATTTGAAACAATTCTTGCATCTTTTTGACGACGACCTTCATGGTTCAATAGCGTACACGACGGTTCAGCCGATCACTTTATCTGTAACTTCTGGGGTCTGCTTGTTTGTGGTATCTTCGTTGCATTTTATTTCGAAACAAGTGCTTAAGTTACTTACTTAGGGATTACAATGAAGAGGATTCACTACATTTATATATTATACATTCATTTATTAAAGGATTTATTACTTAAATTACAGTGCGCTGAGAATAGAAAATATGTATTCTACCAAGAGTATAAATCAAGATTTTAAATATTTTTTCCTAGCTTTTAGTTAAATGCCGATTGAGAACAACATAAGATACCTCAGACACGATACCCGAGTGGTTGGTTGATCGGAATTCGAGTCATGAGACTCGAGTTCGATATCCAGGTGGCCGGCTTTTCAAAAACTTATGTATCGTTAGCTTGGACATAAAGATGGCGACGGGCTTATCACCTGTCACCTTTCCCGGAAAATATCTTCCGTTGAAGATCGAAGTCGAAGGAACTTAACTGTCTACACTAGACTACCCCTGCATTGGGATTGGCGTAAAGATATTTTTTAAGACACTTTACAAATGAAACTTCGCGACCGATGTCACATTCGCCAACCGTATGTTCTACAATGTTCGCGTGTAGGCAACAAGTCCGTGCAGTCATTGCTTGAGATCAAAAAATGTATTGGCGCGAACCTCTTGGACTATTACCGCATGTAATTGTAATGCACCCAGACTACTTGATACTTGATGCTTGGTCTTTGATTTTTAAATGAATTAAAATAAATTAATATCTTCACGCAATTCCCAATACAGGGGTAGACAGAGGTCTAGACAATTAAGTCCCTTCGGCCCACCTTCCACCGAAGATATTTTCGGGACAACGTGTCAGGTGGTGAGCCCGTCTCTTGACTTGAAATTCCGACCACCCAACAACTCGGCTATCGTGACTTTTGCCTAGTGCTGGAGCTTTTGATAATGCATTCTGTTTATAGGCAAACGCAGTGTAGGACGACCACCCGTGATGAAATGGAGGATGGGGAACGAGATGGAGTGACGACTTTCAAGATGTTGCAAGACGACTTCCTGGATGGATGCAGGTGGCTGGGGCCCATTGGTTGTGGAAAGTTTTGGGACAGACCTATGTTCAGCACTGTGCTCTAGATAGGCTGTAAAGAAGAAGAAGATACATAGCTCGAATAGATAACATTACCGAATAACTTTTAAATCTTTAATATCGTACAAATAAATAAATATGTAATGATTAATATTATATATAGTATACAGTATAGTATTATTGTATGCAGTAATACTATGCTATATAATATATAGTTTAGTATTAGTGTATATATAGCACAGTCGACAGGCCTGTATCTGTCAGTGGACTTATAAAGGTTGTTATGTTTGTGAATGTATTAAATTCCGTTCAAATGAAAATATAAACAATATCTTCACGCAATTCCCAATACAGGGGTAGACAGAGGTCTAGTCTAGGCAATTAAGTCCCTTCGGCCCACCTTCCACCGAAGATATTTTCGGGACAACGTGACAGGTGGTGAGCCCGTCGCTGTCTGTATGTCCAAGCCAACGATGTTAACGTACAAAAGTTTTTGAATAACCCATTGGTACGAGCCTCTCACCTGGGGATCGAAATCGGGTCTCTTGACTAGAATTTTGAATCACCCAACCACTTGGACTACCATCCGTTAAAATCATGTTCCGTAACCAAGTTTTCTAGTTTAACTTATTTTTTTTTCATCTATCAATAATGATAGATAAAAAAAATAAGTTTCCCTCCATAACACAGAGCTTGTAGTTATGTTCTTTCATGTTATAGGAACAATAGTTGATCTAAAATGTTATGGTCTACAAACACAATTGAAATCGTAAAAGGCAATAAGTACCGCGTAATGATGTTGAAGATATCGTGAGGGTATCTCACGTCTGAGAAATAATATTTCGATGTCATAAGTCAGCTATCCCGCATTGAATCGAGACTACAGATTATATACAGAATGCTATTTTACTCTATGATCGTTTGAAAAAGCGATAGACCTTTGCCCAGCGATAAAACAGATATTTTTTTAAAAGTATTCACAATACTATGACGTATCAATAACTTAGTTTGTAATGACCGTAACGTAACTGCCTGCAGTGGGTTCGAATCCATTCGTTTGTTTATCCAAAGTTTGAATTTTTATATGTACAAAATATCCCAAATAATGTCCTAAAATAAACTTCAGTGGAAATAGAGTCGAAAGGATTTCATTATCTATACCTGTGCCCAACTCAATGTGGCAAATGGCGTGAAGATATTAGAATTCATGTGGTACTTTTTCGAGTAGTCGTTACTTTTGTCCTTACTAGGCACCCCTCAAACGTAATGTTTACAAATATAACTGTATTTAAAACACCGCACCGGAAGCGGCAGCTCATTGAATGATTCGTTAAGAAAACATTTCTTCTCCAACTCTTAAACACTTACCACATCAATCAAATTATCGAAAACCCATATAAATGTTATTAGAGCCCACCATTTTGTAAAGAATGGCGTTGTAAACAAACACACAGAGGATATACGCATATGTATACGGAGCGTTTGGTTGCGTTTAAATTCAATTATATTTTATATAAATAAATAAATATCTTCACGCAATTCCCAATACAGGGTAGACAGAGGTCTAGACAATTAAGTCCCAATTATATTTTATATAAATAAATAAATATCTTCACGCAATTCCCAATACAGGGTAGACAGAGGTCTAGTCTAGACAATTAAGTCCCAATTATATTTTATATAAATAAATAAATATCTTCACGCAATTCCCAATACAGGGTAGACAGAGGTCTAGTCTAGACAATTAAGTCCCAATTATATTTTATATAAATAAATAAATAAATATCTTCACGCAATTCCCAATACAGGGTAGACAGAGGTCTAGTCTAGACAATTAAGTCCCAATTATATTTTATATAAATAAATAAATATCTTCACGCAATTCCCAATACAGGGTAGACAGAGGTCTAGACAATTAAATACTTTCCAATAATAATCTTACATCGAATATATTTTTAGACCAACGTGTCAGTCTGTTTGTGAGCCCGTTGCTGTCTTCATGTACAGCGATATAAATTGTTTAAAGTTTTGAAAAAACTCGTTGGTACGAGCCTCTCACCTGGGGATCGAAATCGGGTCTCTTGACTAGAATTTTGAATCACCCAACCACTTGGACTACCATCCGTTAAAATCATGTTCCGTAACCAAGTTTTCTAGTTTAACTTATTTTTTTTTTCATCTATCAATAATGTCCCTCACATTTTTGATAGATAAAAAAAATAAGTTTCCCTCCATAACACAGAGCTTGTAGTTATGTTCTTTCATGTTATAGGAACAATAGTTGATCTAAAATGTTATGGTCTACAAACAGAATTGAAATCGTAAACGGCAATAAGTACCGCGTAATGATGTTGAAGATATCGTGAGGGTATCTCACGTCTGAGAAATAATATTTCGATGTCATAAGTCAGCTATCCCGCATTGAATCGAGACTACAGATTATATACAGAATGCTATTTTACTCTATGATCGTTTGAAAAAGCGATAGACCTTTGCCCAGCGATAAAACAGATATTTTTTTAAAAGTATTCACAATACTATGACGTATCAATAACTTAGTTTGTAATGACCGTAACGTAACTGCCTGCAGTGGGTTCGAATCCATTCGTTTGTTTATCCAAAGTTTGAATTTTTATATGTACAAAATATCCCAAATAATGTCCTAAAATAAACTTCAGTGGAAATAGAGTCGAAAGGATTTCATTATCTATACCTGTGCCCAACTCAATGTGGCAATTGGCGTAAAGATATTTTTAAGACACTTTACAAATGAAACTTCGCGACCGATGTCACATTCGCCAACCATATGTTCTACAATGTTCGCGTGTAGGCAACAAGTCCGTGCAGTCATTGCTTGAGATCAAAAAATGTATTGGCGCGAACCTCTTGGACTATTACCGCATGTAATTGTAATGCACCCAGACTACTTGATACTTGATGCTTGGTCTTTGATTTTTTAAATGAATTAAAATAAATTAATATCTTCACGCCATTCCCAATACATGGGTAGACAGAGGTCTATACAATTAAATCGTTCCGACCAGGTGGGACGAAGGGTCCACCGAAGATTTTTTTGGGATAACGTGATAAGTGGTGAGCCCGTCTCTTGACTTGAATTCGGACCACGCAACCACTCGGCTATCGTGACTTTTCTATAATATATGAATACATATTCATAAAGTTTTATTGCATAGTTAAAGGGACATATTTCAATCCGTTGTCTATGGTTTGGTTTAGGTAAAATCTTCACGTATATTCTCAATTTCGTATTGGTAGACAGAGGTCTAGTCTAGACAATTAAGTCCCAATTATATTTTATATAAATAAATAAATATCTTCACGCCATTCCCAATACATGGGTAGACAGAGGTCTAGTCTAGACAATTAAGTCCCAATTATATTTTGATTGTGTATTTTCAGTGCTTAAAGAATGTAAATTAGTTGAATATGTTTTTTGGATGAAAAATTAATTTGAAACAATTCTTGCATCTTTTTGACGACGACCTTCATGGTTCAATATCGTACACGACGGTATTTAAGGTGAGTACAGACGGGTTCAGCCGATCACTTTATCTGTAACTTCTGGGGTCTGCTTGTTTGTGGTATCTTCGTTGCATTTTATTTCGAAACAACTGCTTAAGTTACTTACTTAGGGATTAAAATGAAGAGGATTTTCTACATTTATATATTATACATTCATTTATTAAAGGATTTATTACTTAAATTACAGTTCGCTGAGAATAGAAAATATGTATTCTACCAAGAGTATAAATCTAGATTTTAAATATTTTTTCCTAGCTTTTAGTTAAATGCCGATTGAGAACAACATAAGATACCTCAGACACGACACCCGAGTGGTTGGTTGATCGGAATTCGAGTCATGAGACTCGAGTTCGATATCCAGGTGGCCGGCTTTTCAAAAACTTATGTACCGTTAGCTTGGACATAAAGATGGCGACGGGCTTACCACCTGTCACCTTTCCCGGAAAATATCTTCCGTTGAAGATCGAAGTCGAAGGAACTTAACTGTCTACACTAGACCACCCCTGCATTGGGATTGGCGTAAAGATATTTTTTAAGACACTTTACAAATGAAACTTCGCGACCGATGTCACATTCGCCAACCATATGTTCTACAATGTTCGCGTGTAGGCAACAAGTCCGTGCAGTCATTGCTTGAGATCAAAAAATGTATTGGCGCGAACCTCTTGGACTATTACCGCATGTAATTGTAATGCACCCAGACTACTTGATACTTGATGCTTGGTCTTTGATTTTTTAAATGAATTAAAATAAATTTATATCTTCACGCCATTCCCAATACATGGGTAGACAGAGGTCTATACAATTAAATCGTTCCGACCGGGTGGGACAAAGGGTCCACCGAAGATTTTTTTGGGATAACGTGATAAGTGGTGAGCCCGTCTCTTGACTTGAATTCCGACCACGCAACCACTCGGCTATCGTGACTTTTCTATAATATATGAATACATATTCATAAAGTTTTATTGCATAGTTAAAGGGACATCATATTTCAATCCGTTGTCTATGGTTTGGTTTAGGTAAAATCTTCACGTATATTCTCAATTTCGTATAGGTAGACAGAGGTCTAGACAATTAAGTCCATTCGTTCTTTTAATGAATCCTACTTAGAGCAACAATTATTGAATCGACTACTGATAATTTATCACATCAGATTAGTTAAATTGCCACTGTTTCTGGAACCAAATTTTATGCATTTAATGCATTTTTTTATTGATTTTAAAACATATAAACTATGGTGAACTTTTAGGTTATTATTTTTTATTTCATTTTTTTCTCTCTTTAGTTTGATAAAGTATTTTAATACCTATTTTGTATAAAGAATAAGAGACAAATGCAATTAAATACCAATATAAGTACACACATTACTTTTAATTATAATTTTAGTAACTACAATCATTAACAGCTTGCGAATAATCTTACGCAATTAACAAACTATTCTTAAACATCGATTTCGGCACGTGTAACTATTCTTCACCGTTCAATGTTTAATTTCTTTTAATATTCAGAACCCGTCGCTCACTAACATGATAATTGACAATATCTATTAAAATAATCGAAGGCGAAATATACGAAGCATAGAGAATAGAACCCTGTAAATTAAACGATCAAGAATCACAATACGCAATCAGAGAGCATTGTATGAATGCCTCGCGACGACTTGGGTGGTCCGAAAGTATCCCATAGCTCCGTCCCTTACACGCACGCGTGTTCTGATAGTAAGCCGTCCTTGTCTCTGACTGGGTACGGCTATCAAAGCCTATGTAAATGGAGACGAAACTTGTACTCGATCAATTAATAGTTTCATGGATAACTCGATTTATAATTTATGCTGTATTTATAACTTATTTAACTAATTAAATAAGTAATCCTAAGATTACTTATAAAAAAAATATTTATTTTCTGCTTTATCAAAGTTAATCATAGGATTCCAAAAAAGTTATATTTATGTATATATAATGACTTCAGTGGACGAGTGGCGTACTCACCGGTTTACATAGTAGCGACACTATGTAAACCGGTGAGTACGCCACACGCACGCATTGAGATCCAGGGTTCGATTCCCGGTCGGGTAATAAAAGTGTCCTCAAACTTTTTATTTGTTGTTGTTTTCTGAGGTGTTTGTTGTACCTTCGTGGTTCCTGTTTTCATAACAAGTCATAAGTCATTTAGCGATTTACTTTAAGATCAGAGAAATGTATGTGATGTTGTCCCTTTCTGTATAAGTGTAATGAATATAGTATAATAAATATACACAATTTAGTCGCTGTCCTTGCCGTGCTACGGGAACGAAATAAGCACTAAGTACCTATGACTACTTTCAAATGTCGTATCTACATAACGCCATTTATTCTTTCACCTTTCAACATTAGCCCTTTTCGCGAATTCTCCGCTCTCTTTAATGCACTACCAATATCCGTTAACTCATCCCGCTCCCAGGCACGTTTTAGTTGTTTTATCATTGCTCTGTCATTAAGAAGAAAGTTGAGAACATCTCACACTCGCTTTGTTTTTGAATCTAAGTTTTACGAGATTAAGTCAGACCTTGTAAATAAATAAACCAAAAAATTAAATTCCACCGAAGATATTTTCGGGACAACGTGACAGGTGGTGAGCCTGTCGCTGTCTTTATGTTCAAGCCAACGATATAATTCGTGCATAAGTTTTTGAAAAACCCATGGGTACGAGCCTGCCACCTGGGGATCGAACTCGGGTCTCTTGACTCGAAATTCCGACCACCCAACCACTCGGCTATCGTGATCTTACTTATAAATATTCAAATATATGTCTTTGATAATAATACCTCCTATCCTCTAATACTATTTTTAAATTCGTTTATTTAGATGCTTTAATTAATTAATCAAAAACAGCTGGATAGTTTACCCGTGTGGTGTCTGTCTAAGAATATACCACCACCATTCCTCCCGTGGGTGTCGTAAGAGGCGACTAACTTTGTAAATGTCGCTATCAACAGATGGCGAGAATATTCCAAAATATAATTCAGAATACGGGTGACGTGCAGCAGCGTCTTGGTTCTAGGTGTCAGGTACTGATATCGCCAGTCCACTTACCACGTGGCGATTATGGCAAATTCTCCCGTTAGGAAGTAGTTTATTCTGCAGTTGACTTTAACAGGCCTTTATGTATGTATGGCTGAATAGATAAGAAAAATATTTAACATGCTGATTGCATATAATTTTTTCTTCTCCAAGACAAGTGATGTTCAGCTCCCACTGACTAAGTCCCCACGGAGTTCCGCCGTATGATGGCAGGGTTTTGAGAGCGCTTCCACTCATCGCAACCACACCAGGGGTGACCATACTGAGCAGCCTCTCCTCGGGCGAGAACTCCTTGTCGCTTTCCCGGTTGCATAGGAAATCTGACACGTCTGTCTTCGCTTTCTGACCAAAAAAAAGAGGATATCAACGGAGTTTCTTTCGCCTGTTTCTTCTCCGTTGGACGGTGTTAGATTAAAAATTACTATCGATAAACGAATGTACATTCTAAAATTTCACGATAGTCGTGTGGTTGGGTGGTCGGAATTACGAGTTAAGAGACCCGAGTTCGATCCCCAGGTGGCAGGCTCGTACCAATGGGTTTTTCAAAAACTTATGTACGAATTACATCGTTTGCTTGGACATAAAGACGGCGACGGGCTCACCAACTGTCACGTTGTCCCAAAAATATCTTCGGTGGAAGGTGGGTCGAAGGGACTTAATTGTCTAGACTAGACCTCTGTCTACCCCTGTATTGAGAATTGCGTTAAGATACTTATTTATTTTTAGGATTCCGAATAAAACATTACCAAGGGTTCCGTCCTTACAGGATCAGTCTATATAATCAGATCCAGACAAATAAATTTAAATTTAGTGCTACTACGAAAAAAGAATGCAACAACTACATTAAAAACTATTATCCCGGAGTGTTGCAAGATATAAATTATAAAAGTATTTTGTGTTTTAATCACCACTATTTTTAACTAAAATAAATTATTATTAGTAGAATATAAACACCGTTTCCGTGGGCCTAGCGAAAATTTCGAAAAATGAAGGATATTATGTGTTAATTACATATCATAGTGTGTATGTATTTAACATGTAATCGATTTAATACAAGCCTTTGGTTATATAGATAAGTTCGCCAGATTTCACATTTATGTGTACGTAAGTTTGTGTTTCAATCTCTCCACTCGGTCACGTCTGTGTAAAATCAAATAAATCAAATCAATATATTTATTCCTCGAAATAAGAACAAATGTTCTTTAACCGATAGTAATTTTTTACATGTATGACTATTTCGTAATGAGGTTCCTCTAACGGAGAAGAAACAGGCGTAAGAAACTCCGTAGGTATCCTCTTTTTTGGTCACTCTTTTTATTATTATTATTTATCTTCACGCACAATCCTGACAGGGTAGCCAGAGAACAGATCGCCAAGTGTCACGATCCCTACATACTTCTTTTCGCTTCTTTCAGATTCATCATCTTCTTCATACATGCACGTCGAGGTATTCGAGTATTCTTGACCCTCCCCTCTTCGAGCAATTTGCTCATATGGTCTTCGAAAGTTAGTCTCGGTCTACCTCGACACCTTTTAATATTAACTTTCGCGCTATATATTTTCTTCACCATTCGGTCTTCACTCATTCGCTCAACGTGCCCAAACCATCGAAGCACGCCCTTATCCATTTTTGAGACAAAGTCATCTTTCAAACCTGCCATATTGCGAATCTCTTCGTTTCGCTTTCGGTCGGCCATGGTAAGGCCGCACATTTTACGAAGAGATCGCATCTCCACTGCATTCAACCTGCTTTTATGCTTCTTCTGGCATACCCAGGTTTCGCTGCCATATAACAAAGTTGGTACCAACACTGCGTTATCTATTGCAAGGCGTGCACTTTTCACAACGCCTTGCCTTTCGATTAACGCAGTCAGGGCACCATTGACTTTGTTCCCGGCAGCGACACGCCTGTCCACATCTAAATCACATCTTCCATCCCGGCTAAACGCACTCCCCAAGTATACAATTTCATTCACCTGTATAGACATTCCTGATTTACCCTGGTCACTCTTTTTGTTTATCATATACAATATTGACCACCCGGTAGCCTGCCAACTAGTAGTGCCACTGCCTTCTAAGCTTAGGGCTGTGGGTTCGAAGCCAACGGGCAAACATTTGTATGATGAATATGAATGTTTGTACTCGAGGCATGGACGTTTATATGTATTTGCAACTATTTATGTATGTGAATACAATTGCAAAGTTTGGACAGTAAGACGGCGATAGGCTCACCACCTGTCAGGTGGTCAAAATAAGCTACGACGAAAATGGCTCAAAAGGACATTGTCTAGACTTCTGCCTACTTCAATATAGGATATTGCAAGATAATAGAAAAAAATCAATATTTCTTTCTAGAAATAGCTTGGGAGCAATTATTTCATTCACAGTGGTTGTAATTTGGGGAAAATAAGGTGGACAGTTGATATAAATAGGATTTAAAACTGTATTGTGAATATTTTCAGTTAAGCTCCATTTGAAAATATATCGTTATTATATCGTTGGCTTGGACATAAAAGACGGCGACAGACTCACCGTCACATTGTCACAGAAAAAGTCAGCGGTGAAACGTGTTAAAGAACTCAATTGCCTGGAGCTCAATCTACACCAGTATTAGGAATGGCGTAAAGGTATTTGTTTATTTGGAAGTACATTATGGCGGCAATAAAATTACTGAAAAATATCGACATTGGTGGGTTTGTCATAACCACCACGCTTGGCAAGCGGGTTGGCGAACGCAGTACAAGACATCTAGAACCCTAGACGCTGCTACCTGCGATCGGTCTGCTGCATTTTGGTGTATTATTTCGAGATGGTTATCTCCCCCTTCAGTCAGCAACCAATTGCAACTTCTCGGCTTTTCCCTAAGTAGCCTTTTACGACGCCCACGGGAAGAAAGAGCCCAGTGACAGCATAACTTACGGAAATATAATTGTAATAAAAAATATATAAAATAAGATATCTATCTAAATATACTATTTTCTAAATGATAAATAAGTAAATATGTAATATATAAAAATAATACATGCGCAAGTATCAAGTGATACAAATATATGAACACTTGGCGCCGATTTTAAAGACATCAGTAAATAGTTTATGCAATTCCCAATACTAGTGTAGACAGAGTTCAGACAATTAAGTCCCTTTGACCCACTTTCCACCGAAGATTGGTTTTGTTACGAGCCTACCACCAGGAGGATCGAATTCGGGTCCCTTGACTCGAAATTCCGACCACCCTACCACTCGGCTATCGTGACTTTTATTTAAAATATACTTTATAATGTAACTTACTCTATTCAATTCAGAATATTTTGTAACAATATTTGTGTGTTTTTGCGCTTGTGCGCGATGTTTAAATGTAATTTTATTATATTATCTGTGGCATAGCTATAGCTTATACAATGGATATGCGCGCGTGATGTTTAGATCTATCTCAGTTAAGATCAATTAGACCGATAGGGCGCTGTTTTGACAGCTCCCTCCGATTTGACAGTTTGACAGGTGTCGTGACAGCCCGCCTATGCGTGTGAGCAATTTGTGAGGCCAACGATTGACGTGTGGATCGGTTTTATTAAGCAAAGTGACGCCTTTTCTTTTAAATGACCTCAATAGAATAGCACCTTTAAGCACCAATAGTCTAATGGCTTAGGTTAACTGACGAAAAGTAACGTCGCAGGTTCGGGTCCGCAATTCGACTATTGTCGTGAACCACTCTAGAGTAGCATTGTAGTTTTGTTGTAGTGGTTAACAGGAACGCTAGTAAACATTAAAAAAAATTAAAAATATCTTCACGCCCCATGTCCCCAATACTGGTGTAGATAGTGGTCTAGACAATAAGTACTTCCGATCAACCTTTCAACAAACCACCTAGTTGGTTAAAATTTTCTCACGAACATTTCTGCTGGTTAATTCGTAAAACTATATATTGCTGCTTGCACCGGGAACGAACCCGGACATTATGGATGAATGAAGCGACTACGTCACTTTGTAGGCCTACGTCACTTTGTAGGCCACCTAGACTTTCTCTCTCTAACATCGTTTCTTCGTTACTGAAAATCGAGGCCTCGGAGAAAATACAATCTCGTATGGACCACCTGCACCACTCCACCTCATAGAATTTTATTGTTTACAGCATTATAGGACCTAGGGGCTCATGTTTGGTCATGGATGTAAAAACAATAAAATGAAATTATTATTATATCGCTCTATACTAGAGCGATATTTCAAATATCGCTCTAGTATAGATTTCAAATTGAAGGAATAAAAAATTTACTATCTAGTAAGTATATAAATATTATTTTTATTAATTTTTACAGTGGTAGAGCCACGCATCAGCTTTTGTTGTTGCATGAATGGGCTGGCTCGACCAGGGAAGTACCATGACCTCACAGAATACCGGCGTGAAGTAGAAGTCTAACAAACTTCTGCCATTAATCTGGTGAGTGCAGGTAGCTGGTGGCCCACACACCTCCCGCCCCCAATTCTGGGGGGGGGGGAATTATAAGGGAGGCAACGCATCTGCTATGCCTCTTAGAAATTTAGCCAAATTATAGCCACAATACTGAGTGATTGTGTAATGGGAATTCCAAGAAGTAGACCCGCTGTATATATTCCGTAACTCCTTCTGGGACGCAGGATCCGTGGGGCTAAATGACCGGCAGATTTAGTGTCTAAGCCAACGGTACAATATTCAAATCTACACATCTGTACATATAAATAAAATTGGAGTGTCTGTTTGTAATATTGAAATAACTGGTGTTTACTACATGTATATGAATATATACGGTACATACACCAAAATAACATTCTTTTGCAATTTCTGCCTGTCTGTTTGTTCCGGCTAATCTCTGAAACGGCTGGACCGATATTAACAGGACTTTCACTGGCAGATAGCTAATGTTATAAGGAGTAACATAGGCTACTTTTATTTTAGCAACATAATTAGGGTAGCGCGTTAAGTGTTAAACTGCGAGCAAAGCCGCGGTGGGCTAGTACATATATAAACATCAATGCCTCCATAAGCATTCATATTTAGCAGACAAAAATTTACCTCAAGCCTGATTCGCACCATCAGCTTCCGAAGCATGATCACTACGCAATTCCCAACACAGGGGTAGACAGAGGTCTAGTCTAGACATTTAAGTCCCTCCGACCCACCTTCCACCGAAGATATGATCAGTACGAACTACGCCATCGAGTCATCCGTTCAACTGTCAAAGTTATGACCAAAATCGAATCTTCTCGATTCCGACGAAATCGATCAGAAGCCCCAAAAAGAATTTGATATAAATGGAGTCGAATAAAAGGCTCGACGGCGGTGTTAGTTACTTACACATTATAATGATTAAAATCTAAATTGTAAATTGATATATTAAGCGGGGACCACCCATATCGTTGTTGTTTATTTTCGTTTGTGCGCTGTGCGCATGCGCCGGTGATAGATAGGCGCGCGCCGCGCCGATTGGTCCCCGATTGGGGCTACACTGCGGCAATAAACTTAATAAATATTCCTTTAACTTTACGTACAGTTAATGATTTTGACTAATCACATTATGTTAAGTTGTAAGTAACTGTACCGCTTAATGTATGATTACGTTGTAGTACACAGCTTTTTGTGGACCCGAATTTAACTGAATGAAATTCCCGTACAGTTGGAAGTATATTAAACAAAAGCACTTCTAGTTTTTGTGTTGTTTTCATTTGGATTACCTGCCTGACGTTCGATTTTTTTTTCAATAATCAAAATTTAAATAATCGATAAAATATTAATATAATCTATAGGTGATTGTAATAACTTATATGCTTTAAAATCAATAAAAAATTGCATAATAAATTAATTAGTGTTATCTCATTAATATTTTGTGTCTGGAAAGTTACGAATATTAAGCTGTCATTTGCAAAAGTGTTTGTTGTTTGCTAAAAACAGGCATAAATAAATTATGATATTTAAAATTTCAAGTGATGCGTGAAAGACACGGAGCTCAGAGGTAAGAACTTTGCCACGGTTCGGCAAAGGTCGCGGGTTCGAATCCCGCCCCGTCTCAGTGGAAAATTTAAAAACATTTTTTCTCTTTAATTTAATAACAAAAAGTTCAGCGTAATTTATATGCTTTAAAATCAATAAAAAATTATGTTTTTTTTTTAAATAAATAATATACTATACTATAGAACAATATGCAGACAGAAGAAGGGATAGCATCACATGCATTGCACTGATTCCAAAGAAATGAGCTAAGTTACTTATGCTGTGGAATCAGATACATCGACGCTACCACAAACACCTAGATCCGAGAAAATGTTGAAAAAGTGCTTTTCTATATTGACTCGACCGGGAATCGAACCCGGGATCTAAGAGATTGTCCATGGAAGTCGTTTACAATTATTTCTAATTCGGGAAACAGACATCCTAACATTTAAATTGACTAATTAAAGAATTCATTAGTTAATTTATAATATACTTCATATAATATAATATACTTTATAGAAATATATATCAACAAAAATCAAATTGCTTTATACTCTTTAAGTGTGTGTACATATTTTTAAGAACTTCAAATGGGATCTTTATATTCTTTTCTCCAATGTATGTACATACACAAGCAAATAAACAAGTAAATAAATAAAAAAAATAACCAATACATAATCTTTCTTTACTTGGCAGAGGCAAAGATATAAACTGTAACAGTTTTAGATACTGCTGGGAGTTTTATAAAACATCTCTTTAGTAATTAATTTCCGGAAAGTAACGAAGACGAAGATGTCAAGGCCTCAGGGTCAATAACGTCGAACGATAGTGTATTTTCTAGTGTGGTTTCTGGATCTACCACTAAGTTATGATGCTAGGATCTATTAACAAGTGGTAATCTATTAATAAACAGTGGTAGAGCCACGCATCAGCTTTTGTTGTTGCATGAATGGGCCGGCTCGACCGGGGAAGTACCACGACCTCACGGAATACCGGCGTGAAGTAGAAGCCTAACAAACTTCTGCGTTTCGTCTGGTGAGTGCAGGTAACCGGTGGCCCACACACCCCCCTCCCCCAATTTTGGAGAGGGGGGCACTCTATGGGAGGCAACGCATCTGCTATGCCTCTGGTATTGCGGGTGTTCATGGGCGGTGGTAACTTACCATCACGTGAGCCACCTAGTCGTTTGCCTCCCTTTTCTGTAAAAAAATAGGTTCGATCGAGACATAGGCCGGTACAATTTATATAGATAGATACAATTTATATAGAGATAGATGGTTACAATTTATAATTAAATAATAATAAATATCTCCTGAGTAGCCAGAGGTCTAGACAATTAAGCCACTCCGACCCATCTTCCACAGAAGATATTTTTTGGGACAATGTGACAGTTAGGGAGCAAGTCACCATCTTGTGACCATGTCCGAGCCAATGATATTAATCGTACATAAGTTTTAAATAAAACGCGAATTTATTTGGTGCGAGCCACCTGGGCATCGAACACGGTTCTCTTGACTCGAATACTAATCATCCAACCACTCGGCAATCGTCACTTTTTATAATCATCATCTGTATCAACTCCCCAAGTAAGTAGATTGTTCATTTACTATATCTCCAATAAAAAATCACTTAACTGACGAATAAACAGCATGAGTAACAATTACAGATGTCTCCAGTCTATCCTTCATCATCATCATAACAGCCTATAAAAAGTCCACTGATGCTAAATAGGCCTCCCCCAAAAATGTTGCCACATGCGACACTTTCGGAATGAGACAATATTTTATATTTAGACATATATGATGTTTTAGAGGAATATCATCCATGTCACTATATATAAAGATCCATTTGTAAAAGCCTTTTAAATTTGGGGCTTCTTCGATCAATTCGTCAAAGAAACTTAATTGTCTAAACTAGACCTCAGTCTACCCCTGTATTGGGAATTGCGTGAAGATATTTATTTATCTATTATTTATTGTGATAATCTAGATGTTTTGTCTACGAAAATTTATTGTAATTTATGATGCCCCATCTTTTTTTGTCAAGGAAACTTTGGACGTAAACAGTTAAAAACAAAACAAACATAAAAAGTTAAAAATATGTATACAGAAAAAGTAATAACTACATTACGCACGATATCATTAAACAAATAAAATAAATAAATTTTATAATGTATATTTCTTAAACTACGCTACATAATAACACAAGAAATCATGTTTTTATTTTTATAAAGTTTTTTTTCTGTAGCGCGGTAACCTGTTTATTCTATGGTATATCTTTGTGTTTGGTAACCCTATTCCTTGATTGGACGGCGCCTCGCCATTCTATTTTCAAAATTCCTTCATATATGTATTGATTTCGATCGATCGCTTTAAGCTAATTACAAAAATGGAATTGCGCTTGTTTAGAAAACGCAGTTCTCAATTTGAAGCTTTATTGTTTGGTTCATAAGGAAACGTACGGCAATTATATAATTTGACGCCCTCATTTATCAAATTAGACGAGGATTATCCGACGTTTATTATTGTTATTCCTCGGATAACAGACGCGGCGCCATTCTTATATTTTCTAATTAACGAATAACTTTACATTTGCATTTCTTTAATCATCTATATCATGGTAATTATATGTCATTCATTAAATAATACGTTGATTAATAAAGTAATTATTAACAAGTTATTTAAATAATATCGTTTAAATTTGCATAAAGTAGTCTTTTATCGAGAATGAGTTACATAAATTATATCTAATAGATACGTACAGATAAGCGTTGATTTATAACTGGCTAAAACACGTTCCGATTAAATTGAGTAATGACCTGCAATCATTGTGCTGGAAGCGCTGGCACATGCATAAATAATTAGTTAAAGAAACATATCAAGATTATGTTATTAAATTAAAGAGAAAAACTTAAAATTTCAAATGACACGGGTGGGATTCGAACCCGCGACCTTCGCCGATCCGTGGCGTTCTGTTACCTCCGAGACACCGTGTCTTACACGCACCAGTTGAAATTTTAACTCTGTACTCTCTTTACATTACTTATGCCTTGTTTATTGGCAAACTTACATTTTTTTCTCTTTAATTTAATAACAGAAAAGTTCAGCATAAATGTGCTTTAAAAATCAGTAAAATTGCATAATATCAAGATTATTTATTGGCCGTCTTTATGTCCAAGCTAACGATATAATTCGTACATAAGTTTTTGAAAAACCCATTGGTACGAGCCTGCCACTTGGGATGGAACTCGGGTCTCTACTCGAAATTCCGACCACCCAACCACTCGGCTAACGTGACTTTAAACATCATATAATATGTATTGGGAACTATCGTGAAGATATTTATTTATTTAATTTATACTAAGGTTCATAACTATGGTTTTACTCAATCAAATTTTAAACAATAAAATTCTTAATTTTAAATAAAGTTTTCAGCTCGAATTACTTTAAGAGTCGTTTATTGAAATTATTTCTTATAATTGATTTGATAAATCAATTGTAAAACGACAATAATAGTGTTCATAGATAATAAAACAAACTGAAAAGGTATGTGTACTAAATGTCACAGAAATGGCGCTACTTAACGTAAATCATCGCAAAACTAACTTTAAGCGTTTGTTTGCGGTCTAAAACCTATTTAGTGCTCACACTTCGTCCTCGGTGTGTGGCCTAGACACTAACTTGTTTTTGTTCCTATGTTTATACGCTAAACTAATAATCCAACGTTATTAGGTCTACGGTACTCCAAAAAATGCAGCCGAGCTCGGCTCAAAATAATCTGGGCTATAAATTAAGCCACAAAAGAATGATCCCGTTTCCAAACGAAAACGGAGCGATTCACAGGTCAAGTGAAATCGGTTGTGTAATACGTAAGTCGTCGACGTGGGTGGTCGGCCATTTTTATTTAACCGTCAAAAGGTCATCCACCCAGTCGATTACTGTGGTGTCGTCACACCTGTGTTATAGGGTCTTTTTGTCGTTTACAGTTGGCTTACATCTTGTTATTAATAACATCTTTTTTTGTTTGTTACGATAACAATATGATTCGTGTTATTTGATTACGGTATATTGAATTTTAATCAAATTTGAATCCGTCCTACGTACAAACTTACCAAATAATCTTCACGTTTAAGTTTCAAAGTCTACAGAGAGTTATAATATTACCTTTTACCGGGTTGCGGGTTCGTATCCCGCTCGGAGCAAATTTTTTGGTGATGAATATGTTTATGCTCGAGTCATGGATTTTTATATGAGTTTCATCAGTTTTTAGGAGAACTTGAGTCATATGTAACTATATTGGTACAATAGTAGTTACATAGGCTACTTACGTATATAAATCTATGTAAGTATATTGCAAAGTTTACATGGGCATTATTCACGACTAGCACGAGACTTTCTCGTGGTCGTAGTCGTCACTAAATGGTTAACACAAGGCGATCCGAGAGGAGATTTTCCTCTAAACCAACTGGGGCCCTCGGATCGCATGGCCCCTCCCCCACGTCGGAAGTCATCTCTTTCGTTCTAGGGGACGCAGCGCTTCGCAGCAGCAGCCATTATTGTCTTCAACTTCTAACTTGCGAGCCTCTCCTTGCAAGTCTCCTTAGACGAAGCTGTAAAGGCCTCCGGGCCAACAGCATCCCGTGGATGGTTTTAGTCGGTATGCTTCTCCTTCTGAGATTCGAGCCCGACACTGTTCGTTTCGGTGGCCTCCCGGCCAAGGAACATTCGTGCATAAAACATTTCCTCCACGGTTATCAAAAAAAAAATACATGGGCATTAAGACGGAAATTATGAATGCTATAGAGCAGAGACAAACTGAGCATAGCCCGGTCCATAGCTCGATGAGCACCTCTGTGCTTGCTGATTCCTCATTTGGATCTCATCTCAGATCCATAAGTCATCACTGGCAATACGCACTGGTTGTATACTCTCCTCTTAAGGTTTTTTGGTATACTCGACTAGTTGTGGCGCAGTATCCCACGCGACTCTACCACACTAATGTCATAAAAATACTATATTGTACACTTCTTTCCTTTTATATAGAACAGAATAATAAAAATAAATAAATATCTTCACGCCATTCCCAATACAGAGGTAGCAGAGATCAAGTCTAGACAATTAAGTCCCTTTGACCCACCTTCCTCCGAAGTATGTATAGAACATATATAAAGCATATGTTCTATACATAATATGTAGAGCAGTATTTATCAATTACTAACATAAACAAAGTTACGATAGCCGAGTGGTTGAGAGATCGGAATTCGAGTTAAGAGACTCGAGTTTGATCCTCGGTAGGAAAGTAACGTATTGGTATGAGCTATTTCCTTGGCTTGGACGTAAAGATGGAGACGGGCTCCACTTGTCACGTTGTCCCAAAGATATGTTCGATGGAAGGTGGGGCAATAGGGTGTCTAGACCTCAGTCTACTCCTGTATTGCGAATGGTGTTAAGATGTAGAATACAGTATGCATTTACTATAGCCATTATGGTAACTTATTGTAATATATCCACTCCATTCCAGCGGTCTAGTCTAGACAATTAAGTCTCTTCGACACACCTTCCACCGAAGATATTTTGGGACAACGTGGCAGGTGGAGAGTTCATCGCCGTCTTCGTAAATCGTACATAGATTTTGAGAAAACGACATTGGTACGAGCATGCCACCTAGGGATCGAACTCGGGTCCCTCAATTCGAATTCCGATCACCCAACCATTTGGCTGTCGTGACTTCTAATGGGCTATGAGTAGTTATGTTTTAATAATTAAAATATTTCAGTCACAGCAGACACTAAATACACTAAATAGACTACACTAAATACACTAAAGACAGATGCTAAAGACAAGTAGATGCGGTACCAAAGTCCACAGCCGCCCGTGTACGGAGTACACGACGAAGATGTCTTTAAAAAATAATTCTATTATTACCTTCACGTATTTCTTAAACCAGAGGTAGTCAGAGGTCTGTTCATTGTCCACTCGACTCACATTTTAACGGACCTTATTGTCTAACTAAGTAACAGGTGGAGAACCTGTCGCAGTCTTTGTGTCCAATCCAAAGTTATCGTAACCGTACAGAAGTTACTAAAAAACCCACCGGTACCAAATGCCACCTGGGTCGAACTCGGGTCTCTTGACTCAAATTTCAATCACTAAACCCCTCGGCTATCGCGAATTTTCTATTATCTTCACGTATCTCCCAACACAAGGGTAGCCAGAGAGATAGATAATGTCATTTCGACCCACATTTCCCCGGAACTTATTTTGAAGCATCTAACGGTTTGGGTGCGGACTGCGAGACGTAACGTCGTAGGTTCGGACCCGCTATTCAAATATTGTTGTAAACCAACTCCAGACAGCAGCGTTGCAGCTTAGTTGAAGGAAAGAAGTTTATTTATTTTAAGTAAAACACACAAAAAATAAACTGAACTATAATTTTCTAAATTAATTATTGGGTTGCAGCCACAAAACGACCACCGACTCAGCGTAATACTGTAGCCATGCTATCGCCACCATAGCGCTGTTATTCTGTCAGAGTCATGTATAAATAAATAAATAAAAATACATAAATAAATAGTTGGAGTTAGCCTACCCCCTGGGGATCGACCTCGGGTCTCTTGACTCGAATTCCGATCACCCAACCATACGGCAGTCGGGACTTTTTAAAAAAAATATCAATGGGAAATTTTCAGACTTAAATTCATGAGTTTGATTTTTTGTGTCTAAAATTTACATGCATATTAATTATCATAATATAGTAATTATTTAAATACAAATCACACATCTTCACATCCGTGAAGCGTTGCGAAGCTCAGCTTGCATGTATTTTTTTTATTGTGGTAGGCACTGCTAGTAGAATTCACATAAAAAAAAGTATACTGTTAAATATTTATAATTGCAATGAATACAAAATTACAATCAAATCACTTTTTGTTTAACTAGAAATGATGAAAATGTATTGCCCACTTTAAATGTATAATGCCGATGTTTTTCTCTAATTAAACGTTGTCTTTCTTTTTACATTTTTCTTGCTTTACCCATGACATTTTTTCGCGTAGTTTCTTTGCTTTTAAAAATTACAATTTCATAAGATATATTCCTCAAAAAGTATTATTTATTATTATAATTACTACAATAAACCCAGTAACATTGCTTGTTGCTATGATTACGTTTAAAGTCACTAAGGATAAATTTCAAAGATTTTTTGACTATTCTCTTAGTAAAAAATTTATTTCCCATTTCCTGTACCACATTTGCACTATATGTATATGACGTTTGTCAAAATGATATGCACTCCCGGACACATCTACCGGCGCACTTAGTGTTCTAAGCTTTGACGCTCCCTAGCTAAAACTGGCTCAAAGTTTAGAGAAGCCTTTTTATGGAAGCAATAATCAGAAACATCAATAAAAAAATCTACCTTTGGCGAATTAAATAAAGTTTTCTCCTTCGACTCGAATTTTCTTTACTTTTCATGATTCTGAATTTGAAATTTAAAAAAAAGCATGCGAAAAATATGTAGCCAATAAATCAGCTTCAAAACTATATAAAAACTTACTGCTTCACCTAACATTTATTTTTAGCTAGGTTCCGTCAAAACTTAAAACATTAGGAGGGCTGAAAGATGTGTCCGGGACTGTATTTACCTAGGTATTAACCATCGGGTAGATTTGCCATAAACGCTACACAATCCATCTCTCAATTCCCATAAATAAATAATAAATATCTTCACGCAATTCCCAATACAGGGGAGATGGCTAGTCTACACAATTAAGTCCCATCGACCCACCTCCCACCGAAGACATTTTCGGGACAACGTGACTGGTGGTCAGCCCGTCACCGTCTTTATGTCCAAGCCATCGATATAATTCGTACATAAGTTTTAGAAAAACTTATTGGTACGAGCCTGCCAACTGGGGATCGAACTCGGGTCTCTTGACTCGAAATTCCGACCACCCAACCACCCAACCAATAAAGAATTTATAAATTCCGTTATGTAAGGAAACATTTTTTTATTTATATCTTTAGTCTTAAATCATTTCCCCAATACTGGGGTAGATAAAGGTCTAGACAGTTAGTTTAAATAGTTTTTTGTCTGTGGATGTATGGATGATTACTGGTGCTGTATCTCGCAATAAAGGGTGCTGAAAGTGCCCTCGATTGAGTGTAAAAATAACACCACTTGCAACGCCACTCTCGGTAAAGAATTTTGGGGGCTTCCCTTCGTTTAATGCTCGGCTTACATGTAGACATATTCTGTATATTTAGTGGCTTTTATTCATTATACAATTAATTCTCCCAAGTGGCGGATAGAGGAAGCAAAGTAGTAATATCTGCCTTTTATTGATTTTTTTTTCATTATAAAAAAATATTATTCAAAATTCCAAATCCAAAAATAAATAAATAAATTAGTTATTTATTTTTTCTAATTTATTTATAATCACAATAATCTAAATTTCCAATTTAGATTATTGTGATTATAAATAAATTATAAATTTAAACGATGTGACGCCTGAGTCTATTATAACCCAAATATGACAAATATATAATAATAAACCCAAATATGAACAGGATCATATACAATGCAAGGCAAGTAGCTTAAGTACTTTGGTTATAGAATCGGAAATAAACAAAATCAACCAGATCCGAGAAAATGAAGAAAAAGTAGTGGAATACTGACCCAAACGGGAATCAAATCCGATACCATGAAACCCGTTGCTTACACCTTACGTCTCTATCCGATACTCCTTTTCTCAGTGTTACAATCACGACAAAAAAGTTTTGTTTTTAAAATCACAACAGGCTTAAGCAATTTGAACATAAACAATTAAATTATTTAAATATAGAACGTCGAACCTTCTTAACTTTAAATTGTGAAAACTTTCGTGTGACAATATCAAGCAAATAGTTAAAAACGACTAAACTCACGTTATAATAATTGGTGTAGGTACCGATTAACTGCGAGGCGGGACGCGAGCGCGAACTCATTCCACTCACCCTGATGAAGGACCTCCGATAGGACCGAAACTATTCAGTACTTACACCGATTATTAAAACGTGAGTTCCGTTTTTAACTATTTTATTCTTAACTTTATGGAAGCGTTCCTTTACAAGCGAGAATTCGAAACACGCGTCGCTGCGACAACGTATCAAATTACACTGTTTTTTTTTACACTCGGAGCGTTACTGTCGGGAATCGATTGGCGATGCTAGTCTTAAATTTACATCTACGTTAGTAAATTAAAACGAGGACACTTAATTGTAAATCATATTTTCACGCCATTCCCAAGACAAGAGTGGATAGAGGTCTAGGCTAGCCAATAAAATCCTTTCGACCCACCTTTCACCGGATACATTTTTGTGTGGGATAACGTTAATGATATAAATTGTGCATAAAAAAATATAAAAATATCTTCACGCAATTCCCAATACAGGGAGATGGCTAGTCTACACAATTAAGTCCCATCGACCCACCTCCCACCGAAGATATTTTCGGGACAACGTGACTGGTGGTCAGCCCGTCACCGTCTTTATGTCCAAGCCATCGATATAATTCGTACATAAGTTTTGAAAACCCATTGGTACGATCCTACCAACTGGGGATCGAACTCGGGTCTCTTGACTCGAAATTCCGACCACCCAACCACCCAACCAATAAAGAATTTATAAATTCCGTTATGTAAGGAAACATTTTTTTATTTATATCTTTAGTCTTAAATCATTTCCCCAATACTGGGGTAGATAAAGGTCTAGACAGTTAGTTTAAATAGTTTTTTTTGAATCTGTGGATGTATGGATGATTACTGGTGCTGTATCTCGCAATAAAGGGTGCTGAAAGTGCCCTCGATTGAGTGTAAAAATAACACCACTTGCAACGCCACTCTCGGTAAAGAATTTTGGGGGCTTCCCTTCGTTTAATGCTCGGCTTACATGTAGACATATTCTGTATATTTAGTGGCTTTTATTCATTATACAATTAATTCTCCCAAGTGGCGGATAGAGGAAGCAAAGTAGTAATATCTGCCTTTTATTGATTTTTTTTTCATTATAAAAAAATATTATTCAAAATTCCAAATCCAAAAATAAATAAATAAATTAGTTATTTATTTTTATAATTTATTTATAATCACAATAATCTAAATTTCCAATTTAGATTATTGTGATTATAAATAAATTATAAATTTAAACGATGTGACGCCTGAGTCTATTATAACCCAAATATGACAAATATATAATAATAAACCCAAATATGAACAAGATCATATACAATGTAAGGCAAGTAGCTTAAGTACTTTGGTTATAGAATCGGAAATAAACAAAATCAACCAGATCCGAGAAAATGAAGAAAAAGTAGTGGAATACTGACCCAAACGGGAATCAAATCCGACACCATGAATCCCGTTGCTTACACCTTACGTCTCTATCCGATACTCCTTTTCTCTCATTTTGGATAAATCAATTCTGTCACGATTTAGTGTTACAATCACGACAAAAAAGTTTTGTTTTTAAAATCACAACAGGCTTAAGCAATTTGAACATAAACAATTAAATTATTTAAATATAGAACGTCGAACCTTCTTAACTTTAAATTGTGAAAACTTTCGTGTGACAATATCAAGCAAATAGTTAAAAACGACTAAACTCACGTTATAATAATTGGTGTAGGTACCGATTAACTGCGAGGCGGGACGCGAGCGCGAACTCATTCCACTCACCCTGATGAAGGACCTCCAATTGGACCGAAACTATTCAGTACTTACACCGATTATTAAAACGTGAGTTCCGTTTTTAACTATTTCATTCTTAACTTTATGGAAGCGTTCCTTTACAAGCGAGAATTCGAAACACGCGTCGCTGCGACAACGTATCAAATTACACTGTTTTTTTTACACTCGGAGCGTTACTGTCGGGAATCGATTGGCGATGCTAGTCTTAAATTTACATCTACGTTAGTAAATTAAAACGAGGACACTTAATTGTAAATAATATTTTCACGCCATTCCCAAGACAAAAGTGGATAGAGGTCTAGGCTAGCCAATAAAATCCTTTCGACCCACCTTTCACCGGATACATTTTTTTGTGGGATAACGTTAATGATATAAATTGTGCATAAAAAAATATAAAAATATCTTCACGCAATTCCCAAATCCCATAAGTTTTTGAAAACCCATTGGTACGATCCTACCAACTGGGGATCGAACTCGGGTCTATTGACTCGAAATTCCGACCACCCAACCACTCGGCTATCGTGACTTTTTAGATTTAAATAATGCACAAGTTTTGAAAAATCAATTGGTATGGCCTCGGGTCTCTTGACTCGAATTCGACTATTTTTCTTTATATAATAAAGGAATTTCAGTATATAAATTATTTAAGCAATTATTAGCTTTCAGGTCTTTCGTGCGCGGCTTAGTCCGCGCGATATATCGGAATTGCCGCAATATCCTTTAATTACCAGGAGTATTATATACCAAGATTAGTAGGAGACAGGTATGTTCCGCGGCAGACCTCCAATATTCCTATTAAAATCCATCAAACGTACTCATGCTTCAGATCTTTTCTTGTTCTGTGGCTTTTTTTTCGGATAAAATGTGGCTTTATGTTTTCCATTCCAATCCGTTTAGCCTTTTTAGCGAGATTTACAATATACAGAGATTCAAATTTGGACCACCTCCGTTAACGAGCGGCAAACGTACTGGTTTTCATTGTCTCGCTGAGGTCCTGGGTTCGAATCTGATTGTCTCAGGGCTGTGTGTTTATGGCACCTTCTTTGTTGTACCTCGCTATACATGTATTTATTAAAAACAATCTATCTTTAACCGTTTTCCCGTTAAATTTTAATAAATTTTTACGTCATGTTACTGGTATGATTTGTAACTAAAATGAAAAGGAAAAAAATTAAATCTGATAATAAATATTTTTCCGAATGATCCAGATTATATCACCAGACACACACACAGCACACGTATGCCAATTGTTTTTAAATAGTTTTATAGATCGTAAAATAGTAATCTTGAAAATAATTATGACAGAGTTCTACATACGGTGCCAATTTATGGTACAAAGCAAATTTTTAATTTTTTTTTTTAAATATTTCATGTATTAGTTTCTCTTATAAGATGTTATTCTTAAATTAAAGATACGTTTAAAAAATGAACTGACACGGTCGTGTTTCGAACCCACTACCTCTACCGTACCGTGGCGACGCTTTTACCACCGAGTTGATAAGACAAAATTTTCTTATTTTAAATTAGTATACGTCAATAACTCTCGGATTTGACAAACAAATTACATCGATTTAAACAATATTGAAAAATTCTTTATTTCTCCACGAGCAACCCCTTCGTGTTTGAACACTGACAGAGGAGGGGTGGCGGCTTCAAGAATTTTATTAGAATTTTTGTGGCAGCGTTGCGAATTGGAAATTCGGGTTCGGATCCCGGCGAAGAAGTTTAATTTAGTTGTGTTTGTTTGGGAGTTTTATTTTTAAAAGAATGATTTTAGCATGAGGGAGAGCATTATCAATTCAGTAAAGATTAATTAGAGTATCTTGGTATCTTTTATCGTTGGCTTGTACATTAAGACGGCGACGGGCTAACCACCTGTCACGTTGTCCCGAAAATGTCTTCGGTGTAAGGTGGGTCAAAGGGACTTAATTGTCTAGACAAGACCTCTGTCTACCCTATCCTCTCTATTCCTCTGTACACCTCTGTCTATTAACAAATAATTAATTAACAGTGTATTGTGTACAAGTGTTCAACAATTAAATTTAATAATATTAATCCAATCTTTAACGAAGCTCATCAAGACGGTCGTGGGGTATGGTTTTATTAATTAACCATTTAAAAAAGTACTCGCCACTTTAAAATATTTTTAATGTCAAACTGTTCGCAATTTATTACAGACTGATTCCAAATTTGAATAAAATAAAAATTCATTGTTGGGCATAGATAATACGTATGTAACTAAGGGAGCTGACACTGAAAATTGAATTGAAACAGAGGAAGTGAATTGTTTTAAAAAAAATTTGAGAACACGTACGTAGTTGTTGTTTTTCCGCTATTTAAACATCGTTATGATTTAACTCCTGTTGTTTGAAAAGGTTTTACATTTTATTGTGATGTAACTGTCGACGTTACATAACATTTTTTACTTTTTATTGTTACATATAAATAAATAAATAAATATCTTCACGCAATTCCCAATACAGGGGTAGACAGAGGTCTAGTCTAGACAATTAAGCCCCTTTGACCCACCTTCCACCGAAGATATTTTCGGGACAACGTGACAGGTGGTGAACCCGTCGCCGTCTGTATGTCCAAGCCAACGATGTAGTTCGTACATAAGTTATTGAAAAACTCATTGGCACTGCCATCTGGGGATCGAACTCGGGTCTCTTGACTCGAAATTCCGACCACCCAACCACTCGGTTGGGTGGTCGGACTTCGAAATTGTTACACATGTTACCATATGGGAGATATGAGCAGTGTTGATGGTGCTTTCTCAACAAGTGCTTTTTCAACGTGACTTTGTTATGGTTTGGGCGACAGGCAAATTGTAATTGTTGGCGGCAAGATATTTAGGACCAAGCTACATTATTCTCATACAAGACTGTTTTTGCAAATTGTTACGATGCAGTAAGTCTAAAGGTTCTACGCCAGGTTGTTGTGAGTGACCAAACTGTGAGGAGGAAACTATTTCTCAACGGGATCTTGACAACCTCATTCTGAATATGGTAAAACAATGCAGTTGTGTTATGAATATCCTGGTTGGTTTTGCTTGCTCATTACTGCCGCCAAAAATAGTACTGTTGATGTGCATACATGTTTAAGGTGTAGCCAGTCTTGTCATTAGAATCCTCAGGAAGAAGCTACTTCAACCGACGTCAACAGCCATTTTAATTTTTTTTAAATATAATGATGACCTCCGTGGATGAGTGGCGATAAGGTTTTCAAGGTGTCGCCATCTCGAGGTCCCGGGTTCGATTCCCGGTCGGGTGAATGTAGAAAAACCACTTTTTCTACATTTTCTCGGTTTGTGGTATCTTCGCTGTTTCCGATTCCCATACCATTCGTGCTAGTACCACATTGAATCGGAGCAATGTATGTGGTATTGTCCCTATCTATATATTTATTTTAATATAACAAGTTTAGCTAAGAAAGTTGTTTTTGCTTTTCTGTGTTCTTTTTTAAGGCGGTTCAGTTTAAAGAAAAATGTAGGCCTACAACCCCCAATTCTGGGGTGGGGTCACTCTAAGGCCGGCAACTCATCTGCTATGCCTCTGGTATTGCAGGTGTTCATGGGCGGCGGTAATCACTTACCATCACGTGAGCCATCTGCTCGTTTGCCTCCCTTTTCTATAAAAGAAAGATATTTTCGGGACAGTTTTACCTTTTAGTTTAACATTTTAGTTTGAAGACAGGCAAAACCAAAGTTGATAAAATGCCGTTTCTGTCATGAAAATAAATGAGGAGGAGGATGGTTTAATGAAATAACAGATATTTTTTACTTGCTTTTATATGTATTTTATGTATATTACCACTTCTACATAGTTCAAAGGTTGACAATATTCTAAAGACACATTTACAACTTGTAAAGAGATCAGGTAAACCGAAAAAATTTATAATGCAATAATTTATTTGCAAAATTATATGTAAAAATGTTTTTTTAATATCATGTTTTCTTGTGAATAATTACAGATGTATTTTTCATAAGTATAGAGGAAATCTTATCTGAACCATAGATATTAAAAACAGCTTTTATTTTTTTTTAAATAAGTTAAGACAACGACAACGTCTCTCGAGAATATCGTCAAACTAATTCTCTCTACTAATACTGCTACATTGCACAATAAATAACTTAATTAATTTGTTATTATAATCTCTAAATTAATATATACACAGAGTTCGTATTTCTATACAAATCGAGTGGGAAACGTAACTGCTAGATTGAATTATTAACAAATTGCTTAACTAACTTTAATAGTCACTACTTCAACGGTATTGCTGTTATTAGATAAGTGGATAATGGTCAATGTTAAATAATTGTCTGTGTTTCCACGTTTTGTTTTTACAAGATTGATCTAAGTTTGACAATGTAAATTAAGCAACTCATTCGTGTAAATAAATTACAATTCACATACATGTGTTATATTTATTTAAAATAAAATTAATTGCATTTATCCTGTTAGCGTTATAAAGAGTCCATGTTATTAAAAAAATAATAAAAAAACAATCCAATTTAGTTTCATTACAGCATAGTAGCTAGCCTACCAGTGGATATTTAGTATAATTTTGTTTAATAGGAGTAGTTATGAAGATAAAGAAAAAAATGAAATCACTTTTTACATGTTATTAATAAATACAGTAGACAGAATATACGTAGCCATCACACGGAGCCAAAGAGGCAACCGTAAAAAAAAATGACGGCGCGCCTTCTACGGATTTCGTGTTGATTTTATTCTCTCATATTTCAATTCTAACAACGGGTTGCATCAAGCCGATACGCTTTATGCATCCATAAATACATGGGCACATTCCTCAGAGCGAGTCCGTCATAATATATGATTTGAATAGAAAAAAGACATCAAGAGACAAATAAATAGAATTTGTTTAAAGGGTTTTAATTTAAATCAGTCTTTGAAATGCAACCGATTTCGGTTCATGTTTTACCGCCTACCACTAGCTGTTTTTTTTTTTGGAAAGTGTTAAGACTATGACCGCTGCTCCAGTGAGGGAGGGACTGACTTCACAAATCTTCGAAAACAATATATTAAAAAAAGAAAAGATACATCCACACTAGGGTTAATTTTTTGTAGAAGAGAAAGAGAGAGAAAATCGTTTTAGGAACTGTGTAGTAAGATTTACTTCTACGCCATTATATAAAAGCGTATAATAGAACATAATATACAATAAAAGAATAAATATTATGTAAATAATTTGATTATAATAATTTGAATATTATAAAATAATAAAGAAAATCTATTTGAATTAGTTTGTTTATTGTACAAATATTAAGTTTGTTAGTGACAATGTTTTGTAAAGTATTTTTTAAACTGTAAAAATGTAAACTATTTTGCAACTTGTAATATCTTCGTTATGTTTTTTTCGTTTATACTATGTAGATAAATTAAAGGACATTCTCAAGAATTCAAATTCGCAAACATCAAGTCAAATTATAAAAACAGTTTACAATACAGTTCCTTTCAGAATTTCTTGTGATAAATATTACTTTTCAATATCAAATTTTCTAAAATATTCAATTACAACTTTTACAATAAATAGAATTATTACTAATTGTTAATTGCATATTGAACGATTTTAATTTACTCTATGTTTAATGTTCGCAGATAAAAAATGGCGGTTCAAATTAAAAATCGTAAAAGAAAGAAATCAATCAAGCGCGGTAATGAATAAATAAAACATGTTGTTTGTTTGTTCATCGCGACGCAGTGTATTTCCATTTGTAAAATAATTATACAACTGACTAATGGTCTTCATTGTATTGGAAATTTGAACAGGCAACTTCGTAGACTATCGTTCTAAATTTGAAAATAAAAAAAACGTAAACGTAATGTAAATCCCTGACATAATGTTTTGCGTGTTTAAATGCAATTTGTCGTTTCCAAGTAATTCTTTGAAAACATATCATTTAACAAAGACTTATTGAATTCAAAATTATTCGTTTCTGCTATCATTATATTCGTGAATGAATAATTTTATAGCTAAGAATCAACTTAGGTATAATTTACCTGAAAATGTTATTGGCTCGATGTATTTCCTATATAATGATGTTCTATTCATGAAGAATTGGATCGAAGTATATTATATATATTTAATTAGAATCAATATGTTAATTCAGTAATATTGAATTTTATTATACGCTGGTACGTGACGTAATTATATACAAAATCATAATGCAACATGTATAAAACTATATTTAAATGTATAAATGCCTTTCTTATTAAACACATTTACAAAATTGTTTTCTCCACTAATAAGTTAGTCAACACTACTTCAATGTCGATTTTGTTGCTCTCTCTCTCTAGCTTTCATCTCTAGCTCTTCTTCTTCTTTCGTTAGAGGAACTGTACTGTGGTTGTAGAGACCTTGAGCCATCAGCTGAAGGGCGAGCGGATTGCGCTGACCGGATGCCTTCTTGATCTTCGCACGCTTGTTCTGAAACCAGATTTTGATCTGGGCTTCCGCCAAGCCCAGCTCAGCCGCTAAGGCTTGCCGTCGCCTCTCCGTCAGGTATCGGTTCTCCGCAAATTCGTGCTGTGGACAAAAATGTCTTTTAAATCTTCTCACAGATAAAATAATCCAGAAGAGACAACCGAATCTGCTCAGAGAAAGTAATGGCAGAATAAGATACCCTAAATCACATAAACCTTTAACAAAGAAACGAGAAATAACCATAAAATTTTTAATAATCATAATTTTTTTGAGGAAAAAGAACCATAAGTGATAAGAAGGCCATTTTGGACTTATGAAGAAAACATATTATTTATTTTTCAATTATTTATTAATTAATTATCATTATGTTATTTCAATTTAAAATACAACTGTTATAGATATTCTTGATTTTTTCTCTATAATTTGGTACACATGAACTTCGAGGTACTTATTTGGGTAACATTATATGGCTTTTGGTCTAATTTTGGAAATTCGATGCAGCTGCGAACTCATGCCAACGCTGGATATGGCTTCCCTCTAAGGTGACGAACACCAGTTCGATCCCGTTGGTGTGGATAAGCAGAGCGGCGATGGGGAACGCCACCGATCACATACAGTCCGAAGTCCCTTCGATCCACCTCCCACCGAAGATATTTTCGGGACAACGTCACAGGCGGTGAGGCCGTCGCCGTCTTTATGTCCAAGCCAACGATATAATTCGCACATAAGTTTTTGAAAACCCCATTCGTACGAGTTTGCCACCTGAGGATCGAACTCGCGGTCTCTCGACTCGAAATTCCGACCACTCATCCACTCGGCTATCATCACTTTTTTTAATAATAAGAAAAACATTTATTTATGAAACTATATTTTTTATTTATTGATTTCATATTATTGCTTTAAATAAATAATACTAAAATCTCTCAATAGTCATTAGTGAGGATGATACACATCTAACGAGTATCTAGTGATGCATCATAAAAATATCTATTTAAAAATAGAACACACCAAATTTTAATACCAACTTCCGGGATTCCTACTTCAAGACGAAGGTCATATATCAAGGTCTTACCTTTAGTCTAGCAAGCTGAGGTCCTGAGAAGGCGGTTCGTGGTCTTTTCTCGTCGTTGGTGGGACCCTCCCCGGGAGGTTTCTTTGGTCTTCGGGTGCGCGGACCTGGTTACAAAGAGGACAACTTGGAGTAACTCAGTTCTATAGATTGTTACTGCGGAATATACATATACGACCACCGTGGACCATCGGGTTTCATGTTGTCGCCAGCTCTGTGCTGCCGGGTTCGATTCCCGGTCGGGACTATGCTGAAAACATTTTTTCTATATTTTGTCGGGTCTAGGTATTTGTTGATTCTGATTCCATAACACAAGTGATAAAGTTACTTTGGGATCAGAGCAATGTATGCTATGTTGTTTCTATCTTTTTCCTATTTAGTATTTATTAATTTAATTAAGTATTTATTTATTCATATATGTACAAATGACGTGACTAAAAAAGAGGATACCTATGAAGTTTCTTTCGCCTGTTTCTTCTTCTGAGATAACCTCGTTACGTATAGTGGCAGATAAAAATGTGAAATAAATAAAAAAAAATGAATAAAATATTTCGATAAGTAAATGACTTCATTTGATTTGAAATCCGATGATTTTAGACAGACATTAGGCAACCGCAATTTTTTTCTAGATATACTTAGCTATGTAAAATATATTACTAATAATTTTCCTTCAGGTAATAGAAACTTACTCCTTAAGGTTAGGTAAGAACTAACAACTTACAACTAAGCCACTCTTTTTCTAATAAATTGTATAGTAAAAAATATAATTAAATCTTCACATATTTTCATATACTGGAATAGACAGAGGTTGAGACAACTAGTTCAATTTCGACCCACTTCTCACCGGAATTTATTTGGGACAGTAGTGAGCTTCTCGCCGTTACAAGCCAACATTACACTTACATATTGATATATGTATTTAAATAGATTAAAATTCATAAAAATAAAATAAATAAATAAATATCTTCACACAATTCCCAATACAGGGGTAGACATAGGACTAGTCTAGAGTCTCTTCGACCCACCTTCCACCGAAGATATTTTCGGGACAACGTGACAGGTGGTGAGTCCGTCGCCATCTTTATGTCCAAGCCAACGATATAATTCGTACATAAGTTTTTGAAAAACTCATTGGTACGAGTCTGCCACCTAGGGATCGAACTCGGGTCTCTTGACTCGTAATTCCGACCACCCAACCACTCGGCTATCGCGACTCTCTCTAAATATTCATACATACATATAAATGTCCATGACTTGAGTACAAACATTCATATGTTTGCTCTTACTAGGAATCGAAAACGCAACCCTTAGTATCGACGGCAGAGTCACTACCAACTTGTTTATCGGGTCGTAATCGGAGAAGGTGTATTGAAGATAAGACAGATTTGAGAGAGTGTTGAGAGAGAGTATTGAAATCGAGGCTTCAGACTCGACGAAAGGAATACGGCGACTTCGCAATATAATTACCTGAAGCGGCATCTCGTGGTAAATCCACGAGTTCGAAACCAGGGTCACAACAAGGTCCAGTCAGAGGTCTAGACAATTTTGTCTTTTCGAACCACAATTCACCAGTGCTTATATAGACCCAACGTGCCAGGTGATGAGCCTGTAACCTTCTTTTTATACAAGCAAGCGATATAAATTGTACAAACTTTAAGAAAATCCATTGATAAACCAACCTCCTGGAGATCGAACTCGGGATCTCGTTATTCGGATTCCGACCACTCAACCACACGGCTATCTCTTTCGTAAACGAATAAAACAAAACCGTTCAAGACCTGCCAATATTTCGGAACAAAAAGCCCCGGCGAGACTTCGTCGTTTAAATTTATAAACGTATCTTTAACGATCAATATGCAGTAGCTTGTAGATTCCTGCTGTTACCGCCCTGTTGTCTGAGGGTCCATTATAAAAAAGACGGCCCGATGGCCTAGTCGGTAATGACTAGCTACGAAGCAAATGGTTGCGGGTTCGAATTACACAAGGGGTAAATATGTATGTGATAAATATGAAATAAATATGGTAATAGATAAATATGAAGTCAGGATAGCCGAGTAGCTGGGTGGTCGGTATTTCGAGTCAAGATACCCGAGTTCGATCCCCAGGTGGCAGGCTCGTACCAATGGGTTTTGTACCAAAAAGTTATGTCAGAATTATATCCGTTGACTTGGACATAAAGACGGCGACGGGCTCACCACCAAAAAAAATATATAAATTATATTTAATGATTATATTGTGATAATGTGATCGCCAATCCGTTTGCCAATCGCGACGATTACAGCAAATCCTCCTTAATCCTGTATCCTGCTGTGATTTTACAGGCCGTTAAGTAAGTGCATCAAATTATATATTGTTAGAGAAGAAACAAGAATACAAAAAAACAATTCGTAAGTACCATACATTAAAAAAATCACAAACATTAAAATATTATAAATACAAATGAAATGTTAAACATACAGGCAAAAACACAAATGCAAAACATGAACAGTGCACGAAAATAATAAAAAAAAAAAAAACCAAAAAACACAGAAAGCGGGCGCAAGACAAAGAGACACAAGATCTTTCCCGGCGTCGGTGTTCCCGTATCAAGCGGACGATGCAATATCTTAACCAATTCACGTTCGCTCTGGCGGCCATATTGTATTTTAAAATTGGTCAAAATATTGCACCGACTGCCTGACGGGTGCTTCTCTCTGCTGAACTCTGCTGTATTCCGTGACCTAGAAGGAAATTTAAATTATCAAAAACGGCTAAACTCACGTCTAAGCAATCTGTGGTAGGTACCGTCTAGTTTCGAACATGTTAAAGGTTCTTTATCAGGGTGAGAAGGATGCACCTCGTACAGGGCGAATTGGGGCGCAACCGCGAAATCATCTTTATCAGTTTAGCCGTTTTTAATTATTTAAATAAAAGGAAATTGTTAACAAACAACATGCAAAGGTACAGCCAAAATTATAACACTACAAACAGTTTGATAATGAGCAGGGGTACCAAAATTAATTTGCTTAGGGCTTATTGCCAATCTTATTTATTGGGCGTGTGGTAACAGGTTAAGAATATGCTTACATGTGCTTTCTACCCGTAGAGGTTCTAGGACGCGACTGGAAAAAGTGAACACCGTAATGGCTGCTGACAGATGGGAAATATCCATCCAAAGACTAAGGGAACAGGCCTTGAACATGTCATATGTGGATAGATTAAGAAATAAGCAGCTCTTAAAATAGCAGACCAACATTATGCAGACCGGTAATGGGCAGCAACGTCTAAGGTACGAGTCGACTTTTTTGAGATCGTCAATCCGATCGCCAAGCGTGACGATTAGTGAATATGCTCTCAATGTGAGATATATTCAGCTATGGGCTTATGCAAGTCGGTATATATGTATGTTATTCCCACATCTAAATTGCAAGATTAGAAATTACATGTATCCGTCATTCACACGGCGACGGGCTCACCACCTGTCACTTTGTCCCGAAAATTTCTTCCGTGGAAGTTGGATCGAAGGGACTTAATTGTCTATACTAGACCTCTGTCTACCCCAGTATTGGGAATTGCGTGTAGATATGTATTTATTTATTTTATTTGTGTCATTCCCACGTCTTAAGAGTTCGCAGATCAAAGTTCAATTGACAGTCGATATAAGTGAATATAAATATTTAATCCAGCATCACATGACATAAGTGTATCATAACATAAAGCATGTTAAAGTCTACCGCAGGATGTTAGCCTTATACGTAACGGAAAGTTTGCCATAATAGGCACGCTTGGCACAGTAACAGAAACAACGCGCTTTAGGCGCTGCTGACCCTCACTGGTCTGCTTAATTTCACTGGCAGATAGCTGATGTTATAATGAGTAACTTGGAAGTATTTATAAAAATATTTTAGGGTCCGCGTCAAGTGTTAAACCGCGGGAGTTTTACATGTATACATAACGACTTGTAAAAGTCGTAGGGAAATTTAAGGGGGGGGTTGCTATAATATCCACACTTGGCGAGAGAATTGGCGATCACGGTACCTGACGCCTTAAACGTCGCTGTCAATCAATCAGGTCAGGATTTTTGATTTGGTTACTTTTCGCGAAGGGAACATCGCCATCTTTCGACAGCTTTTGTAATTTTGAAATAAGGAAAAAGTTAGTCCTCTCCTAGCCGACTACAATGAAACCCACGGTAATAAATTCTTAAGCTGATACCACACAGAAACTGTGAACGATACAATAAATTACGTTTTATCAGGACCGGATAAAAAACTCGTAAGCAGCAGAATCGGGTACAAGTCTCCATATTGAGATGAGAAGATAAGTACTATCCTAGCAATTTAACTTTGGTACCTGACACAACATAAACAAATGAAATATACAATAATAAGTAATAATAAGTGAAATATGTACACATAAAATTAGGATATCAATTTAATAATTTTTTGTCCCTTTGAGTCTCTAAAATCGTATGATTCTTGAACCATAACAGAAAATTATATACATAACCCACACACACACATAACGGCCTATTATTGAACACTTCTGGACATAGTCCTCACCCGTTGGAGGTTTACCATAAACGCGCTCGGCAAGCGGATTTTCGATCGCAGTACCGGACATCTTGCTCTTTAGACGCTGCTGCCCCCTATCACCGTTCAGGTTATTTTGGTATGATATTTTTTCGAGATGTTTATTCCGCCATTTGACGGTGGCCATTGATATTGTATTGGGTTTTCTCTTAGTCAAAGAAAGGGACAGCTTATTATAAAGCAGATGAGATATTGGTGTCGATTATAATAAGATATATTCTTAAACACGTTACAATACATTTTATAAGTACTTTAGACTAAACATACAATTAAAACACATTCGCAAATTATGAGATTGAAGTCCCGAAACACAGAAGTAGTTAGGGTAAAAAGGTGCAGTGTCTGAAGCACATAGACTGCTGGATGTTTATGTGTTTATATATTTGTCTATGTAAATTTATACCTATGTAAGTATATTTTACCATGGCCTTAGACACTTAGAAGGCGATCGACACGTTATTCCAAAAAATCTCCAATAGAAATCGGTCAAAAAAGGAATAGATTAGGTACCCTCTGTCTACACCAGGGTTGGCGATTGCGTGAAACTAAAAAATACAAACATAAAAAACGAATATTTTCTCTATTGCATTGGATCGCTAAAAAGCTTCAATAAAAGAACAGAAGAGAAGAAAATATAAAAATATTTACTCTTCAGAGAAACTGTCTGTCACCTTATCTTAAATACACAGCTGCTATATTTTCCGTTATTAAATTTTATTTCATATAACCAAAAAAATCTTGAACATCACATGAGATTAATGCTATCAAACAAAGCGCAAAAGATCGCGAAATTGCACGAGAACCTGCCTGATGTCAAGTTAAAAATTATCTTAATTAAAAGTTACAGACGACTGGGCACGTCCACCTGCGTCTCCTTATACGGCGAGATAAAGTGATTGTTCACATATATTTATCCGTATGGGATGGTGATTGTGTCACAGAGTATTACTTTTAATAAATAAATAAATACATATACAGGGACGCCATATACATTGCTCTGTTCGCAAAGTAAATAAGGAGTCACGATAGTAGAGTTTTAGGGTAATCGGAATTAGAGTAGCGAGACCCGAGTTCGATCCCTAAGGCTCGTATCATGGTTTTTTTTTTCAAAACTTATGTACGGTTTATATCGTTGGGTTTGATATAAAACGGCGACAGGCTCGCCACCTGTCACGTTGTACACGTGTCCCAAAAATGTAGTCGGTGGAGGGTGGGTCGATAGGACTTAATTGTCGAGACCTCTATCTACGCCTGTATTGGGAAAGGCGTGTAGATATTTATTTTATTTTACAAAGTAAATAACTAAAACTTAGGTACGGTATTTGATATGGATATTTATGTGTATATTTATATTTTTTCTACATTTTCTCGGGTCTGGGTGATTGTGGTGCCTTCGTTTTTCTGAGTCCATATTACAAGTGCTTAAGCGCTTACTTTGGGATCAGAGTAGAGTGTCCCTATGTACGTATCTATGTATGTATATGTGTGGTACATATTTATGTATTTACGTATCATGTATCGCTACGCACACCTTCATATTTAAATAAAAATTTTGCAGTATTATAAGGTAGTGATTATATACCCTTGTCGTATTTGTTTATGTAGTTTTGTATGTGTCGTTTCTTTATTTATTTGAAGATTAAAAGGTTAAAACATAATTTGTACCAAGACTTGGGCTACATAAATGGTGACTGAGCAAAGCAACTTTAGCATTTGTTGCTGAACTAGGCTATTTTATTGTTTACAGTTGTTTTATTGATCTTTTTCAACCACCTATATAACAATAAGCCTATTCTTTAGTTTTGTCTTCACGGATTTCCCTAAACAAATTAGATTACCCCACTTCTATATTTATATAAATATGTATGTCACTATATGTCTATGTAAATGTATTATATAATAGATTTGAAAACTAAGCTGGCGAGAAGCTCACCACGTATTACGTTAACCCAAATAAGCTCTCTTTAAATGTGGACAGAACTCTAGGCCTATTGTATATACCCCAGTATTAAGGAATAGCAGGAATATAACTAATACATTTCAATACGAATCAAAAAAAAAAAAAAGAAACAATAAATCTTTTTTAAGGGTTTTTTAATGAGATATCTTCTTATGTAGAATGATAAGTGAAGAATGATACAGTAAGTTGCAGGAAATTTAGAGCATCCATATAGAATATAGAGACCATCATAGAGAATATAGAGTATGTGTAGACTTGAGTTATAGTTAAACAATTTGTAAAAAAAGAATGTCGCTGGCTGCATATATAATAGATTAAAAAAGTGATTAGTTACACAGAAAAAAATACACCTTTTTATACGACATAATTTTATATACACTCTCATTTCTCTACTTGATTTTACTACACTGTGACGCGGCTTACATTCCGACTTTGGATGAGCTATACCGATGTGTCAGGGAGCAGAGGCGCTGGTCATCTCAGTGACGTTTGCGAATTTTACGACCCTCAACACTTAAATACAACGGAGGCCACCCATGGCAAAATGTTTTATTTTTAGTTTTAAGACATTCTATTTGTTTGGTTTATTTTTATTCGCGCGTTTTACAATACTGGGTTGGATAGGAGTCAAAACAGTTTAAATTTTTTTGACACACTTTTCACTGGAGCCTATTAGATACGACGTCCTCACCTATTGCTCGTCAGATTATTTAGTCTGGTATATTTTTTCGCGTTTATCGATATATCGACATAAAATACCAGCCCATAAGTAAGCTTCTGTGAAAGGTGTGTCGAAAGGACTTAATTGTCTAGATCTGTGTTATCCATAGTATTATAAAATGCGTAAAGATAAGATAAGTAAGTAGCTTAAGCACCTACGTTATGGAATCGGAAACAATGAAGGTACCACAAACAGCCTGACCCGATAAAGCATTTAAAATTTCATTGGCATAACAGAATTGGCGGGAAAACCATCTCTGTTATATGTGTATGTATGCATATTTTACTATTATAATTAATTTTTCACTACATTTACCTTTACTCACATTAATAGCTGAATTAAGAAAAAAAAAAACTAAAAACTACACTGGCTCAAGATCGTTAACTTCTCTAACCATGTTTTGACCGATTGTCGAAAGGTCAGTAGCCTTTTAACTTTTTTTAATACAGATAGTGAAAGGTTTGTGGACGGTTTTTGTCCGTGGTGCCACCAGCGGTGTAACTTGTAGGTGCTTAATTTGACGTTTTTGTCCCATTGGACACGGATGGATAGGCTACGGTTCGATTCTTTAGGGAATGAGGTGACATAATCACTGGTAAGGCACATCTATTTGATAACTTAACCAAAACACAACGTATATATACCTAGCTGCTTATATTTACAGCATTAATATTCTGTTTAGGTTTATTTTTTTAGACAAGAATTCTAAAAATCTTGGTTTTAGACACAGAAAGGACTTTGTAACCTATTCCAGTTATTTTCTATTAGATGCCTCGAATGTACAGACCCGATTCATTTACAATTTTATCATAGAGTAAAAATGTGCATTTTAATCAAAAAAATATAAATTTTACAAAAAACTAGTCACAAGGTAAGTACCTTACTTCTAATTTTTGTACAATTAATACAAAAATTAGAATAGATTAATAGTTTTAATTTTCATCATCAGTTTTGTTCTTGAAAATATAATATTTAGAGGTTACGAACGGGCTATTTAATATATATCTTATTCTGGCATATAAAATTATATTTGGTTTTGAGAGTTTTCATAAAATAAAACATAATAACATTGTAAAATATAAATAAAATTATGTAAGATATGTGTGACATAAGGAATGAAATAATAATGCACTATAGGAGAAACAAGGAAAAGAAAAAAATATTTTTAAAAATAAATGGGTTTGTCTCACGTTGCTGCCGTGAGCCGGTCCCGTACTTACTTCGTCCTAAAACAAAAGAGAAAAAAAAACAATTAGAACAAGCGTTCAGTAATATCATAAATTAATAAAATTGACACAATATTTAACGAATTCAAAGAAATATCAATCTAAGTTAAAAAAATCATGCAAAAAGATATTAATTATTTTTAAGAATAATCGGGCATAGGTACCGGGTTAATAGCGGAACAATCATTCTCCCACAGTTTTTAAGTTGTAGTCGACAAAAGAGTCTCTCATAACCATTTTTCTTATTTAATAGCACAACTAACTGTTGAGTTAAAAGAATATAACTCGTTTCCAAAGCTTTTAATGCGGGCGAATCGGTAGTGAAGATTATTTTGAAACAGAGGTAAGTAAATACAGGCAAACAAGCCCGCAGAACGACATCACCACTTAAGTAGGCATAGAGTAATAATGTTAACACTATGCCATTGGTATAATCTTTGACTACATTTAATCATGATAAAATCAAAGATTATACAAGATTATAAGCCATGACCGTCGACTCTTTGGGTTTTTAATGGATTAGGGCAAAACAAGAGCTAACAGTCCACATGAGGGTAAGTTATACTGTAGTTCACAGAAACACGCAAAAAATTTTAATCGATAAAGGTTGTTGGTAGGTTTGTCACCCTCTATGATTAAGTAGGAATGTCTGTAGATATGTCAGCAAGATCATACCATAAAAGTACTTTTAATACCTCAAGCCAACAGTGGTAGCACTACAATTTGTCGGCAGATAACATTAAGAATTTTGGCAGCAGTTATTTTATTGTGCTCTGTATGGGTTGCGTTACAATGGTTGGTTTTTTAAGAAGGTGAATAACGGTTTTAGGTTTTAACTTTCCCCTCTACACTAAAAAGTGGAAAAATAAAAGCTGCTCTAAAATCTTAAGTGCAATTCCAAAGGCCATAAAAGAAGAATATTCATTGTCAATGTATTATAACTTACATATCGTTTTATATACAAAAGTTTTTATTTTGATATAATCTCAGATCAAATTTGGTTATATAACAAAAAAAATATAAATTATAAAAAATATAGCGCCATTTATTTCCCATCAAGCGAAGCCTAGGCTTTCAGGTCCTAATTTGTAATTTGAGAGAAATACGAGAATAACTATGAATTAGCGTTTGAAATAATATACTTTAAAAGTAAATATAATACCACTAATTTTAGATAATGTATGTCATTTGTATCTGCAGCTTTCAATTTTAGATTTGGGTATTAGTAGTTTAATGTAAATAAATATAAAATAATAAATAAAATTAATACATTTATTTTATTTGTCCATTGTATCTTATAGAAAATAAATAATATTATGTTTATTAATCTATACTTTTTAAACTTCTATCCTTAGTACCATAGACAATACGTATATCTTTGTATAACTTTCAAAAGCGAGCACAGGCCACGTTTCGGGGCGCGAGCGTAAAAATTGAACGTAAAGCAAACGAAAATAACAAACATTAAAAAAAAGGAACGATTCCGATAAATTAAAGCGGAGATATTAACGTATGTTCAACCTTTTTCTACTCGGTTTTATAGTGTGTATAGATCCTAAAAGTGGAACGGGAAGGCAGGCGGTGACGTCACCGACCACCCACTGCCATCAAAGACTAATTAAGACATTATGCGTAGTTACATGATATTATCTCCGCGTGGGACGGCTCTGGAGGCCACTTAGGAATTCCATTGCTCCTGGAGGCCTCATTTCGGCTTTTAACAGGCTAATTAGTGCTTTTGAGGGGGACAGACGGATGCGTTGTAGACTTTGACCGTCTTCGTTATTTCTTTGATAATTAAATGAAAAAAAATCTTGAATAATATTAGGTTTAATTGGTTGTGTTTCATGTATAAATATAGTCTCTTTAAATTTATTTATTTAAGAGACACGTCTTATGTCTGCTGTCTGAGAAAGCGAGTGGAAGAGATAAGAGATAAAGTGAAGCAAAGTTAACTGAAACCGATGTACAGTGGCTGTTTGTAGCTAAGTGACATTGTCGTTTACAATGACAATTGTTGTTTAGGTAGACAATTAAGGAAAAATCTTAAAACGATTTCCCATCCAGGGGTAGGCAAAGGCAAAAACGATAAAGTCCTTTCGATCCCCATTCCACCGAAGTTAAATGAGACAACATGACAGGTGATAAGCCTATCGCCGTCTTAATGTCAAGGCTACCGGTACAATATACTCACATACATATTTATTTACATAAATAAATATTCGTCACGATAGCCGAGTTGTTGGGTGGTCGGACTTTCGAGCCGAGAGACCCGAGTTCGATCCCCAGGTGGCAGTACCAATGATTTTTTCAAAAACATATGTACGAACTTCATCGTTGGCTTGGACATAAAGGCGACGACGGGCTCACCACCTGTCACGTTGTCCCGAAAATATCTTCGGTGGAAGGTGGGTCAAAGGGACTTAATTGTCTAGACTTGACCTCTGTCTACCTTGGGAATTGCGTGAAATATTCATATGTGCATACAAATATCTATGCCTCCTGTACAAATATTCATATACATCACATAAATGTTTACCCCTAACAAGATTAGACCGCAACCCTTAGCATCGACCAACCCAATCTCACACTCAATACCAACTAAGCTATCGGGTGGTAAATATTCAAAAAAAAATATCTTCATGCAATTCCCAATACAGGGGTAGACAGAGGTCTAGACAGTTAAGTCCCTTTCACTCACCTTCCACCAAAGATATTTTCGGGACAACGTGACAGGTGGAGATCCCATAGCCGTCGTTATGTCCAAGCCAACGATATAATTCGTACATAAGTTTTTGAAAAACCCATTGGTACGAGCTTGCCACCTGGGGATCTAACTCAGGTCTTTTGACTTGAAATTCCGACCACCCAACCACTCGGCTATCGTGACTTTTGAATATTCAAAGCATTGTCATAAATGTCTCCTGTGGAAGGTGGATCGAAAGGACTTAATTATCTGGACCTCTCCGTAACTGTCTCTCTTAATTGTCTCTCTACCCGTGTATGGGAATGGCTTGAAATTTACGAAGCAGGTACAACTTGAAGGCCATTCATACATACATATATAAAGGCCTATTAAAGTCCACTGGGAGGTCCACCATAGGGGGGATTCGCCATAATAGCCACGCTTGGCAAGCGGATCAGCGATCGCAGTAGCAGACAACTCGCACCTCAGACACTGCTGCCCATTTTCGGTCTGATTATTTTGGTCTGATATTTTTAGAGGTGGCTATCTCGCCATCAATCGGTTGCCATAATGATATTAAAGGCTGTTTTCTTAGTCGCCTCTTACGACACCCACGGGAAGAAAGGGAGTGGCAATATTCTTACACCGTTACCACACGGAAACTGTTACCATAAGGAATTGTTTGGGGGTCATATCGCTGTATAATGAACCAACCACGAAACAAAGGCGTAAAGAGATAAAGTTAATGATATCACCAATCCGATAGCCGAGTATGGCTATTAGAGCAAAACTCATTACGTGAAGGATTCATGACCAGCTATAGACTATTTATAGGTTGAGCCGTGTGGTATTAGTGCAAGAATTTGCCACCCCATATTTCGTGATGGTTATCCCGCCATCTGCCGGTAGCGATAACAATATTCTAGGGTGATTTCCCTTAATCACCTCTTACGATGACCGTGTGGAGAAAAGGGGTGGCTATTTAATATTACGCTGTGACTTAGGAGCCGAGCAGAAATAAAAAAAAACGAAGAAAACGCTAAGTGAATAGACTGGGCGGGATATATTCACAGTAAATAATCCGATTTCTTTTAAACTTACGATAAAAATTCACAATAGCCGAGTGGTTGGGTGATCGGAATTCGAATCAAGAGACCCGAATTCAATCCTTATACCAATGGGGTTGTACCAAAAATTTATTTAAGATTTATATCGTTGGCGTGGACATACAGACGGAGTCGTCCCACGTAGTCAAATAAAATGTCTTCAGTGGAAGGTAATAGAAACGTTTTAATTTTCTAGACATCTTTCTTTTAGTCTAAGCGCGCGAAACCGCGAGACTCAGCTAGCAATTAATATAACGATCACAGATTATATCCGCCATCTCACGTTGAGATCTCCGTGCAATAACAATCATGCACTGGCGGGGAAGTTAATTTATCAACTATACGATCCGCGCTTACCGTAACGAATTCACTTTGATCGAGCCGTTTTTATTGCGGCCATAGACAGCAGAACATTCGAGGGCACTAAACAAACATAAGCCGTGATTGTTTCTTATCCGTCTTACCTCACTTTAATAGCCCGCAGTTTCGTTCTATACAGGACATAGACATTGGGATTTGTAATCACAACGCTTGGCAAACGATAATTCGTATTCGAAATACATTTACGAATGCTTTTACGAAAGCATGCTCGTATAAAATTCGCGCCAAATTCTGCTTTGTCTAAATTCGTTTAGGCGAAACCAAACTTAATTACGTATGTTTAAAGCTCTTTTGAAGTCAAAACTACACCGGTTAGAAAAAACCAGACTTTTCTCAATGAATAACCGTCAAGAAACTCTGGGTTTTATTCTTTTTTTTATATCTATTTTAACACGATTTTATCAGCTTCACCTGTATGTTTGTATGTCTGTTTGTAACCAACTCCTTTGAACACGATTTTTTTACGATACTATTTCCATTCCATTCTATAAACTAATGTATAATTGTCAATAATGATAAATATAATGTCCAAAGGAAAATATTTTTTAACTAGGTTAAGCAAGTGCCAGCAGTCTGAGGATTGCAACTGCAGAGTAAGAGCTATTCCCAAACAAATGTGTCCTCAATACATTGATCTGTCTTAGACTCTCCGGAGCATCGTAAGAGTCGACTAAGGGTCTACAATATCTGATACAAACCAAATGGTGGCAACCACGGGACTATAAAAATAAATCAACCGAGTGCCTGACAAAAAAGTAAATTTTTTGATAAGAAGATGTTTTAGCAAACGCACACAGCGCTCTCTAAATTAAAGACTTTTGAATTCGGCTTAATAAGTTATGTTAAGTTATAATTAACTATATAAGCAAAAGATTGAATAGGTTAATTACACAAAAATAAATTAAACAACGGAAATTGCAAAATAGCAATGTCTACCGACAATTGGCGGGAAAGCAATCTCAAAAAATAACAAATAAGCAGACGATGGGCAGCAGCGTCTCAGATGAGGTGTACTGCGATCGTCAATCCGCTTGCCAAATGTAACATAAATAAATAATTATCTTCACGCCCCAATACAGGGGTAGATAAAAACCTATTTTTATTATTTCGACCCACCTTCCACCGAAGTCATTTTTTGGGACGAGCGTGTCTGTGGCAAATCTTTGCACCAGAGGCTATTGCCCTGCGGTGAACTATTACAGTCATAAGCGAGTTAAGTATTTTATTAAATAAATAAATATCTTCACGCAATTCCCAATACAGGGGTAGACAGAGGTCTAGTCTAGACAATTAAGTCCCTTAGACCCACGGGACAACATGACATATGGTGAGCCTGTCGCCGTCTTTATGTCCAAGCCAACGATATAAAACGTAGTTATTGAAAAACCCATTGGTGCGAGCCTGCCACCTGAAGATCGAACTCGGTTCTCGTGACTCGAAATTCCGACCACCCAACCACACGGCTATCGAGACTACTATTTTATTTCCGCTATAACAATAGTTTGTTTAATAGAGGTGTATGTCTCCATCGCCGGGCTTCGTTGGTGGCGGAAACGTGTCGAAATCGCCAACAGAGATTGAGTTTCAATGTTCAAACAATGAGGCGTATTTATATTTGTTAAATATAACATTCCGGGGTGCCTGTTTAATTGATGCTAGAATAAATTCACGCTTAGAACTCGCGTATATTAAAATTTGATATGCATTGTATATTGGTTTTGTGAAACTAGCTTTTAACCGCGACTTCGCTCGTGTTGAGAACTATAAAATCTTCATTCCTTTCCCATTAAGTCCCTTCGACCCACCTTCCACTGAAGACATTTTTTGACACAACGTGACAGATGGTGGCACTCTTTATGTCTAAGCCAACGATATAAACCCTTAGTACGAACCAGCCTCCTGGGGATCGAACGCGGGTCTCATGACTCGAAATCCGATCATCCAACCACTCGGCTATCGTAACGTGAGAACTATCAAAGTTATAATAAGTATCATTAGAAAGTTAATAAAACTATTATAAAGTGTCAAAGGGCATAGGGCATAGGGTCATAGCAATCTAAATTTTTATAATTAATCAAATAATTTTTATTTACAAATTTTTAATACTTTATCCCTTTAACTAAGTATATTGTATATGATAATTTTACTAGGGAATCTAATTAAAAAAATATAGCCTTCGTTACTCACTAATAATGGGGGTTCCTATTCTATTGGTGAAAGATTTTCGTAACTCAATTTAGTATTTAAGACGTTACCTCGTTACAAACAAACTTACTTTCGCATTTGTACCTAAATTTTCGCCCAAAACAGAGGTCTACACCATGTCCTTTCGACTCACATTTCGCCGAAGCTTATTTTGAGATAACATGACAGGTGGTGAACTTGTCACCGTCCTTATTACTAAGTCAACGATATAAATCGTAGGTAATTTTGTCAAAACTCATTGGTACGAACTTGCTTGAAGATCGAACTCTTGACTCAAATTCCGATCCACTTGCTTTCGATCAGAGTAATGTGGTGATGTCCCTATCTATTTATCTGTCTATTTATTATTATTTATTATAGTGATGGATTCGGGATTCAAAACGAGGAATGCTCTAAATTATATCTAAATATTTCAATAGCAGCTTTTCGATTCAAAACTATGTGGGACGACGAATGAAGTTATTTCGATTGTAATATGGAATTTCTTTCTATACATACAGATGTGTAAGAAAAGTTGTATGATATTTCTAGTTGTGTTAAACTTATTAACTACTACAACTAAGCTGCACAACAAAGCTGTGTCACGATAGCCGAGTGGATGGGTGGTCGGAATTTGGAGTCAAGAGACCCGAGTTCGATCCCCAGGTAGCAGGCTATACCAATGAGTTTTTCAAAAACTTATGTACGAATCACATAGGACATAGGACGGCGCCGGCGACGGCTTACAACCCGTCACATTGTCCCAAAAATATCTTCGGTCGAAGGTGGGTCAAAGGGACTTTACTGTCTAGACTAGACCTCTGCCTACCCCTGTATTGGGAATTGCGTGAAGATGTTTATTTATTATTTTATTTATTAACTAAGCTGCAATGCTTGTATGCGGAGCAACAGTAATCGAATGCCGGAACCGAACCTGTAACGTCATGTTTCGCAGTCCGCACCTTACACGATTAGGCTATTGCAGCTTAATCAAAGGTATTTTCATACATTCACGAAATTTTCAAGGTTGTGGAAGGCAGAGATCTAGACAATAAACTCCTTTCGATCCACTTTTCACCGAAGCATTACATACATGTAAGTTCAAATATATAAACATACATATACACTCATAAACATTCATGAATTAATTACATACATTCACATTCCTAACACAAATGTTTGCCACTAGCGGGATTCGAACGCGCCACCCTTAGTTCGAAGGCAGGGCCACTATCATCTCGGCTATCGGATCGACTTACTTTTTTATAATTAGGGTACTTATTTACATTATTATAAATCGGCAAAGCAATTGTGTTACGGAATCAGAAACAAAGAAAGTACAACAAACACCCAGACCGTAAGCAGTACAGAAAAAAGTGGTTTTTATTATAGACCCGACCGGGAATCGACCCCGTGATCTCAGAGCTGACAAGACCTTGAAAACGGGCGTGTAACTCGTCTACCGAGGTAATCATATGCCGACATTGTGCCATAGAGACTCATCTACTTACCGTATTACGTACCTTATTACCTTACTTACATTCACGCCATTCCTAATATTGGGGTAAATAGAGGTCCAGAAAATTAAGTCACCCAAGACATTTTTTAAGACAACATGACAGAACACTTTCACCATCTTTATGTCCAAGCCAACGATATCAATCAACACCTTTTTCGTAATTAAAAAAAAATCCAATATTGATCATATTTAGAAATAGCATGCGTGTAGAGAAATAGATAGTTAGGTTTAGGTTACCATCATTAGGCCTTCTTATAAAGTTTTTTTTTAATTCTGAAATGCTAATATAGGCAGGATTTGTTTTCCTCTACGAGTATTGTAAAGGCGACTAAGGGAGGTCGTCAAAATAGCAATGACTACCGATTGATAAAGAATATCCATCTCAGGAAATAACTGACTAAATTTAAGCAAGCCAGTAACGGGCAGCGTCTAAAAGTAGGTACTGTAGTTTTTTTTTAAATTAAATAGTTAATAACGGCTAAACTTACGTTATAATAATCGGTGTAGGTACCGGCTCGACAGGGTAGGGGGTGCGTGCGGTCCTGGTGGTGACGAAGATCATGACCGTTTGTAACTCTTCATTAATAATTTCTCACGAAAGTTTTAATAATTTAACTGTAGTTTTTTTATTTGAAAAATGGATAAACTCTTGTCCTTCATTGAGCATAGACCTCATGATGGAGCGAGTTTACTCATGAGAAGCTTATGTACTCTTTAAAGAGGTTAAGATTGCGTTTGATTTGCAAACATTATAAATGACGATCGGAAGCGCATAGACCGGATGTTGGGAATGTTGACCAGGTGACGGTGGTAGGTTGCAGTGCGCTTGGTAGTGATATAAGAATGGCGATGATGGTATGAGATTATGGAGTCCATCAGAAATTTATAATAACAAAATAAAATAAAAAAATATTCACACAATTCTCAATACAAAGGTAGACAGAAGTCTAATCTAGACAATTAAAGAAAGAAAGAAGTTTATTTATCGCTATAACCAGAAATAAATTATAACATAAAATATTAAAACTAAACACACAAAAAAAGACAACCATAATTTTCAAAATTAATTATTGGGTATTTTAAAATTAATTATGTCCCTTCGATCCACTTACAACCAAAGACATTTTCGGGACGAATTAGTTACGATAGCCGAGTGGATGGGTGATCGGAATTCGAGCCAAGACACCCGAGTTCGATCCCCTAGGCACGTACCAATGGGATTTTATCAAACTCTTATGTACGAATTACATCGTTTGCTTGGACATAAAGACGGCGTCGGCCACACGTGGTGGAAGGTGGGTCGAAAGGACTTAGTCGTCTAGAGCTCTGTCTACGCATTTATTGGGAATGGTGTGAAGATATTTTTTTATCAGAAACCCGCTCGTTTGATGTGGCGTTCATAGAAAATATGACATAGGACTTTTACAAGTTAATATTGTAAAAGAGATCTCGCTGTTTTATATGACCGTATGTCACCTTAGCAAAACCAGAACCTCTATTATGATACGTGAGTGAGTATGCAAATTTTCCGGAACTGGTGTTGCGTAAATTACAATACTACGACGTTAATCGCTTTATTATCTGCGGCTTTCTTAATGAGCAGCCATTTTAGTTTTTTTGACAGTTATATATTTTTATTACAAAAGAAAGAATACATTAAACATTTCTTCATGATCGCGCATAATAATTGTTTATTACTAATTTATGCTACTGAATTAATATAAAAATATAATATTCTTTCAAGTGTAAAAAGTCACGATAGCCGAGCGGCTTAGTGGTTGGATTTTGGAGTCAAGAGACCCGAGTTCCTGGGCGACGAGCTCAGCGTCTGTCACTTTGTCCCTAAAAATGTCTGAGGTGTAAGGTGGGTCGAAGGGACACAATTGTCTAAGCTAGACGTCTGTCTACTCCTGTATTGGGAATGGCGTGAATTTACTATAATATATATAAGAATAAACAAAAGATAGTCATATATTGTTTATATAACTATCTTTAGTTTATGCTGAAGATATTTAACTTTTTACAGTTTACATTAATGTAATTAACTAAATATATATAAAGGTACAGTAAAAATATCCAAAAAAGTCTTCTTTGAAAGGTGGATCGAAACGACTTAATTGTCTAGACCTCTGTCCACCCCAATATTGGTGACTATGCGAAATATGAATGGTGTACTCGAGTTAATCCATGTAATCTGTATTATCTAATTATTATTATAAATGCAAAAGTTTCGATGGATGTTTGTTACACAATTATACCGCAACGGCTTTACTAATCTGTATGAAATATTTCCCTAAGAACATGTATATATAGTATATAAACTAGCAAAACGATGTATATACTCCCAAATATAAATCCAAATATGATGTTGTCCCTATCTATATTTTAAAAAAAACTACGCTATATAATCTATAGTAACGCAACAATCCAATTAAAGAATAATAGCCGATCTGTTAATTAACAATCGATGATTAGACGCGGAATAGGAAGCGTAGGTCGTCGACAAATGCTTGGAATTTCATCAGCACTAACTTAATTAGGCCATAATAAATGCTGGGGAATTTTATCTAGATTATAATAGCACAAGAGCGGCTCGTTTGGTCGCAGTTATAGTATGTTAGAAAGCAGGTGAAAAGATTTTATCGCAATTTGTTAAATTTATTTGAGAGACATCAGATTATTATTATATTATGAATATAAACAGGGAATATGATACGACGAAAATGTTTCAATATTAAAATATACACAAAAGCGCAGTTGGTAATGGCTCTTCTTTTAATGCTAAGGGTTGCGGGTTGGTATCCCTCATGGAACAGAAAATACACTAGATACTTAAAATTACAATTTTTCCAACGTTTATACCTACGTTTTCATTTTTGAAATGAGTCCTGAATGTACAATTAATTTTTAAAAACTTGTTATGAATCAGAACAGTAAAAAATTTAATCAAATGGTTTTTAATGGCAAACTACAGTATATTTTTGGATTGAATGAATAGTACTCGTACCATATTATTGATACGAGTACACTTATCTTCACGCATAATCGCTGACGGGGTAGCCAGAGAGAACAGATCGTCAAGTGTCACGATCTCTACATACCTCTTTCGCTTCTTTCAGATTGATTATCTTCTTCATACACGCACGTCTAGGTATCCGAATACTCTTGACCCTCCACTCTTCGAGTACAATGCACATATTCTTAAAACATAAAAGATATCTATAATTTCTTATATACATATTAGTAAATTTATATACTATTTAGTCATAAATATGAGAAGATATAAATAAGTTAAAAAAATTACGAACGAAGGTCTCAGATTCAATTTACTAATGACGCACAAGCAATGTAAGACAAAAAACATAACTATTAGATACTTTGCTTAATTTACTTAATCACTGCTATTTTACTAAGAAAATATTGTAAAATAGTATTTACAGTAGCAGAATTAAAGATATCCATAAATGGTTTAATTGTGGGCATAATTATACTGTTACCAGTTATTTCCCGCAATTTCTTTTGTATGATATTTTCAAAATTAGACATAGGATAATATCTTTCAGTGTGATTTATTGTGTCAATCTATCAAACATCATCCTATCCCTACAATCCATCCTTTCTCTATATTTTTTTAGTAAATCTAACTTTGCTACCCAGCCACGAATACGGTAAAAAATGACATCTCCCACATTCAGAGGGATTTTCAGTGATAGTTCATATGTAAAAAATAATATATATATTTTGATAATTGCTTTATTCCCTGTTAATAGTTGTACCTTTTTTTAAAATAATAAGTCACGATAGCCGAGTTGTTGGGTGGTCGGAATTTCGAGTCGAGTGTCGATCCCCAGGTACCAATGAATTTATCAAAAATTTATGTACGAATTTCATCGTTAGCTTGGACATAAAGACGGCGACGGGCTCACCACCTGTCACGTTGTCCCGAAAATATCTTCTTTGGAAGGTGGGTCAAAGGGACTTAATTGTCTAGACTTGACCTCTGTCTACCCCTGTTATGGGAATTGCGTAAAATGAAAATATGATTTATGGTTTTATAAATCTTTTACATTCTAAATTCAAATTCTACAAATTTATTACGTTTAATGGTCAAACAATATAATTATAATAATATGGGAGCTTCATAGGTGTGGCAAGACAGGCCGAAAACAATTTAAAAACAATTGAAAATGTATGTATTTTATTAGTATTGTGAATTAGAATGACACGGACGTCCTATGCTCTATGTCCACATGACTATGCTTTTAAATTTTTTGATAAGGCGTGTGGTAATGGCGTAAGAATATGCCATCCCCTTTCTTCCCGTGGGTGTCGTAAGAGACGAATAAGGGAGAAGCCTTGAAACTTCAAATGACTGCCGACAGACGGTGGGATGATCATCTCGAAAAATATCAGTACAAAATAAAGCTGACCAGTGATGGGCAGCAGCGTCTAAGTTGTAATTTAATTTTGAAATTAATTGTATAAACAACATTGTTATGAATACTTTCTGATAATAATAAATTAATGTATAATAAATTAAAAATATTAAATTAATGATGTCTTGTAATAATAATAATTGAATTTATACTGATAATTCTATTAAATTTTGCATGCCCGTTGCTGTAGAACATAAAGATATGAATGAAATTGTTAACACATGTAAATGTACTATATTCTGGCAAATAAACAATTAGTATGTGAATCTGAAGTATGGTACGGTATATCGTCGGTACTGCGATCGCCAAGTTTTGACTGCCCTAATTTGGACTTTTACAGGCTATGCTGTGTATATATGTAAATATGTCGCTATTTTGTAACACAGAAGGTTGTTAGGTGGCGGTAACAGTTTCCACTTCCGGATTTTTTGTAGCTGATTTTAAACTACGCAAATAGTCTATTTGAATCCATAGCCTTCTTATATCTATAAACGGTAACAAACTCATTTTCTGCTTGGGAGTCTTCATAATCAAATCATTTATTTATCGACATAAGAATTTAAATTCGTTTATCGATAGTAATTTTTTAATCTACCACCGTTTCGTAATGAGGTTCCTCTAACGGAGAAGAAACAGGCGAAAGAAATTCCGAAAAAGCTCTATGCTCATAAATTATAAGCTCTATAGACCAATTTCCACCACAACAATAAGTTTCAAATATCTATCAACGGTAGTTGTAATTACGAAGGACGTTATCGTATTGTAAATATATTTCCAAACGCAAACATTCCTTATCTAAATTAATTTCAAAACACACAACACATCTACATCCGGAAACCAATGATTTGTGAATTAGTACAAGTTTTGACTTCGACAGTGATTCGAATCCCTTAACTTCTAGTTCAACAGGTAAACTAACCACTAAGCCAAGTGTAGGTTGGCGTATTGTCCGTCCAGAGTATGGCCAGTCGGAGCTTTTTTTTATTTTATAGACCTTTTCTATGAGAGCAAACGAGCAAGGCGTTTGCCTGCGTGAGCAAGTGGCACACGTTATGGTGAGAGATTACCGCCGTCCATGAACATCTGCAATACCGGAGGAATAGCAGATGTATTGCCGGTCTTTGAGAAAGATACAGGCTCGTTTCTTGAAGGTCCCTAAGTCGTATCGGTCAGGAAAAACGCTGACGGCAGCTCATTCCATAAAGTGCAAGTGCGTGGCAGAAAATTCCGCGGAAAACGCAAAAATTCCGCGAAAAGAGCTATACCAAAACTGGCCGCGGTATACCGGCCATCCAGAGTGTGGCCAGTTGGAGCTGTACCAAAACTGGCCACGGTGGTATACCGGCGCCTAATTTGACAAACAGATGTAGAGGCGAAGCGCCCGCGGGTGGTCGGCCACCCAGCGCGGACTAACATCTCCATGGAGGCGACGTTCCAATGTTATATATATTTTTATTTTATATTACAATGTGTATTTGCCGTGTGTTATCGACGTATGAATACGTAATAAAATACCAATAATAATTTCAGTCACGATAGCCGAGTGGTTGGGTGGTCGGAATTTCGTGTCAATAGACCCGAGTTCGATCCCCAGTTGGTAGGCTCGTACCAATGGGTTTTTCAAAAACTTAGGTACGAATTACATCGTTGGCTTGGACATAAAGACGGCGACGGCGACCGCCTGTCGCGTTGTCTCGAAAATATCTTCGGTGTAAGGTGGGTCGAAGGGACTAATTGTCTAGACTACACCTCTGTCTACCCCTGTGTTGGGAATTGCGTGAAGATATTTATTTTATAATAATAATAATTTTTTTATAAATTGCAATGACCGCCATTTGAAAAATACCCGAGTATGGAAACAGATTTATTTATTCTACATGTGAACAAATTCAGATAGATAAAAGCGTCTAAGTTTTAAAATGGCATTCAAATCCTCTAAATGGGAGCATGTCCTGAAGTGTGGGGGGGTACGGTCGCGATGTTTGGTACGGTCAATAAACAAGTGTAGTAAGTGTGTAACGTGTATGTGGTGCTTAATTACGATCTTGTGAACACAAATCGTCTACACAAACACTTAACCACCAATTAGTATAATCTTAGAATGTTTTCGCCTCCAAAAAAAAGTAAGCTGAGTGAAGAACGTAGCAAATAATTTTGCTCTCGAAAAATGACATAAAATTTTAAAGCATGTATTTTATAACAAATCCTTACACGAACTTCTGAATTGTTTATTATAAATTAAAATATGAAATATATTCTCCACTCATTTATTGTCCACGTATCGTATATTCATGTCACCAAAACATTTCAAGCTTCACTGGCACTGATGCACTCTTGTATTAATGACAGTATATTAAAATCTCTACCTTATTCAGATGACATACGATACGAATTTGAATATCAATGCCATATCTATATCTGACAGAATTGTGATGATCGAATTACTACTTTAGCGTCCTAACTTATAGATTACATTTTTCAAGAGACCGTCAGTTAAAGGATTAACTAAGGAATTTCGTTGGTCGTGATTTGAAACAAAAATTCGACTCTGTATCAAATGAAGTATGGTAGAATTTTAAATGTAATTTCAAAATCTATTTAGAGTTTACCTCTGTGTGAAGTAATTGAGATGTCTTCCGTTTAGATGTCCTCTTTTTGTCTGTCCGTGTACAGACGCGGGCTCAGTATTAATGATCATTAATGCATATAGATTTATTTATGTGGGCCATGTTTTAGTGTTTTATTATAGCGAGAATTGAATATTAAAAGGTTTTTGGGAATTATTTTTGACTTTGGAAGTAAATTTTTATATGCACCTAAAGATAAAAGATGAGAACACTTGCTGTAGAAGACTCGTAATACTTTTTGTTCAATCATACATAAATAAATAAAATAATAAATAAATATCTTCACGCAATTCCCAATACAGGGGTAGACAGAGGTCTAGTCTAGACAATTAAGTCCCTTCGACCCACCTTCCACCGAACATATTTTCGGAACAACGTGACAAGTGGTGAGCCCGTCGCCGTCTTAACGTCCAAGCCAACGATGTTATTCGTACATAAGTTTTTAAAAACCCATTGATACGAGCCTGCCACCTGAGGATCGAACTCGGGTCACTCGAAATTCTGACCACCCAACCACTCGGCTATCGTGACTTCGTCAATGTACATAGATTGAAATACAACATCACATGCATTACTGTGATCCCAAAGTAGCCCTTGTGTTATGGAATCGGAAACAATGACTTTTAAAACAAATAACTTTTCTACATGTGTCGCATGTAGAAAAAGTGGTTTTCTACATTCCGTCCGGGATTCGAACCCGGGAACTCGAAACTAGTGATAATGTGAAAATTGATTCGTACGCCATTCGTCAATGGAGATCAGGAGTTAAACGTTTTGTTACTAAAATAAACAGACATTTAAAAATTTTAATTTCTCTTATTAAAGTTAATATAAAATAAAAATACAAAAGTAACGTTATATTCTATGTCCGCTCCTGAGTAAACACTATTTGTATATTCAAAGCTATTTTTGGAATTAGTAGTTTTGGTTCATATTTCTGGCATCTTCAGCATTGTATGACTACATTTGAACTAAATAAGCTGTTTTCTGAACATTTTGTACGTGTTACAACCAAGCGGCTACTTTAACTATAGCGAGAGTAAACCACGACAGTCACTGTCATAGTAGTCACGATAGCCGAGTGGCTGGGTGTTCGGAATTCAAAAGACACGAGTTGTATCCCATGGGCTCGTACCAATGGGTTTCAAAAGCTTATAAATAATAAATAAATAAATATCTTCAATTCCCAACACAGGGGTAGACAGAGGTCTAGTCTAGACAATTAAGTCCCTTTGACCCACCTTCCACACAAGATATTTTCGGGACAACGTGACAGGTGGTGAGCCCGTCTTTATGTCCAAGCTAACGATATGAATCGTACATGGGTTTTGAAAAAACCCATTGGTACGAACCTGCCACTTGAGGATCGAACTCGGGTCTCTCGACTCGAAATTCCGACCACCCATCCACTCGGCTATCGTGACTAATATCGTGTTAGGAATGGCATGAAGATAAGTTTATTATTTATTTTTTCTATATATAACATCGGAAAACCGGTGAGTTATGTTTTCGCCATTGATGTTAGTACCGTATCCAGTTTTTTGGGGATATCACGTCACCCTGTTTCTTCCACCCCTTTTGCAGTTGAATGGGTTACGTACTCTGGATCTGTACGTCGACAAACATCGTAGCCTCATCGAATAAATATCTCAACATTTCAATATAGCAAGAGTATACTTGGCGCCATTGAAGAGACTGCAACCTAGCTAGATTCGAACCCGCAACCCTTAAATCCGTAGGAAGATTCATTACCAACTAAGCGACTTTAACGATCCCCGAGATGCTTTATATCTGACTAGAAATAAAGCATGGTTGACGAAAAAATAAACAATATAAAGGTTGAAGTTCGTCTAGTCGAATAGGCCTAGCTAAGCAGATTAGAAACATTAAAAAAAATTAAACAGCTGTGGATCAATTCTGGCACCTTTTTACAATAAAGTGATTAATTAACGACAAAAAAAGAGCAATAAAAATTGCACAAACACAACAATGGTCCGCATTTGCGTAAACGATTTGCACAATAGATACCATAAACTTTTTTCTTTCGAACCCACTCGATCACAGACAACAACCAAAAAGTTAACACATTTTGAGGGATACCCGCTCGAAAAAAAATCCTTTTAATCCGTTCACTTAAATCCCTTTCGCTACCCGTAAGTATCGTCCATGACTCACTATACCACCCAACTTGAAGGTGACCACGTTTCTCTTTCTTTTGCATATCGTTGTCTCGCTTGCCGGATTTTTTTACCTCCATTGAAGAGTTTGCTGTCAAAATAAGGATTATAAAAGCGTTTGAAGAGCTTTATGCAAAGTGCTGCAGCATTAATATAGTCATTTAACGCTGGAAGATATAATTTTTAATAGTAGTCCAGTCTAGATTTTAGATAAAAAAATTACGAGCCGTTTTTAATGCAATGATTTAATCAAAGCCGACCGCCAATTAAAGTTAACGAAGATTGAATACTTTCTTCAGTTATACCAGTTCTTGGTTAATTTGAATATGGAATTTACGCTTTTATTGTATAGCGCAGGCAATAACTTAATATAATGGGGTTAACTACCCCATATGATATATTCTTTATTTTATATAATATACTCGTTATTTTTAGTCAATTTATGTGAAAATTTGTGGAGTAAGGATGCGTATGATAATGGAATTTTTAAGGCTTTAATGATAATAATTGATATTATATTAAAGGTAAATATAAAAAAATGGTACGGTTCGCCATTTCATTTGATTTTTTTAATTTTTCTTTAATAACATAAAGTATAACCTAATTCACATGCTTCGAAAATTCAATAAAATAGAGATGTTTAAGATTCAAAGGAGATCGGAAAACTTTAAGTTTTTATTATATACCTTCAAGCATTTCCCCATACAGGGATAGCCGGAGGCCTAGACATTTTATTCCTTTCCATCCACATTTTACTAGAGCTTATTTTGGAAAAAGGTACCCGGTGGTAAGAATGTCACCCCTCTATGTCCAGGCCAACAATATAAACAGAAGGTCTGCATTTTACAAGACTAGAGATTCTTCCTTTGTGAGCGATTAACGAATTTAAAGCTGGAGAAGCAAGGGCTAGGCCAATATAACTTTTTATGGCATGAATATAAGTCACGATAGCTGAGTGTTTGGGTGATCGGGGTTTCGAGTCAAATAATAATAATAATAAAAAAGTAATAATAATAATAAAGAGTCAAGAGACCCGAATTCAATCCCCAGGTGCCAGGCTCGTACCAATGGGTTTTTCAACAAAGAATTATATCGTTGGCTTGGATATAAAGACGGCGACGGGCGCACCACCCGTTCAGTTGTCCCGAAAATATCTTCGGTGGAAGGTGGGTCGAAGGGATATAATCGTCTAGGCTCTAGACCTCTGTTTACCCCTGTATTGGAAATTGCGTGAAGATATATATATTTGGCATGAATAAAATAATTATTATGTAAATACCAATTATTGTAACTAATCGAAGGACAGTGACATGTCCGACAGTACGTACCAGAACAGAATTTGCTAAACGGCAATATTACGCGATGGCCGCTCGGGTGTACAACAAAATAGGAAATTTTCAACTAATTAGAAGTTGTAATAGGTATAAATTAAAGAAATATATAGATGACTACATGTATAATCTTAACTACGACAGTACAGAACGATTAGTGGAAACGCTAAAGTGAAACTAACAGACGTATATACGCATACCACGCTCACGCAAACACACACACTTACACACACAAACACACACAAACACACACACACACACACACATCCATGGCCTCATGCATGTATGGCTTTAAAGCATAACAATACAAACTGATAATTTAAGAGAAAATAAGAAGAGCACTGATTCCTGTAACACAGGCTTGCCTAGCACAGGAATCAGAGATCATAGATTGAATTTTCGTTTATGTATATTTACTGATTTGTGTATTGTTTGATGTTTATAATTCTGTTTGTGTGTGAATAAATTATTATTATTATTGTATAATGCCGTCCAGCTTGGCATTTACAAAGAAAGAAACAAAACGACCGCTGTGAGTGATGACTTAATTTTTAGAACCACCGCGGAGCTGAGTAACCGGAGACTGTGCACAGGCGCACGAGATGTTTACACACGGCAACACTTAAATAAAGCACGTCCAAATGCACACAAACATCAGAGCATGCTCCTTCATAGACAACGCCATAGAGCACTTATAGCTCACATGTCACTTCATTGCCTTGTTCATTAGGCGCTATTTTTGGCGGGAAATGTCAATTATACTTTTGATAATTATGTTTTTATTAGCAATAGTTTTTTTAAAATATCGTACGCATATATTTACTTAATGGCCAGTAAATTAAAACTTCAATCATACAAAGGTCGAAGGCCTCTCTAGTAAGTGAATATTGCCATAATTTGCCGCTTTACAAACGGATTGGCGATCTCAGCGCCAGACAATTCGTAACTTTGATGCTGCTGTCCGTAACTGGTTTGATGAATTTAGAATATAATATCTTTACGCCATTGCTAATACAGGTATCTAGACAGAGATCTAGATAATTGTGTAGTTTCCATCCCCCGAAGATATTTATTCGTCACAACGTGAAATGTGGTGGGCCCGTCGCCGTTTTTATGCCCAAGCCAACGATATAATACGAACTTTAGTTTTTTAGAAAATCCCTTGATACGAGCCTGTCACCTGGGGATCGAACTCGGGTTTTTTAACTCGAAATTCTGACCACCCGACAACCTTATACCCAGAAGAAACAAGCCCGGTAGACGTAGTCCAGCCTTGGAATTTATAAAATATACGTGATAAAAACTATTTTTAGCTTTGATAGCGGAAACAGTTTTAGCAGTGGCTGAACCACCTTTAAACACATCCTTATCATGGATATCACCAACGGTCCATATTTCTCTTGTCGAACAAATTGAGACTGCTTTATTATAAAGTAAACGAATAATTTAGTTTATGAATAAAAAAATAACAAAAGGTGTTTCCTTCACTTAAATTAGATTTAAATCTATCGTTTTTACTTATTCGTCTTTGTAACATGCCAAAAATATATTTTATAACAGCTTATAACTGATATATTCAATAACATATACTTCCCCTTCACTTACAATTAAGTCCCTTCGACCCACCTTCCACCGAAGATATTTTCGGGACAACGTTACAGGTGGTGAGCCCGTTGCCGTCTTTATGCCCAAGCCAACGACATAAGTCGTATATAAGTTTTAGAAAAACCCATTGACAAGAGCCTGCCACTGACTCGAAATTCCGACCACATAACCACTCGGCTATCGTGACTTTTTATATATTTTACATATTTGTATATATTCAAAAATTTAAAAGCAGTTATTCATTTAATAATAAATTGAATTAAATATCATGCCGATAATAAAATTCGTAAAGTGAATAATTTTCATTATGCTATTAAAAACGGTAACACTGACAATAAACGAAATCGTTTAAGCCGACTGTGACCGTAATCAACATCAAAGTCCGCCGACTATGCTATCTTGACATTAATTTGACAGCTATCAAAATAGTGCTATGTTGGATCGTGATTGATGAACATTAATAATAATACTATTTTATAAACTACACAGTAGTTGTTGCGCTGAATTAAAATTATTGTTATATAAATAAATATTTCAAGAGTTTTATCACCGACTGCTATAATTCTATTAAGGAAGATAATAGTTTTTATAATAATAAACGCGAAACGAGTCCAACGCTGGTTAAGTATAGCTGAAGCATTTCATAGACCGTAAACATAAAAGTAATGAAGGCAATATTTCATTCATAGCCAGCTTTGATCAACAGAAGTGATGTAACAGCCTGTAATTTTCTTACAACAGATAACTTAAAAACAGTTTGAAAGCCGTTATTAAAATAGTAGTTCTATTTTACGCTATACTTAAAATCGTTGACAACACTAAAATGCAATCAATTAACAAGAAATGCCCATGTATAACTTTAAACAACGATGAAAATGCAGAAATAATGACTCTGTAACAAATTTGTCTACAGGCCGCATAATGTAATGTAACATTTTTAAAAACGTTTTGTTTATGTCGAACAAGAGAAGCCTTTAAACCGTCAACTATAAAGTCGAAAATATTTTTATTGTCTAACATATTCACTTTCGGTTTCAGAAATAACAATCACATAAATATGTCCACGGCAGCATTAGTTTCACTAATCATGTACTAAACGCACCCAGAATTAACGTGGAACAAGCAACCGCGTAGAATGAGATCTGGAATTGACAGCGGCTGCAGTTGGCGCCAAATTTTCTGTCACTTTGACAGCCACGTATGATTTACGCAGCAAAACAACCGAGATAAATATACACGACCATTAACAAGGGACGTATAAAAATAATGTGAATTAATAAAATTTAATATGACGGACCACACAGCGTGATGCGTTATGATTGAAATTTGAGCTCCGTTTTGTTTTCTGTTATCTTTTTAACTTCCGGAACATTAGTATGAGAATATTAAACAAACAAAAAGTTAATTATGAAGCACTTAATTGTCCTTCATTTAAGTGTAGTTGCTTAAAAAATTTAAACAAACTATTGTCACTTTTATTCTTATCCTTGTAATTTATTTTAAATATTAATTTAATTGTCCTTCATTTAAGTGTAGTTGCTTAAAAATTTAAAAGCAGTTATTCATTTAATAATAAATTGAATTAAATATCATGCCGATAATAAAATTCGTAAAGTGAATAATTTTCATTATGCTATTAAAAACGGTAACACTGACAATAAACGAAATCGTTTAAGCCGACTGTGACCGTAATCAACATCAAAGTCCGCCGACTATGCTATCTTGACATTAATTTGACAGCTATCAAAATAGTGCTATGTTGGATCGTGATTGATGAACATTAATAATAATACTATTTTATAAACTACACAGTAGTTGTTGCGCTGAATTAAAATTATTGTTATATAAATAAATATTTCAAGAGTTTTATCACCGACTGCTATAATTCTATTAAGGAAGATAATAGTTTTTATAATAATAAACGCGAAACGAGTCCAACGCTGGTTAAGTATAGCTGAAGCATTTCATAGACCGTAAACATAAAAGTAATGAAGGCAATATTTCATTCATAGCCAGCTTTGATCAACAGAAGTGATGTAACAGCCTGTAATTTTCTTACAACAGATAACTTAAAAACAGTTTGAAAGCCGTTATTAAAATAGTAGTTCTATTTTACGCTATACTTAAAATCGTTGACAACACTAAAAGGCAATCAATTAACAAGAAATGCCCATGTATAACTTTAAACAACGATGAAAATGCAGAAATAATGACTCTGAAACAAATTTGTCTACAGGCCGCATAATGTAATGTAACATTTTTAAAAACGTTTTGTTTATGTCGAACAAGAGAAGCCTTTAAACCGTTTACTATAAAGTCGAAAATATTTTTATTGTCTAACATATTCACTTTCGGTTTCAGAAATAACAATCACATAAATATGTCCACGGCAGCATTAGTTTCACTAATCATGTACTAAACGCACCCAGAATTAACGTGGAACAAGCAACCGCGTAGAATGAGATCTGGAATTGACAGCGGCTGCAGTTGGCGCCAAATTTTCTGTCACTTTGACAGCCACGTATGATTTACGCAGCAAAACAACTGAGATAAATATACACGACCATTAACAAGGGACGTATAAAAATAATGTGAATTAATAAAATTTAATATGACGGACCACACAGCGTGATGCGTTATGATTGAAATTTGAGCTCCGTTTTGTTTTCTGTTATCTTTTAACTTCCGGAACATTAGTATGAGAATATTAAACAAACAAAAGTTAAATATGAAGCACTTAATTGTCCTTCATTTAAGTGTAGTTGCTTAAAAATTTAAACAAACTATTGTCACTTTTATTCTTATCCTTGTAATTTATTTTAAATATTAATTTGACAGCTATCAAAATAGTGCTATGTTGGATCGTGATTGATGAACATTAATAATAATACTATTTTATAAACTACACAGTAGTTGTTGCGCTGAATTAAAATTATTGTTATATAAATAAATATTTCAAGAGTTTTATCACCGACTGCTATAATTCTATTAAGGAAGATAATAGTTTTTATAATAATAAACGCGAAACGAGTCCAACGCTGGTTAAGTATAGCTGAAGCATTTCATAGACCGTAAACATAAAAGTAATGAAGGCAATATTTCATTCATAGCCAGCTTTGATCAACAGAAGTGATGTAACAGCCTGTAATTTTCTTACAACAGATAACTTAAAAACAGTTTGAAAGCCGTTATTAAAATAGTAGTTCTATTTTACGCTATACTTAAAATCGTTGACAACACTAAAATGCAATCAATTAACAAGAAATGCCCATGTATAACTTTAAACAACGATGAAAATGCAGAAATAATGACTCTGAAACAAATTTGTCTACAGGCCGCATAATGTAATGTAACATTTTTAAAAACGTTTTGTTTATGTCGAACAAGAGAAGCCTTTAAACCGTCAACTATAAAGTCGAAAATATTTTTATTGTCTAACATATTCACTTTCGGTTTCAGAAATAACAATCACATAAATATGTCCACGGCAGCATTAGTTTCACTAATCATGTACTAAACGCACCCAGAATTAACGTGGAACAAGCAACCGCGTAGAATGAGATCTGGAATTGACAGCGGCTGCAGTTGGCGCCAAATTTTCTGTCACTTTGACAGCCACGTATGATTTACGCAGCAAAACAACTGAGATAAATATACACGACCATTAACAAGGGACGTATAAAAATAATGTGAATTAATAAAATTTAATATGACGGACCACACAGCGTGATGCGTTATGATTGAAATTTGAGCTCCGTTTTGTTTTCTGTTATCTTTTAACTTCCGGAACATTAGTATGAGAATATTAAACAAACAAAAGTTAAATATGAAGCACTTAATTGTCCTTCATTTAAGTGTAGTTGCTTAAAAATTTAAAAGCAGTTATTCATTTAATAATAAATTGAATTAAATATCATGCCGATAATAAAATTCGTAAAGTGAATAATTTTCATTGTGCTATTAAAAACGGTAACACTGACAATAAACGAAATCGTTTAAGCCGACTGTGACCGTAATCAACATCAAAGTCCGCCGACTATGCTATCTTGACATTAATTTGACAGCTATCAAAATAGTGCTATGTTGGATCGTGATTGATGAACATTAATAATAATACTATTTTATAAACTACACAGTAGTTGTTGCGCTGAATTAAAATTATTGTTATATAAATAAATATTTCAAGAGTTTTATCACCGACTGCTATAATTCTATTAAGGAAGATAATAGTTTTTATAATAATAAACGCGAAACGAGTCCAACGCTGGTTAAGTATAGCTGAAGCATTTCATAGACCGTAAACATAAAAGTAATGAAGGCAATATTTCATTCATAGCCAGCTTTGATCAACAGAAGTGATGTAACAGCCTGTAATTTTCTTACAACAGATAACTTAAAAACAGTTTGAAAGCCGTTATTAAAATAGTAGTTCTATTTTACGCTATACTTAAAATCGTTGACAACACTAAAAGGCAATCAATTAACAAGAAATGCCCATGTATAACTTTAAACAACGATGAAAATGCAGAAATAATGACTCTGAAACAAATTTGTCTACAGGCCGCATAATGTAATGTAACATTTTTAAAAACGTTTTGTTTATGTCGAACAAGAGAAGCCTTTAAACCGTTTACTATAAAGTCGAAAATATTTTTATTGTCTAACATATTCACTTTCGGTTTCAGAAATAACAATCACATAAATATGTCCACGGCAGCATTAGTTTCACTAATCATGTACTAAACGCACCCAGAATTAACGTGGAACAAGCAACCGCGTAGAATGAGATCTGGAATTGACAGCGGCTGCAGTTGGCGCCAAATTTTCTGTCACTTTGACAGCCACGTATGATTTACGCAGCAAAACAACCGAGATAAATATACACGACCATTAACAAGGGACGTATAAAAATAATGTGAATTAATAAAATTTAATATGACGGACCACACAGCGTGATGCGTTATGATTGAAATTTGAGCTCCGTTTTGTTTTCTGTTATCTTTTTAACTTCCGGAACATTAGTATGAGAATATTAAACAAACAAAAAGTTAATTATGAAGCACTTAATTGTCCTTCATTTAAGTGTAGTTGCTTAAAAAATTTAAACAAACTATTGTCACTTTTATTCTTATCCTTGTAATTTATTTTAAATATTAATTTAATTGTAATTTCGCGAGTATTTAAAACTTTCAATTAACTTTTTAATTAGTCTCACTCGGAAAAAGGAGAAAAAATTGTCAGCCTCTTAAGTTACCATTGACAAATAGTTAGAGATGATATTTTTTAAGGGCTATTTTACACGGTTAAGTTGAAGATAAGTTAACGCTTGACGGAGTAAGCTTAATAGTGCTATTAATAAAAGCCTTCGTTAGATAAATGTCCTCCATCAAGGAGAAATTTTCGGCGATTAATCTTTTTGAACCATGTTTTTTTTGTAATAGGCACATTACAAACCGGCATTGTTTTTTTACTAAATAGTTTTGAGTGACCCAGATCGTATAATTTATTACTTTAAGAGACAGTTTTTTATTCAAAGTACATTGAAATAGGATATCATAAAGTTTCCTTAACGTTACAATATTAAAATAAATAAAAAAAATATCTTCATGCAATTCCCAATACAGGGGTAGACAGAGGTCTAGTCTAGACAGTAAAATCCCTTTGACCCACCTTCCACCGAAGATATTTTCGGGTCAACGTAGCTGGTGGTGAGCCCGTCGCTCCTTATGTCCAAGCCAATTATTTAATTCGTACATAAGTTATTGAAAACCTATTAGTACAAGCCTGCCAATTGGGGATCGAACTAGGGTCTCATGACACGAAATTCCGACCATCCGCCCACTCGGCTATAGTGACTTCTAAAATAAATTAACTTTATGATTATAACACGTTATTGTATATATTTCCTCCTTTACTGGAGAATCTTGTATCCTGCTTTGAACTTTTACGAGGAGTGGACTTTCTCTAAGTAAGTTCAAGGAAAATATTTATGTTAATATCTGCTACGCATTGGTGAAGCCTTCCCCACACAAACTTGAGCTGGATTTATTCGATTCATGTTAGAAAGTTTCTCATTCTCTCCTGGTACCTTTACTCTAATCGACTTTTATCTGAAATTACGACTCTCATGTGGATACCCAAAGAATTCGGAGGCTTTTTAAATAAACATATCTGCACGCTATCGCGACTTTCAAAAGGCTTCTTGTTGAATGGTATTTAAGTAAAAATAAAAAAATTTCTTCACGCAATTCCCAATACAGAGACACACAGGGGTAGACAGAGGTCGAGTCTAGACAATCAAGTCCCTTCGACCCACCTTCCACGAAGATATTTTCGGGACAACGTGACAGGTGGTGAGCCCGTCGCCGTCTTTATGTCCAAGCCAACGATATTCGTACATAAGTTTTTGAAAAAACCCATTGGTACGAGCCTACCAACTGGGGATCGAACTCGGGTCTATTGACTCGAAATTCCGACCACCCAACCACTCGGCTATCGAGGTATTTAAGGCCTTCCATATACAATTCACAGATTTTCCAGAGGGTGGCGTGAACAATTCCCTTTACCCCGCACTTCACCCTCACCGTCCGTGGTTACACCACACCATAGACGTCAAAAAGTGGAACTTAGAAATATCAAAATTTCTCCCGTTCACTTAATAAACAATAGTATAGTCCGATCAATTTCAAGTTTCTCCCATGTACGCTATGACATGTCTATTATAAATGTTATAAAGTAGTAAACTATGAAAGAAATGTATGATTTGTCATTTGTGTTGTGTTTGTATTTTGTTAATAAGATATTTCTTGTTTCTTTTCTTTTAAGGCTTCTAGTAATACCAAATAACATTACTAGTATTCCTTTTAACCGCTCCAACTAAGCTGCAGTGCTTGCGTCTGGAGTGCTTCACGACAATTGTCTATTTGCGAGATTGAACATACTATGTTACGTTTCACAGTCCATACTCTAAACCACTGGGCTATTGGCGTTTATTAGAAAAATAAACAGTCAACAGTTACCAAGTTGTCTCAAATGCGGTCTAGTATTATGAACATCATCATAAACATTAATATTTAAAGACTTTCTGTCCAAGACCTCTCACCACCAGCGTACCTGTAACAGCGTGGACTTGTACGGAAAAATATTTAAAAAACGATCATGTATTTCAGAAAATAATAAATAAATAAATATCTTCACGCTATTCCCAATACAGGAGAAGTCGGAGGTCTAGTCTAGACAATTAAGTCTTTGACCCACCTTCCACCGAAGATATTTTCGGGACAACGTGACAGGTGGTGAGCCCGTCGCCGTGTTTATGTACAAGCCAACGATATAATTCGTACATAAGTTTTTGAAAAACCCATTGTTACAAGCCTGCCACCAGGGGATCGAACTCGGGTCTCTTGACTCGAAATTCCGACTACCCAACCACTCGGCTATCGTGACCTTTCTACATTCTATATAAGCCATTTAAATATCCTACATTAATAATGTCGCACGGTAAAATGACTAATTACAACAATCAATCAGACGGACAAACGTCCAGATAATTATAGTAGATAGACGGGCATTTTATAAATACATCGGTAGTTCTTTAGTAAATGGACGTTCACATTTTTACCAATTAGGAGACCGGACTATGGCTGAAAGCATTTATTTTTTAATCTGTTTATTATCGGTGTCTACTTAATTTTTTATATAACGTAGCGATGTCTTAAAGTAAACAGTGTTCGATACACGAAGTTAGTATAACATTTAATAATAAGTTTCACGCAATTACGCAATACTGGTGTAAGCAGAGGTCTAAGCAATGAATTCGTTTCAGGCCACTATTCTTCGGAGCTCATTTAGGGCAAGTTGACAGATGGTGAGCTTATTGCCATCTTATTGTCCAAGGTAACGGTACTAGAAATTTACATGGATGAATATTTATTTATATATATAAACATCCACTCGAGTACATATTCGTGATACATGTGTGCTACCAGCGGGATTCGAACCTGTAACCTTTAGCTTCGAAGGCTGGCTACAGACTAGGCTATCGGGTTATCTAATATATAAATAGTACAATCTATCTAAAATCTAAACATACAATGAATATTTTCAATTTTGTCGTGTGCTATCTGCCTAAGAATTGCCGATACCCTTTCTCCCCGAGGGTTTTATAATAGGCGAGTAAGGGAAATCCTGTAAAAATAGATAGCGGGGCATACATCAAATTACCAGATGAATAATAAATAAATGCATAGACATGGACAACATCGCATACATTGTATGATCCCAAAGTAAGCAGCTTAAGCACTTGTATCATGGAATCAAAAACAAAAAGGAACCACAAACTGCCAGACCCAAAAAATGGTAGAAAAAGTGTCTTCTACATCAACCCGACTCGATACCCAGTGGGGACGATGTCCCCAACCGGTGACCTCACTTCTGGCGACACCATGAAAACCGGTGTCTACGCCACTTGTCCACTGAGGTCGTCAAAAGTTGGGGATGAATATTTAGCAGACCAGTAGCGAACAGTATGCTGCAGCAGTCTGGTACTGCGTGTATCGAAAGATGGCGATATGACTATCTCGAAAATATACCAAATCAACATTTGACAGACCGGTGATGGGCAGTAGCGTCTGAGATGCGAGGTGTCTGGTACTGCGATCGCCTATACGCTTACTAAGCATGGTATAATAGCAAACTATCTCTTATGGAAGATTCCTATATCCTGCTGTGGACTTTTACAGCCCATTATGGATGTATATTTCTATTTTTACTACTTACCAGCTGGTCTTTTAGTGCTATTTATAAAGATATGTTTATATTTACCGTCTCTAAAGTTGGAGAACGTAGACTAAAAACTCTTATTTTGCATACCGGCCATGTTGATTGACTGCCGTGTGGTTAGAGTTGTCAGATTAAGGAAATACACTTCTTCTTCTTTGATATTCTTGATATTCGTGATTCTTGATCTTGATATGTCACGATAGCCCAGTGGTTGGGTGATCGCATTTCGAGTCAGGGGACCTGTGTTCTATACCCAGGTGGTAGGCTCGTACCAATGGGTTTTAAATGGTTTAACCAATGGTTTAAAACTAATATACGATTTATAACGATAGCTTGGACATGAAGACGAACACAGGCTAACCACCTGTCACGTTGCCCCAAGAAATGTCGTCGGTGGAAGGTGGGTTGACAGTACTTAATTTTCTATCTGGGATAGACAATTAAGTCCTTCCGACCCATCACCACCGATACTGGGAATTGCGTGGAGATATTTTTTTAAATATTAAACCTGTGTATTTCTTACATTTGTCTTGAAAGTAACTTCACTCTCTTATAGTCTGTATATTAGAAGAATCCGAGTAATATCCACGTCTTATAGATGAAATAAATACAACAAAGTACTCTCAAAGCGTCATAGCCTTTCCGTCACGGGTATTATACTCGTATACACGTGTTATATTATAGTCAGTTACAGAAAGAGCCCTTTTTTATTTTATTTTTTTGGAGATGTGGCGAAAGACTACTTCATCTGATGGTAAATTATAAACTACGCCCTTGAACACCATAAACCATAACCAAAAACCATAGCCACTGCTAGTGCGTTACATAACCTGCCTTTAAAAAGAATTTGGTAAATGGAGAACAGAAGATGGAAAGAAAGGGAACACCTTTTCAATAGTACGAAAATTAGGATCACAAGATGCCTCTATTCCAAGCAGGTTATCTATGAGGCCGTGGTCCTTCTGGCCTATTTATGCTACAGAAAAATCTGCCTTTTGATTCCATCCCGCAGAAGTGTTTTTTTGGCTTCACGTATTTTCTCAAAACTGAGGTGGACGCAGGTCTTGACTATTAAGTCCTATTGACCTACCTTTCGTCAACTTATTTGGAGCCAAGTGACAGGTGGTAAGCAGTCATAGCGTCCAAATGGTTGATTATGCTAATTGAACTCACCTTTTGTCAGGAAACTCACAGGATGATAGACTACTGGAGAATGCCTATTAGTATTAAGTCTGCCGTTTCTACTTTATTTTTATAAAAATAAAGACTAAATAAATAAATAAAACTGAACCTTACACATCAACAAATTTATAGTCTACAGGGCTAAGAAAACATTGTTCATATTTAAAATCTTAAGTCCATTTACCTTCACGTACTTTAGATGAGGAATTACTGATATCATATCTATGTCTTTGGTTGACAAACGTTATTGGGATAATACAATAATAATCGAGAGACCTAAAGATAAAACGCAGACAACCCTAGACGCAGTACATTGTGCGTGGTATCCTCGCGTGGGCTGCAATGTCTTCTTAGACCTCACACGTCGACGATATAGTTGTCAATTGCTGGACTATGGTATACAGGATGTCCGAAACAAAGTTTATTTTATATACAATTGGGTGATTTAGTTTTTATTTCTCTAGTATTAATTCTCTAGTATTATAACATTTCATTACAAGCGACCTGTGACTCCATCTAAATTATTTTAAATTCAAAACTTAAAAAACAATCTTCACGCCATTCCCAATACAGGGGTAGACAGTGGTCTAGTCTAGACTATGAAGTCCCTTCGACGCACCTGCCAAATAAGATATTTTTCGGGACCCCGCCGCCATCTTTATGGCAAAGCCAAACTCAAAGACTAAAGATGAACATCGCGCTGCACGGTATAAGAATATACTAACCATTATCTCCACGTAGTAGCCATGAGAGGCGACTAGTGGACAAGCCAGTAAATTGCAATTGGCTACCAATAAATGGCGGGATAACCATAATTGAAAAATACTACAAACAAAATTAGGTAAAGCGATGACGAGCAGCAGTTTCTAAGATGTGCTCCGATGGCGATCTGCTTTTCATGTGTGGCGATTGCGGAAACCCACCCGCACCCGTACTCGGGAGAGGCCTATGTTCGGCATTTATGATAATATTAAGCCAAAAAAATATATGAAAACCTAAGTAGTAATTTTTTTTTATTACATTTTTTTAAGTAGTAATTTTAGTGTATACAATGTGGCACTCAAGTTCACATTTAATTCGTTAAGGTTTTCAACCATGTCATACTACATCAGGTCTCGGCGTACGTTTTGCCATAGGAATCCATCAAAGATTCGAACTATCGGTGGGATATAAAACACCGATAAACCAAATAAATACAGTTTATAAAAAGTAACAAAAACTGCGTAACATGAGCCACAATGTAGTCAAATCCGAAGTGGTTCGGTGATGGAATTTCGAATCGGGAGACTCTAGTTCGATCACAAGAGGAAAGCTCATATCAATAAACGCTGTGCCAAAAAAATTCCAGCGAAAGCCTAATATGTCTAGACCTCTAAACCTTATGGTACTCGCAGATAGTGTAGCTTTGGCGGCGGAATATTTTTTCAAATCGATTTATTGTTTTAAATTTACTTCTTAACAAACCAATATTTTCTTTCGCATTAATAATATTAACATGATTTAACAAAAGCTTCAACATTTAACTGGCACGCAATAAAAAAAAAAAGAAAAAAATTATGTAGTATAACGTTCAATAAAGAACACTACATTCGATTAATAAAAACAAACTGTTTATCATTTGGCATTAACAAAAATGACTGGTTCAAGCTCACGAAAATGATCGCTTGACTCACTGATTTGATTTTAATATCATGAGTCATAATTGTACACGTTAGTTAATGATACAGCCGACATAATAAGGCTGAACAAAGACTGTAGGCTATGGACAGAGATAGGTTATTAAATTGATAGTAATATTTACCCAGGCTACTGGTTGAATTATGGCTATAATAATGGCTATAATACCTATAATGATAACTTAAATAAATTAAATGTAATAAATAAATAAATAATATCTTCACGCATTTCCCTATACAGGGGTAGACAAAGATCTAGTCCAGACAATTAAGTCCCTTCCACCCACCTTCCACCGATGATATTTCCGGGACAATGCGACAGGTGGTTAACCCATCGCTGTCTAATGTCCAAGCCAAACATATAATTCCTACAGTCCCTTTGTTAGAGGAACCTCATTACGAAACGGTGGAGATATTAAATGACTATTGATAAAATGAGATGAATAAATGATTTGATTTGATGTGACCTACCTTCCACCGAAGATATTTTCGAGACAACGTAACAGGTGGTGTGGCCGTCGCCAACGATATAATTTGTTCATAAGTTTTTGAAAAACCCATTGAGCCTGCCAATTGGCGATCGAACTCGGGTCTCTCGACTCGAAATTCCGACTAACCAACCACTCGGCTATCGTGACTTTAAATTTTATTTCTATTAATATATTTTTAAGAATACCAAACCAAATAAATAAGTATTCCTGTTAACAGTTCTAACTAAGCTGCATTTGTGTTTTTTTTTATGGAACAGGAAGGCAAACGAGCAAGTTGCTCACGTGATGGTAAGTGATTACCACCGCCCATGGACACCCGCAGAGGCATATCAGAGTGTTGTCGACCTTAGAGTGCCCCCCCCCCCAAATTGGGGGAGGGGGGGGGTGTGCGCCTCCAGTTACCTGCACTCACCAGACGAAACTGTGTATGGAGTGGACACGACAATAGTCGAATGGCAGACCCGAACCGGCGACCTTTTGTTTCGCAGTCCGCACCCTGTACCATTATACTATTGACACTATTAATTAAACATTAACATGTGGATTTTTGCAGCACAAATACAACAAAAACTTGAATATAGATGGTTGTAAAATGAGTAGAACTTTGGTCTTCTTATGTAGTTTATCAAGAGCCCAAGGTTGCACAAAGACTTGCCCAACGATTGCCACAAAGAACAAGCCTGGGTCAGCTACATCATCAGCTCTCGACTTTACCACTCAAAAAGATTTCTTCTTCCTATTTTGTTATTTATTATCCCGCCAATAAACAGTCGCCATTACTATTTTAGGAATTTCTCCCTTAATCGCCTTATACGACATCCAAGGAAAGAAAAGTGGTGGTATATTCTTAGGCCGACAATACCACGGCCAAATGTATCAATATTATAAATGTATACAAATGATTGTATACAGTAATTAAAAAGGTCAATTGAAATCTGAAAATGAAAATTTTCGTTTTAGTGCAGTAGAATAGTATAGTTTGGTTCAGTAGAAAATTCAGAAGAAGTTTACTGTAGATATACTTGAAGATGCATTTTTTCAATTTCAATAATAATTAATGAAACTGTTTAATTATATTAAAATGCTTTGAATGTTTAAATACATATTGACACTGATAAGTTTAAATACATACTGTAGCCAAATAAACCTCTGAGCCCAAAAGAAAGGAACGAAATCTAAATGTCGCTGGTTGTCGACGGATGGATCAATGTAGCTGAGGAACGTTCTACTCGTATATGATAAGGCAGAAGGCGTTGGTAGGTCGATTCAAGAATCGAACGGCTTTGAAGAAAACAGAACAACAACAATCTGTCGCTTGTTGATTGTACCATAATTAAATATAATTAAAAATTCACGAATACGTACCACTCTGTACGTCTGTCGTAAAACCGAACCGGCACTACCTCTGCCTACGCAAATATTTGCAAAAAACACCTAGCATCATTTATTATTAGACTTTCACTTTTGACCATGTACATGGCTTATAGAGGATTATAAAATATTAAGACGAATGTTTTAATTAATGGATTTAATGGACAGTTGTAACAGAGATATCGATATACAGAACAATTAAAGGAATATATTAATATGTTAACGTCAATGACTCTAAAACATTCATATTTATTACACAAATGTTTGCCCCTAGCGAGACTTGAACCTGCAAACACTAACTTCTAAAGTAGGGTCCCTTCCAACTAGATTATATTGTCAGCAATTAAAAAATAATCGTCGTACAAAAATATTTTCTTAGAAAAAGTGTTCTCTACATTAACACGACCGATAATCGAACCAACAACAGCTGGTCACCACCTGAACCACTCGGCCACGGAGGTCCTAACATAAATTAAATTACATTCGATGTATACAACTACCGCTACCGCGACAATAGAGCTTCTTTAATCACCCACCACTTCGTCAAGTTGTATCCACGCCAGAATCCAGTCAAGTTGTATCAATGAGTTACCATCGGAAACTGTCACCCTCCTCGTCGTCACCATCGAACTCATGGCATTAATCCCGACTCGCTCCGACGTATGTTTTGACAAATTCATTCTGCGCTGGACTTTACCGATAATTATACATACATTTTTGATAGGGCTGCTACGCACGCTCTATAAATATTCTAAAATCACATTATTTATATAATGTAAGAATTAATAAATTAAATGGCATTATGTTTGTTTATTTTTGTCTACCGAAAATTACTTAATGTAGGTATTGTAATACTTTTTATACAAAACAAGTTTTATATAAAAAAAAACCGTTTTTCGTGATAAATGTTGACGACTTCCGCGGACGAGTGGGGTAAACACCGGTTGTCAAGGTGTCGCCATCTCGAGGACCCGGGTTCGATTCACGGATGTTAAAAAACCAGGGTCATCTCTGGTCTGGGTGTTTGTGGTGCCTTCGATGTTTCCGATTCCCATATCTAAAGTGCTTTAGCATCTTACATTGGGATCGGGGAAAATTATTGTGACTATCCTATACTTTCTATATCTAAGTTCAGAACAAACTATAGCGGTTATGGCATTAATCGACTTTTATATTAATATTTTAACCAACATCACTGTTTTCTACATACGGTGCATATTTGTTGGAAACATACAGTCTTTGGCAGCTGTATAAATAGGGATGATGGCTAATCGCGTAAATACCACAGCTTTGCGCACAGAAAATTAAAAATTAATAGCCACGATAGCCGAGAGGTTAGGTGATCGGACTTCAAGTCAAGAGGCTTGAGTTTGATCCTTGAGTAGGTTCGTACCAATGGGTTTTTCTAAAAATCTTATGTACGATTTATTTCGTTGGCCTGGCCATAAAGATGGCGACAGGCTCACCTGTCACGTTGTCCCCAAGCATGTCTTCGGTGGAAGGTGGGTTGAAAGGACAATTGTTTAGACCTGCCTACTGCAATATTAGAAATGGCGTGAAGACATTTTTTTTTAATTTTATACCAATCATCAACATACTAAGGGTACCTAATGAAATCGGGCTTAAGGGTTATTACAAATAAAAACGTACAAATATTATAAATATATACAGTGCATTTACAGTATTCGAATTCACCTTTTAATTTACAAAATTATACGATAAGCAGTTACGAGAGGAAATAAATTAAATAGGCATTTAAGTACAAAACTCTTAGACGACTTAGAACACTTAAAGAGAATAGAGATAAAGGAACTGGAGATTCAAATGTTCCGGTGGATAACTAAAATTACCTTAGTGAAGTGAAATATAATTTGAACCTGGTAATTTTGCCACTACGTGAGTATCGTTACTCACGAACTAACACTTTAAGTGCCTCTGCTTGGTACATTGGAGATTATTGCAAATACGTGAACATATTTAGTGTAGCCTAGTGTCTAGATCTTTCGAAGAATTTATAAATTATGATTTGGTATCGGAAAATTCTAGAAGGTTTCCACAAGCAATAAATTCAATAAAAGGCGGTTCTCAATTTGATTGTATGCTTTTTTTGGAATATTTCATTTAAATTAATAAGTTATAAGTTTAGGTAAGAAAGTTTCTTTCTTTGTTTTTTGTGAATGGTGTCAGTGTAAGAATTTACACTCCCTTGAATTCCGTGATTGTGGATTAAGTAGAGTATGAACTTTAAATCGAAGTGACTATCGATAGATGGCGGGATAATCCGATAAAGGGGTTATACACACACATACATAGGTCATAGTTCTAGTCCAGGCAATTAAGTCCCTTCAACCCACCTTCCAGCGCAGATATTTTCGAGACAACGTGACAGGTGGTGAGTACTTCGCCGTCTTTATGTGCAAGCCTACGATATAATTCGTACAAAAGTTTTTGAAAAACCCATTGGTAAAAGCCTGCCACCAGGGGATCGATCTCGGGTCCCTTGAGTAGAATTCCGTCCACCCAACCAATCGGCTATCGTGACTTTTTAGCGGGATAACCGTATCATAACATATCATACTAAAAGCCAAGTGTGGCGATTATGGCAGATCAACTAAAGGGAAGGTCTATCTTAATGGAAGGTACGTTTTACAGGCCGTTAAGCTAATTAAGTATGATGTTTAGTGGCCAATTAAGTAACACATTCCATACTAAGTTTTACTTACGTTTTAGGGGCAGTCCATCAGGTTTGCATAAATAAATAAACAATATAAAATGTATACAAATTTTGCTCGTAAAACTGATAAATTAAAAAAAAAAGAATAAAATAAAAATAAATAAATGTCTTCACGCAATTTCCAATACAGGGGTAGACAGAGGTCTAGTCTAGTCAATTAATTCCCTTTGACCCACCTTCCACCTAAGATATTTTCGGGACAACGTGACAGGTGGTGAGCCCGCCGCCGTCTTTATGTCGAAGTCAACGATTATAATTCGTACATAAGTTTTTGAAAAACCCATTGGTACTGGCCTGCCACCTGGGGATCGAACTCGGGTCTCAAAAAACAGAATATAATGAATATTTTTATTTTTAAAAAATAGCCACATATGTCCCCATCTATGTAAGTATTAATTATTATTGTAAGTATTATTTAGATGTAACAAACCATAAATAATAAAAATTCGCATTTATGTTTCATATCCATAATATCTAAGGCACGTTGATGCTAGTTCTTCATCTTCTACTTCACAGCCTATCAAGCTCCCATAAAGATTCCCAGAACTTTTTTAACAGTGGCAGAGCCACGCATCAGCTTTTGTGGTTGCATGAATGGGCCGGCTCGACCGATAAAAAAAAAACAGTCCTCAGATACATGCATATATCGACACCCCGATTTTCCTCGAGTATTTTGCATTAGTGTTAGTGCAGTATTGTTTCGTCTGGCTCACAACTTATCACCAAACTAGCTTCCGTTGAAAGTGTGTCGAAAACATTGCTGAACTAAAATCTAGTGTCTAAACCTCTGCCTACCTCAGTATGGGTAATTAGGCGAAGATATTTAAAAAAACGTGATAAAAATGTAATATTGCTATTAAAAATTTTGTCGTTAGAGCCAACCCTGCCGTCCCCACTGGGTGGCCCTTGCGTCTGATATTGTGGCGGCTAACAAAACCAATGAGAGCGAACTGCGAGCGGGAGGGAGAGGCAGGGCTTGACGTCACATCGTCCTTCTCCGTCACGCATGCGTCGAACGAAAATTCATCAGTCTGAATTTGACGGTTCTTCTATGGTTTCGTGTACTTTTTGTCGACATAGCTAAACAAGCACGGCTAAAGCACCGGATCAATGATCTGACAACTCCTGTTTCATTTTAGCACTTGAATCGATATTATAAATAAATACCTAGATAGAAATACCGCACAAGGTTCACCATAGATATAGGGACAACGTGACAAGTGGTGAGCCCGTCATCGTCTTTATGTCCAAGCCATCGATATAATTCGTACATACGAGTACGTTTTTGAAAAATTGGTACGAGCCGGCCACCTGGGGATTGAACTCGGTTCTCTCGTCTCGAAATTTCGACCATACAACCACTCGGCTATCGTGACTTGTATCTTTAACTTTAATAATATATATTATTAAAGTTAAATTATATATTAACTTTAATAATATCTTTAACTTTAATAATATGTAAGAAAAACGTTATATATAAAATAATACAACTATTTGTGCGTGACTGTACGAGGGATTTTATTTAGTGGTTCAATACACCGGATAATTAAAGACAATTATTTTTACAATAACATAAATATGGCAGTGCTTTAACTAATTGACGAGGAAGAACATATATCGGATTGTATAAGTTAATGTTTTTTTTTAATTCTCATGTAATGTTGCCAGTAGGTAAAAAGATAATAGTATTTTTATATATGTTTAATAGAGGCAACATTCCGTGCGGTAACGGATTCCATGTAGTAACGGCATTTCGGTGTAAGAATATTACCACTCCCTTTCTTCCCGAGGATGTCGTAGGATGCTACTAAGACAAACAACCTTGAATATCATTATGGCAACCTATAGATGGCGGGATAACTATAAAATAAATAAAATATAATATATTATATCTTCACGCAATTCCCAATACAGGGGTAGACAGAGGTCAAGTCTAGACAATTAAGTCCCTTTGTCCCACCTTCCACCGAAGATATTTTCGGGACAACGTGACAGGTGGTGAGCCCGTCGCCGCCTTTGTGTCCAAGCCAACGATGAAATCGTACATAAGTTTTTGAAAAACTCATTGGTACTGCTACCTGGGGATCGAACTCGGGTCTCTCGACTCGAAATTCCGACCACCCAACAACTCGGCTATCGTTCAAAATATCAGACCGAAGATGGGCAGCAGCGTCTGAGGTGCGAGTGGTCTGGTACTGCGATCGCCAATCCGTTTGCCAAGCGGAGCGATTATAGCAACTCCTCTCTATGGGAGAGACCTATGTCCTACGGTGGACTTTAACAAGCCGATATGGCTGGATGAGAGGCAACCGATTGAAAATAAACGTTGACATTGTAATTGATAATTCTATTACAATAAAATAACATATTGCAAATTAAAAAACAACTAAAGGCTAAATTTAAAAATGTTGTTGTTACAAAAATAAAAATAAATAAGTCACGATAGCCGAGTGGTTGGGTGGTCGGAATTTCGAGTCAATAGACAGAGAGTAGAGTCGAGTTCGATCCCCGGTTGGTAGGCTCGTACCAATGGGTTTTTTAAAAAAACTTATGTACGAATATCGTTAGCTTGGACATAAAGACGGCGACGGGCTCACCACCTGTCACGTCGTCCCGAAAATATCTTAGGTGGAAGGTGGGTCGAAGGGACTTAATTGTCTAGACTCGACCTCTGTCTACCCCTGTATTGGGAAGTGCGTGAAGATATTTTTTTTGTTGAGAAAAACTTATTAATATTTAAATTTTAACCACAGAGTAGTCCACCATAGAGTAAAGATTAAAGTCATGATAGCCTAGTGGTTGGGTAATCATCCGAGTTCCATCCCCGAGGCTCGTACGAGGTTTTTCAAAAACTTATGAACGATTTATAATTGTGACTCGACGTAAAGACGGCAACGACGTAACGACGTAAAGAAGTCACGATAACCGAGTTGTTGGGTGGTCGGAATTTCGAGTCGAGAGACCCGAGTTCGATCCCCAAGTGGTAGTACCAATGAGTTTTTCAAAAACTTATGTACGAATATCATCGTTGGCTTGGACATAAAGACGGCGCCGGGCTCACCACCTGTCACGTTGTCCCGAAAATATCTTCGGTGGAAGGAGGGTCAAAGGGACTTAATTGTCTAGACTTAACCTCTGTCCACTCCTGTATTGGGAATTGCGTGAAGATATTTTTTTTACGTAAAGACGGTAACGGGCTCATCACCTGTCACGTTGCCCTAAAAATGTCTTCGGTGGAAGGTGGGTCGAAAGGAATGAATTGTCTAGACTTCTGTCTGTCCCTGTATTGGAAATGGGGTGAAGATAATTATTTTAATTATGTCACCATAGAGTAAACCACTAATCAGCTGCATTACAACCGACGTATAAGATCTGATTTAATTTTGAAATAACATTGACGTTATTCACTGTACCTAGCGGCATTCGATTAAAAGAATTGATGTAAACACAATTTATAGAACACAGTCCCACCCTAACTTGCATTATCACGGTGTAACAGACGCGGGGAGGGGCAATGACGCGGAATAAAATTTGTTTTATCTAACGCGAGCTGTGAAATTCTTATAGTGAATAGATCGCTTACGGTACTTTTACACCATAGAGTAAAAGACACTAGATATGACACAATAAAAGAAAATAGCCGTATACGCGTGTCGTTGGGTATAGCATCGCCATGAAAATTAAAAAGCCTCTTTCTTCTTTGACATCGTCAAGGACGACGCGTGAAATTATTATTATAATTTAACGTACTTCGAAACAGATTTGTCCAACGACTTAAGAATGAATTACATTGATCTTTGACTTTCGGTCTCAAACCTTAGTCGGTTTCGCACTTCACACACGCGTGACCTCCTCATCGCTGTCTTCCCGAAGTGAACCCTGCACCGTCCATATTTTAACGTAACATACTTTAGTCCATCAGCGCTTCAGAAGAGGGCTTACCAAGTTTACTTGAATCAACCACATGGTTCCGGCTTTTCATATTATCCGGTACAATTCTTTTAAATCCACTCTGGGATGCCTTAGTCATGGCTACTAAGCATCACCACCTCGAATAGTCCGGACCAGACCTTCAGTGTGTGAAATGAGGTATATATAAACATATATGTTTACATAACACATTATATTCTCGAAGTAGAATTAACACTGGCTATTGTCATTAACTTTTTTTAAGTAAAAAAAGAAAAAACTGATTACGTAATTAAAGTGACAACAAGCTCAGAGTTCGAGTGAACTAGTACACTAGCCCAAGAGAATAATTATGTGCTTCATCTTCCTAATTAGAACCACTAATCATATAATTGAACTTCCTGTAGTGGAAGGTGGTTTGGCTGTAGCTATACGTATTGTTTTATAATTAATTATAGCTTCCATTGGATATCTGAGCTATTAAATTTAGAATTAAGATTTTTTTTATTTAGTTATTTACGTACACTCAAATGGAAATAAAAAAAAACATTTTATGTAATATCTTTTTTGTACGTGGCGCTGTCTATAGCTCAATTATAATATTTATTACAGTGTAATGTAATTTCAAAATTATCTTAGAAATACTAAAATATGCAACGTTGTATTCTGGGAGGGGTGTTTTGTTTAAACTAATACCGCATAGCCGAGAAGTGAGCGCGAAACTTGTAACTGTCAAAACTGACAGTCCGCCATCTTGACGTCGGATTCCCGCCAACGTGTTAGTCTCAATAACACTGCTTGCGATAATTACTTGAGCGATTAGTCAAGCACTTTCTCAGTTAAAGATCGTTCACACCATACTGTAAGTCTAAGACTAAAAGAAGATATAAAAAAATACTTTTATACTTTATTATTTAGCTTATAATAAGCTGCGGTCGTGGTTTACCCGAAGTTCAACAGATAACACAATATTTTTTCGATATTAAACCTATATCGTTGGCTTGGACATAAAGACGGCGACGGGCTCTCCACCTGTCACGTTGTCCCTAAACTATCTTCCGTCGAAGGTGGGTCAAAGGGACTTAATTGTCTAGACTAGACCTCTGTCAACCTCTGTATTGGGAATTGCGTGAAGATGTTTATTTACTTATTATTTATTTATTTATAACTAAATTGCAACGCTTGTGTCTGGAGTGGTTAAGGACAAAAGTCGTTGCCGGGCCCGAACCTCGGACGTTGTTTCGCAGTCCGCACCCAACCATTAGTCTATTAACGCTATGTCAATTTAATAAATTTTTATTTATTTACATTTACTTTAAAAAAAGGATGTATGCAGTTTTAATACGGTCGAAGTGGAACACCTTCAGAACTTCAACTAACAATTTCACGGCCTGTAAAAAACCACTGCACGACATAAGTTTCCCATAAAAGGATTTTACATAATCGCCACGCTTAGTAGTCGGATTGGCGATCGTAGTAGACAGCCCCCTACTTAGCCAGTAACCGGTCAGCCTGATAGTCTATTATTTTATATGACGGTTATCCCGCCATCTTTCGGGAGTCTTTGCATTTAGATTTTTCCGTTCATACCCATTTTAAGATCTTTTTCATTTATGTGTATATACGAAAATATTCAGGTATTAGGGATACCCTATCCAGATAAACATAAAACGTAAAACTTTATCTAAGTACAATTGGTCTATTCGTTAAGGCAGTTTCCCAGATATATGTATATGTAAACAAAATTACCAAATATAATATATTAATATTTGTTCCATTTCCCGTAGAGACGTTGGTAAGTCCCCGTGGTGGGGTCCCCGCGCGATCCAGTTTCTAAAGGAATTGTATCCGCGACTGGTCGTAGCCGCTGTTGACAAGAGTGCTGGTTCTTTTCTCGCTCAGCGGTTAAGTCTAGCGAATCAACGTGGAAATGCAGCCAGCGTTCTTGGTACATGCCACGAGGAATAGGGCTCTACAATTATAATAGTTTTTAGTTAATAAGTATTGTAAATATTAACATAATTTTGTTTCTATAAATAAATCATTGTAAAAAAAAATCTCTACAGTGATATAAAAAATATCTTCACGCAATTCCCAATACAGGGGTAGACAGAGGTCAAGTCTAGACAATTAAGTCACTTTGACCCACCTTCCACCGAAGATATTTTCGGGACAACGTGACAGGTGGTGAGCCCGTCGCCGTCTTTATGTCCAAGCCAACGATGAAATTCGTACATAAGTTTCTGAAAAATTCATTGGTACTGCCACTTGGGGATCGAACTCGGGTCTATCGACTCGGAATTCCGAGCACCCAACAACTCGGCTATCGTGACTGACAGTGATAAGATTCAATTTCACAGAAAACATGCGAATAGCATCAAATCGTTATTTCAATAATAATTTAAAGTAATTTAATTGTTACACGTCGGTGTAAGAGTTCCCTTGAGGTACGGATAATGGTCCAGGAGTCGTTAATTATTGAGTCTACTTCGACAAGACGCTACAGTTATTGCTCCGACAATGCCCGTGTTGGTATTACGGACAGCTTGTGATGTTGCATGAGGAAATTCTTAAGCAATGTGATGGAATATAGCCCTGTTAAGGGCATAATAGATAGATAGATAGATAAAGTCAACAGCTAATTTGTGTTATACGGAAACAACGAAAGCACCACAAACACCCATGAAAACAATACATCACATAAACTTGAACAAACTTTTTTTTAAATAAATAAATAATAAATAAATATCTTCACGCAATTCTCGATACAGGGGAAGACAGAGGTCTAGTCTAGACAAGTAAGTCCCTTCGGCACACCTTCCTCTGAAGATATTTTCGTGACAACGTGACAGGTGGTGAGCCCGTCGGTCTTTATGTCCAAGCCAACGATATAATTCGTTTATAAGTTTTTTAAAAAACCCATTGGTATGAGTCTGCCACCTGGGGATCGTTTTCGGGTCTCTTGACTCGAAATTACGACCACCCATCCACCCGGCTATCGTGACTTTTAATTAAAAAAAAATATCCTTATAAAAACATATTATATTGCTACAATACGTTGTTTTCACGTTCGACACAAATCGTTTTTGTTCTATTAGTATATTAAAACCAGCCTCAAAAATGGTTGATAAATGATGACATATGCTATTTAAGAACACATTATTTTAATTATTAACTTATAAATAAAATAATTGATAAACAAAAATTATTATATTTTATTATAATTATTTTATATAGATTAAATAGTGAACATTTTACCTTTTTTTTTTTTTCAAAAGACTAGAGCATAATATGAACAAATAATTCATGCCTTTGTTTTGTTTTACGACATTTTATTCATTCGCGGGATAGCCAGGATAATACACATATGAGACGAGAGGCAAGACACTCTTTGAAACCTTAGATTAGAAGCCTTAAATTTAATTTAGTAAATTATGTTTATAAAATTAAATTTATGTTAATAAATTTTTTTTATAAAAAAAAAAATATTGAAGGCGAATGAAAATTATAATATATGCATAATATATGACTTGTGTTTAAACCGGAAACAATGACGGTACCACACATATCCAAACCAGAGACAATTTACAAAAGTATTTTTCTACATTAACCTGTCCGGGAGACCTCTGATCTGGCGATACCATTAAAACCTTTGTTTACCCCACTCCTCCACGGTGGTCGTCAAAAAAAAACCCATAATATTACTTAACAGCGCGAATCTACATGGAGACATGCAACATACGTCTGTGCTATCATATGAACTAAATTCAGCGATCGATTTAACCGATTATCTCCAGTCCAATTATAGTAACAATCTCTCCAAAAGCCTAATGTCGGGTAATGAAGGCAATACAGCAATTAAAACATAAAACTGACGAGCGCGACGCTCAAATGGGCACGAGCGGACCACCGTGAAGTATGTCGACATGGCGAATAAGGACTATACTGGAATACTAATCGATCCGGTGTGATTATCGATTAGAAATAAGAAAAAATCGTTATATAATTATTCGATTCGATTGACGTCTTTGAGTAATCGCTGTGTAAAGGACCACTGTACGTGTCACGGATTCGATTTTCGTTAAAGACATTTTTTTGTGATGAATATTAGTTTGTTGGTGGGTGTTTTTTTTTTTATAATAAATAAATATAAAGATAGGGGCAACATCGCATACATTGATACGATCCTAATGTAAGATGCTAAAGCACTTGAGGTATGGGAATCGGAAATAACGGAAGCAACACAAACACCCAGACCCGAGAAAATGTAGAAAAAGTGGTTTTTCTACATTGACCCGACCGGGAATCGAACCCAGGACCTATAGATGGTGACACGCCAAACCTTGCACGAACGTTTTGGCGTGAGTATTTACTAACCCGTACCCCGTACCCTTCCCCGTATCCATATCCGGTACCCGTACTTCCAGTGAATGTCGTAAAAGCGACTAAAGGAAAGGCCTTGAAATTCACAATGGCTGCCGATAGATGGCGGGTTAACCGTTTCAAAAAATACCAAACCAAAATACGGAGCCGGGGAGCATGTCATAAACAAAAAAATCGTGCCAATGCTGGGGTAGACAGATCTCTAGACAATAAATTCCCTTCGACCCACTGCTCACCGAAGACATTTCTGTCCCCTACGTCACGTTTTCCTAAAAATCTCTTCGGTGGAAGGTTGGACCTCGGTCTACCCCAGAATTGGAAATGGCGTGAAGGCATTTTTTTCCCTCAAACTTTCCTCATAGCAATAAATATGAATCTGAACAAATAGGTTGATAGAAAAGTACACATAGCCACTAATTTGACAATTTGCAATATCCTCATTGCGTCCCCAACTGTGAATGTGGAGACAAAGTAAGTTAACCTCTGAATAAGGGTTCAGAAAATTAGCAGTCGCAGGAACGAGCGGAAAATGTGATTAAAATTGGTTTATGACCCGATTGAAAGGATCAAGCGTTTGATAAATTTAAAATGCTTAAAACAATAACAATAAAATGATTGATGTTCTGTCTATGTGGATTTATCAAAAGTATCTATGAGTCTCGAAAGCTGTGAGGTTGAGTGATCGGAATTCGAGGCTAGAGACCCGAGTTCATCTCCATGAGGTAGGTACCAATAAGTTTTTTCAAAACTTACGTACAGTGTAATCGTTGGTTTTGATATAAAAATGTCGACAGGCTCATCACATGTCATGTCGTCCCAATAAGCTCCGGTGAAATGTGGGTCAAAATTACAAAATAGTCTAGACAAGAGTATTAGCAAATGCGTTAAGATAAAAAATATTAGTTATATTTCGTAAGAGTAGTTTCAGACATTTTGTACCTAGATATGATAGTAATGTAACAAGAGTAGCCTTACAATTTATAAAACCTTTAAAAGCCCTTATAATTCTAACGAATGAACTTTATTAATTTATTCTTTACTATCTACATCATATGAACTTTTGACATACTAATATTCTATGCGAAGGCGGGCGGGTTCGAGGCGGGACGCGAGCGCGAACTCATTCCCCTCACCCTGATGAAGGACCTCCGATAGGTCCGAAACTAGACAGTACCTACACCGATAGTTATGACGTGAGTATAGCCGTTTTTAAATATTTGATTAATATTCTATTGAATAAAAGTCACGATAGCCGAGTGGTTAGGTGGTCGGCATTTCGAGTCAAGAGACCCGAGTTCGAGCCCCAGGTGGCAGGCGTACCAATGGGTTTTTCAAAAACTTATGTACGAATTATATCGTTGGCATGGACATAATATATTTATTTATTTATTATTTGATTAATGTTCTATAATATGATTCGATTCGGTTTGAGAAATCGCTGTATGCCTATAGATCAAACCTCAATATACGACTCGATGGGTACAGAAGTCGTAATTAAAATAGTTTTGTTCTGAAACCAATCGAAGACTTATGGCTGTGTCATGGCAGCAAATTTCTAATCGCTTATCATTATAGAAACTCTAATCTTTGCCTTTGTATGTTCACAATTGACGCCCTTTAAAAACCCGTTAAAGTTAGTAAAAAAAATGTTTATTACTTATAAATATAAAAAAATATATTCACGCAATTCCCAATACAGGGGTAGACAGAGGTCTAGTCTAGACAATTAAGTCCCTTTGTCCCACCTTCCGCCGAAGATATTTTCGGGACAACGAGACAACGGTGAGCCCGTCGCCGTCTCTTATATAAATATAAAACTTTACTAAACTGTACAGCTGTTACATGTGTTAAATTTTAAGTTTACTTTGTCAGTAAATGAGCATTTACTTCTGCAAGTGTAAGTGTTGAATTAATATTAAAAAAAAAAACTAAAAATCTCTTTATCATTCCGCTTGTTGAGTGGCCCTATCTAACCCCGATGTTGCCATGGCGTATTTTACGCTGAAATTTCAATTGGTACCCAAGTTTCCCAATTAAAAGTCACTCAAACGTCCCCGTTTCAACCCACTACAGCGCCCAAGCGCTTTATTAGAAACCGGGGAACAGTGATACTGAATTTTATAGCAGCTTTCAAAAGTTTGCTTCAGTCAGAGATAATTTTCATAAAGCTGTTGCTACTGACAAATTATCGCGGATTCACAGTTGCTTTTATTAGTTCTCGAAGTTATTCCACGCCTGTCGTTTAATTGCTTCGCTTGTTTTGTATTACATAAGTCTTCACGCCATTCCCAATGCTGGGGTAGACAGAGGTTTAGACAATTATGTACCTTTTCCTTTCGACCCACCATCTCCCGAAGGAATTATTGGAATAACGTGATGGGTGGTGAACACATTGCCGTTTTTATGTTCAAGCCAACGACGTAAGTTTTTGAAAAAACCCATTGGTGGCCTTGTTGATCGAACATCGTTGATTAAGTCATTTGTTAGTTCTCGTTAATATTTCTTTTTGGTCTCCTTTTGTTATCCTACATTTCTATTTTACAATAAATTATACGAAAATTAATTAAATAATTATACCTTAAATTATAATTAATTATAAGTTACGAAGACATCCGCAATAAATCCAGGGCAACCGACATAGCCGTAAGGATCAGCCCATTAAAGTGGCAATGGGCCGGCCACATAGCTCGTAGAACTGACAACCGTTTGGGGAGGAAAGTTTCTCGAGTGGCCACCACAGGCAACGCAGTATAGGACGACCCCCCTCAAGATGGAGCGACGACCTGCATAGTGTCGCGGGGGGTCGATGGATGCAAATGGCACAGGACCGCTCTATAATCTTTGGGGGAGCATATGTCCAGTGGACTTCGGATAGGCTGTTATGATGATGATGATAATTCTCGCATCATGTTGTTAATCACGATGGACTCTGAAACTATATAACCGATTTTCACGTTTTTCTTTTAAAATGTGTGTTTACTGGCGTGTCTAAAATAGAATACTTTTTATCACGTACTTTTTATTAATTCCAAGGCAGGAATACGTAATTCCAGGCCCTCTAGCCTATTACAAATTTATTATATTCAATATAAACATAAAATAAGGTTACCCACGTATTCGACTGTGCTTAAAAGCTTCGCATATCTCTAAGTGCGCATCACTTCGCACCTCAACGAAACGGCGCGTTAAAAACGCTAAGCTATTATTAACGCTACCGTTACCGTAACGTTGCAACGAGTTATTAAACTAACGATTCATTATGCCGCTAATGATGGCTAATTATTCGTTACTTACACGCATGTACAGTAATTATTTTAAATTAACATCGTGGCCCGGGACCCAAAGTGTGTTTGGAAATACTCGAATCATATTTGTATGCTGTCGGTCAAATTAATAATTAATCTGTGAATCGGAGCATGCTCTCGTATGTACTAATTATTTTAGTAATGACAGCAGCGATATGTAATACAGGAATATTTTCGGCTGCTAATGTATATTTATAAGAGCAAGGTATTACGTGTTTTAATAGCGACACGGATAGCTAACATGCTATCTCTTTCATCCGGTGTATTTCGTAAAAGGTCGCTCTTTAAAGATAAATACATATCTTCACGCAATTCCCAATACAGGGGTAAACAGAGGTCTAGTATGTACAATTAAGCTCCTTCGACCCACCTTCCACCGATTTGCACCGACTTTTCGGCACAACGTGACAGGAGGTGAGCCCGACGGTGACATCGCCCCTTTTTAACGGAATAACATAATACAATTAAACAACCATGATTCGAGTACATACAAACATTCATATTCATCACATTCGCCCCTAACGGGATGTGAACCCTCGACCCCTAGTTTCGAAAGAAGGACATTATCGACTAGATAAAATTAAATTAAATTAAACTAAGCTATCCGGCCTGTAATGGGAACCACATGCTATAAATGAAGGACCCATGTGGTGACAATGTAATAATGATATCCTCTACGCATAGCGAGGTTGTTTTTCATGACATTTCATTTCATAAGATTGAAATTAAACACGTTTTGTGTCAGGACAGTGGTTTAGTGATCGGAATTCAAGTCAAGAGACCCGAGTTCGATCCCCAAGGCACGAACCAAAAATTCGTGGATTTTTTCAAAAAATCGTATATACGATTTATATCGAGACATTGGACATAAAGACGGCGACGGGCTCACCACCCAAAAAAGGCCCATTGTCCCAAAAAAGTCTTCGGTGGAAGATGGGTCGAAAGGATTTAATAGTCTAGACCTCTCTAACCCTTTATTGAGAATGGCGTGAAGATATTTTTTAATAAAACAAAAAGTGTTTGATAAATTCGAATTTTATTCGAAACTACGAAGCGAGCAAAATTTCCTCAAAGAGTTCTAGGAAAATAAATTCTAAAAACAATTTTCACGGTTGTAAAGCGGAGTGGAGAAGCGAAATAAGTGTGAGAAATCGTTCGCGACTTCACCAACTAATGGCCTGGAATAATGTCTTACGAGTAGTGATGGCCATTAATTATTTTACAATAATATCGATCCTCGATAAAATTAGGTTATATTTATGATTATAAATACGAAAAATTGAGCAAATTGGCGCGAAGTGTATGGTACTGCAATTGCCAAACTGCTTGCCAAACTTGGCGATTATAGCAAAACATATTAAAGTTAATGCAAGACAGACACAACACTGTTCTTTATTATTAACTGTAGATTATATATTTATGATTAATGAAATAATTTAAAAACAGTCACGATTGCGATAGATAGACTCAAGTTCTATCCCCCGGTGGTAGTGTGGTACTATTGGATTTTTTCAAAATTTTATGTACGATTTATATCGTTGGCTTGAACATAAGGTACGGCGATGGGCTCACTACTCGTTACGTTTTCCCAAAAACACATCTTCGATGAAACTTCGATGAAACCAAAAGGATTTAATTGTCTAGATCTCCGCCTAACCCAGCAGTATTTTTATATTATGTCTGACAAAATATAAATTATTACGTATATGGACACATAGTATGCCAAAGTAACGTCTATCGTAGGGAACCTATTTAAATTTAGAACATTTCGAAACATATGCAAACCGTTGCAGTCGGTCGAGATATCGACAAAAGATGTTAATGCCTCCCCCAACAATATGTTAACTAATTCAATACAATCGCCGAACCAAGGCGGAGTAGCGCGGGGCAGTTTAGGTTTATCTTACTGTATTGCAACACCGATCCGAGCGTGAAAACAGATGTTTAGATAGGGTGGGATTTGGGGATGTGCTGCTACTATCGACATATCTATCGACATAACATCGATAAACTAGATAAATAGGTGCATACTTGATTTAAATTTTGACTACTTTCGAGGGCAAGTGGCATAAACACCAGTTTTCACAGTTTGCTAGTTCTGTGACTACGGCTTCCATTCCCAGACATATCAATGTATAATTTCTACATTGTTTCAGCTTTGGGTGTTTGTGGAATCTTCATAGTTTCCGATTCTATAACACAAGTGCTTTAGCTGCTTCCTGTGGGATTAGACCAATGTATGTGATGTTGTCACTATCCATGTATTTATTTATAGTTTGTTAATCTATAGCGTAAAATTTTTTTAACAAATTGCCGATATAGAAAAGTGTGAGATTTTATATAGTTAAATTGTACACAAAGAAGGGATCCACAAAACCGTAAATTAATGCATAATTTTTAATGTACAATTTCTAAGATATAGTCTGATGTCAAAATGTCCAACAGAAAAGATTGTGGAGAAAGAATTTCTAAATGATGCCAATTAAAAATTACTCACTTACTATCGAACTCTGATTAGTTTTAAGGCGGGCTTTATTTTTCAAACGTTTTTCCGTAGACAGTATAATAAAGACTTACAATATTGTGTACATTATCTTACAACATTGTTTGTATACAAATAAAACAAAAGTCGAAAAAAATGCATTACTAGTTGAATCCTTGTTTCGCTTCATCCATGGGATCGATGGGTCTCCCGATTCGAATTCCGGTTACCCAACAACTTGGCTATCGTGGGTCTTTTCCACTGCACGGTGATTATAATGACGTCTCTGCCGTCTGAATATAGGCCATCAAAGGCTAGCTACATGCCATCTAACACTAAAAGTTTGACATTTTATACTTAAGTGCGGCTGAAGAACGGAGATCTCTGCAATCACAGAACACTTTTTATCGCCACACTTAGCAAGTGGAATGGCATTCGAAGTAACAGAAATTTGATATTGCTGCCCGTTACTCAACCGCTTAATTTTAGTCCGACAATTTTCAAGGTGGTTACCGCGCCATCTTGAGCGATAATCGGCGCAGTCTGGTTCATAGTCACCACTTACGACACCCACAGGAAGAAAGGAGTGGAAACCAGATGTGTACAAATTATTTGAACAAAGAGCTCCTATATATACACACATAATGGCCTCTAGAAGTCCACTGCTGGAAAGGCGTCTCCTGTAAGGGAGGGTTTGTCATAATCGCCACGATTGCAGACGCAATGGCAGACGTGTGGCGATCGCTGCACCAGACACTTCGCAGATCTGACGCTGCTACCCATCATAGATCCGTCGAATTTTTGTCTGATATATTTCGAAATAGTTATCCCGCCATCTGTCGGTAGCCAAGGACGTGATGGCTTTTTCCTTTAGTCGCCTCTTACGACACCCAGATTTTTTTTAGTGGCCTCTTACGACACCCACTGGAAGAAAGGGTGTGTGTATACTCTCACGTTTTAACCACACGGATACAGATCCTGTATTCATATAGTTTAATACAGTGAAGCTATTAAAACTTGATTAAATTTTTGCTTTCCTCTCAAATCCCATAGATTGTAACGTGAAATTGATTTTAATAATTAAAGATAATTAAAAACTGCAAGTACACAAAGTTAAATACCATAGCCAATTATGCGTGGATTGTAGAACGCGCGGTTCTATTTTCGGAGACTTACTCAATTATATACTGTAATATACATGACACAGGATTTAATATGGTCTCGACTGCTTGTGTTGTAAAATCGTTTTAAAATTTTTAAGGGTATAAACGCACTATAGAGAAAGTTTTTTGATAATTTTCTCTGGTAACGGATAATATTTATATATCATTAACAAATGATGATATCTGTAGACGAGTGCAAACCTATCCCATAGTGTCGCCAGCCGATTCCGCCGGTCACGGGTTCAATTCCCGGATGGTTTAGATGTAGAAAAAAACTTTTTCTACAATATCTCGAGTGTTCCGATTGTGCTTAATTACCTATAACTTTTTTATATAAATATTTGTTTTTTACACATTGCTTGGTTACTATTGTTCACGGTTCGGGTTGTGAAAATGTTGGCAGAAAGGACTAAATCGTCTGCATCTCTAAATATCCACTGTTTTAGAATTTTCATTCCTGTCGGTAGTCTCCACCGCCTTCCATTTCTATGCATTATTTTTAAACTTTTTATTGCTTTAAGAGAGTGTTTTGTTAATAAATTAATGTCAAAATTTGAAAACCAACTATCATAGGCGAAATTCAAACCCACGAAAAAGTCGCAAAACCTTGACATACTTCAGAAACGCCCCTTAAGAGACAGTTTTTTTTATAAATTTCTTATTAATTCAGTAACAAAAAGTCTAACATGACTTACACGCTTTAAATTTTAATAAACAAAAAAAAAAAAACATTACACAAACTTCGTGTGAAGGCGCCCTTAATTATGTTAATTAAGTCGTGTTTTCGCCACACACCGGCGAACCTCAAAGGCGGCCATTACGCGTAATTATTGCGGATAATAATTCTATTACTTTCAACGCTCACTATCAATTTAATATTTTGTAATAACAAAGGACAGGGCTGCCGTTTTGCAGGATAAAAAATTAGATTCAATTTAAAAAACTGTGTGACCATTCCCAATGCAGCGGTAGACAGAGGTCTAAGTCTAGACAATCAAGTCTCTTCAACCCACCTTCTACTGAAGATATTTTGGGACAACGCGACAGGAGGTGAGCCCGTCGCCGTATTTACGTCCAAGCCAACGATATAAATCGTACATAGTTTTGAAAAACTATTTGTACGAGCCTGACACCTGGGAACCGAATTCCTGTACCTCGACTCGAATTCCGATCACCTAACCACTCGGCTATCGTGACTACTAATATTTTTATGAAAGTTTTTCAAAACTTTCCTTTCCCGTACTTCTTGTTTGATATTTACCATGCCAAAATATGATCTAACTCGTTCACGAAGGTCGCCAAAATGTTTGCAGTGGTCAAACATTTAGTTGGCCTCCGTGGACGTGGAGGTCCCGGGTTTGATTAAGCCGACCGGGACCTTTGTGGTACCTTGGTTATTTTTTTATTCCATTGCACAAGTGCTTAAGCTTACTTACTTTGAGATCAGAGCAATGTATTGATGCTTTCCCTAAATTTGTACGAGTATGTATGTATTGTTTTGAAACTGAAAGTTCATGCCGGTTCATTTATGCAGCAATAAAAGCTACCACTTGACTCTATCACGTTTAAAAATCATACAAATACATTGCGTTGTATTGTGACAACCCTAACATCTTATGCAAATCGTTAACCAGTCCACTGTTAAATAATAACCGAATCTATTAAGATGTAAACGTAAAATAATATGATAAATGTTTGTTTTAGTTCAAACTTAATATCGATTGATATCTGAGAATATATAAAAGACGATTTGTCCTCTCTGGCTACCCCATTTAGATATATGAGTGAGGATTATAACAACAGTAATAAAAATATGTAAACTGAAAAGAGTAATAAAATATGTCAACTGGATAAATACTACAAGGGTACCTCAATGTTAGAAGCGCACACACTGGTTTCTTTACGTAAATGAATCCAATAAGATATTACCTACCTCTTAAACCCATCAACGATCAAATCAAATCATTAATTCATAGTTTGTGACATGTATTACATTTACCGTGTGGTAACGATGTAAAAATATTGCCAATATTTTTTCCCGTAAGAGGCGACTAAGCTTACTCTAAACAGCCTTGAATATCTTTATAGCAACCGATACATGGCGGGATAACCATTTCGAAAAATGTCAGACCAAAATAATCAGACCGAAGATAAGCGGCAGCGTCTGAAGTGCGAGTGGTCTGCTACTGCGATCGCCAGTCCGTTTGCAAAGCTTGGCGATTATGGCAAATCTTACCTATGGGAGAGGCCGATGTTTTGCAGTGGACTTTAATGGGGGGTTATGTTTGTATTATATTTATTTTAAAAAAGGAACACGCGATGCCAAATAATATACCTATGAACCACTTTAACAAAGCTGTAATGCAAGTAAGTGCCTGTAATGATGATTTACGGCAATAGCCGAATGTCGGACTCGAACCTGCGACGTTATGTTTCACAGTCCGCATCCAACTATCGACGACATTACATCCATCGATTTTAATTTTTTGTTTAAATTAAATTAACTACTAATTTTTATCTGTCAAACATTAATTCGCAGCTAAAACTTAAAACTTTTTATGTTTAACTGCAATAAGTGTTATGTTCATCTAAATCAGGATAACTTTATCAAGTTTGTTATCTATATTAAACGTATGAAATGTATGTATCAATTACTGCACGGAAAGAGCGGAAAAATAATTTATAAATCCGCAACAGTTTTTAGAATTATATTTAAATAATAAATAAATATCTTCACGCCATTCCCAATACAGGGGTAGACAGAGGTCTAGTCTAGACAATTAAGTCCCGTTGTCCCAAAAAATGTCTTCTGAAAATGGTATTGTGAAAGGTTGTCATTTATCTACCCATGTATTGGGCGTGAGGATTTTAAAATGAACTTTGCTATTTAAATGAAAACAGATACGTGAACCGCGTCATAAACTTTATAAAGAACTTAATAACGAGCCGTTCCCTTAAAACACTAGTTACCGACCGCCGACGGACGTTCGAGGTTCAAACAATTAAAACATTTGCCCAATCGAGCGTACGCAATTGGTGCTCCAGGTAATTGTAGTGCGATTTATCTTCACTCATTTCCAATTGAATATTTTCAATAAATAGCAATCTATACAATTTAGTTCTTTCTACCCACATTTCTGACCTCTCCCTCATTTTTTCTTCTAGGCTACTTTACTCTACCACCCCCTTTCTTCTCGTGGGTGTCGTAAGAGGCGACTATGATAATAGCCTTGAAAATAACAATGGTGTCCGACAGATGGTGGGATAACGATCTCGAAATAATCGTCTTTATAGGGCGCCATTTCTCTAAGGTTGGTCACCAGGCTGTGTCTAGTTATAACCTACAAAATAGATAAATAAATATCTTCATGAAATTCTGAATACAGGGGTATACAGAGGTCTACACAATTAAGTCGTTTCGACCCACCTTCCACCGAAGTTTTTTAACCATTCCCTTAAATTCTATATTCAGAAACCGGATTTTCTTTTGCCTTAAATTCCTTTCATTACTAACTGAAGCAATATAGGCAGAGAAGGTTACTACTTTTAAAAATGTAACATTCATGCTTTTCATGATGTAAACGGAATTCCAATGCAGTGGTGGTAAAAGATCAAGACAATTAAGTAATCGACCCACAATCCAACTTCTTTAAACCCACATTTCACCGGATCTAACTTGCGATAATATGTCAGATAGTGAACCTGTCGCCGTCTTGTTATCCAAGCTAACGATATAAATTGTACATCGGAAAAAATAATTGGCACAAGCCTTCCTTCTGGAGTATCGAACTTGGGTCTTCTTTTCCGTATTCCGATCACTCGACCGCTTGGATATAAAAACATAAATTGAGCAACATACTACCTTCAACAATTTGAAGACTAACGAAAAGAGAGAAATAGAATCTACAATTTTTACATAGAAGAGAACATCACATCCATACCTTTTACCCAAAGTATGTAGCTAAAGCATTTGTGTTATGGAATCGGAAACACCGAAGTGACCACAAACAAACCAGACCCGATATAATATAGAGAAAAATATCTTCACGCCATTCCCAATACAGGGGTAGACAATTAAGTCCCTTCGACCCACCTTCGACTCACCGAAGATATTTTGGGACAACGTGCCAGGTGGTGAGACCGTCGCCGTCTTTTATGTTCAAGCCAACGATATGAATCGTCATACATTGGTTTTGAATAAACCCATTGGTTCGAGCCTGCCATCCTGGGGATTGAACTCGGGTCACTCGACTCGAATTCCGATCACCTAACCGCTCGGTTACGATATTGAATTGACTACTGTATTGAAATAACTAAACTAAAATGTCATCTACAAAACCACACTAATTGCAGTCGTGAAAGTATTTGAATCCATCAAAGTACACATTCGTTATATCGTTATTCGTAAATTTCGATGTCTTTTATTAACTACTGGAATTCGATTGCTGTGAAAATCGATATCAACTGATTCGATTGTATCGTGACACAATCGAGCGTGACCAATTCTCCAAATAAATCGAATTACCAATTGGTGTGGCCAGCGTATGACAATATATGATGATGTCAATCAAATGCTCGAATAAACGTAAATGGCCTGACCATGGGCATGTGATGACTTTATTTAAATAAATAAATATCTTCACGCCATTCGCAATACAGGGGTAGACAGAAGTCTAGACAATTAAATAAAAAAATTACTATATTTCCAATTGAATTTTTTTTTAACAAAATTACATGGACTTTTCAATTAAATAACATTAGAGTTTTTTTCCTATAGTCAGAGGTCCAATCTTTTCAGCTAGCTAGCTAGCGGTATTTGAATTCACCTTTTTGGTATTAGAGAAAGAATAATTACATCTCTTTCCATGGCTCTCGTATACCAGACCATAATTAAGTATAGGGCTGTAGCGGATGATGTGCTGCAGGAAAAGGGTAGCTATCCGCAAGGTCGGGTGATCGTGACCTGGAGAGGACGTCTTTTCCTCTAAAGTGCGCTATCGGTAATCGTATATATGCTTGTAAATGTGCGATCTTCGATAGCGTGATGTAGGACGTCGATGTGTTTCCTGAATCCGCCACTAGCGAGCTTCTTATGTGGAGACATAGATGCCACAGGGCATCAGCATCTATGGTGCGAAGTATCTGGTACTACCATCGACAATGCCCGTGCTAATATTCACGACCGCCGTGATTGACTGGGGTACATACCGGTTTTCATGATGTCGCCAGCTCTTGAGGTCCCGAATGAGCCAATGTAGAAAAGACTTTTTCAATATTTTCTTAATAACTACTAAGAAATAAGTAAGGATAATATATAATAGAAATGACCCAATAGCCGAGTTGGTGTGACAGGATCACTACTCGGCCTTCGAGACTAAGCGTTGGGGGTTCGAGTCCAGCTAGGAGCAAACATTTGTGTGATGAATATGAATGTTTAGACTCGATTTATGATTGTTTATATATTTAAATGAATAAATATATGTATGTAATATTATTGTACAATTAGCTTGGACACTAAGGCAATAGGCTCACCACCTGTCACTCTGTCCAAAATAAGCTTCAATAAAAAGTGGATCGATGAATAGTTAGTAATTGCGTGAAGTGAAGTGAAGTATATAATATTAACATTTCACGTAAGTCGGAAAAGATATATGCAGAGCATACATATATACTGATTAGCTCACAGTTTTTTTCAATGTATTTATTTACAGAAACAAAATTGTATTAACTAAAAACTACAACAATCAAGTTTACTTTTTTTATCTACAAAACACGTGGAACACTTTCCCGTTAATATCTGGCCAGTTATCTTTTTTTATCTATCAACAAAGTGTTTAATTGCCTGTCAAGTACTATCATAATAGAATACATTACAGAAAAAAAACAATAAAAAAGTAAAAGAAAAAGTGTTTCGATAAGAACGAGCGCGTCCCTAAAAAGCAATTTTTATAGCGACCCTTGGCGGGGACTTGATAAATATTTATCAAGTAGGTAGCTACATTACTTTTCATGCCTAATGATTTCTAATTCAATTACATTTCGGCCTGTCTGTGTGTAGAGATAATTTAAACCTCTACATCGTGTTTGTTTCTGATCAGTTTAATGATTTTTTGATATTATAACATACACATATGACCTCATTGTGTTACTTAAGTTAAATTTAAGAACTTATTTTCTAAATTTAAATACATTTTAGTACATTACATACATACATAAATAGGGACACACAAATACATTGCTTTAATCCCAAAGTAGCTGAAGTATACGTTGTATGAAATACAAAAACTACGAAGATACCACAAACGCCCAGGCCCAAGAAAACATAGAAAAGATGGCTTTCTACACCCACAAGAATCGAACCCGGTATTTCAGAGCTGGCGACACCATGAAAACCGGGCTCTACGCCGCTTGTCCACGTGTCGTAATATCTGACATACGTCTTATGCCGGATGCTCAGTGTGGTATTAGTATACGAATAAGTATTAACGACATTCACGATAGCCATGTGGTTGGGTGATCAGAATTCGAGTCGGGAGACCCGAGTTCGGTCCCCTGGTGGCAGGCATGTGTCAATGGGGCGACCGCAACACCAGACCTCCATCTGTAGCATTCCAAGCTTCTCCGAAGAAGGGAGGTGGGCATATTCTTAAATAAATATCATACAGGAATAAAAGGGCAATAAAAATATGGGTTTACCGCTGTTCTTCCCTAACCCTTCAAGTTATTAAATAACTTTATGGTCACGCCTCTCTTATCTGCAGGGACACCCCCTGCGGGGATCGTTATAAAATTATTTGCCCTTTTCACTTCATTATACACCCTCACATCTTATAGGGGCTGCTTAGAGCAACTTATTATATGTTTTATGATTTATATCTTTGGATTAGAGTTTGTTATAGCTTGATTGTCCCTACTATTAGCAATTGAGTAAAATGAGGTCAGTTTTTAATTAACTTATTGTGATATTTATTATATTATTATTATTAAACACCGTTCTCCTTAATTTAGTAGACAAAATTAATTAAAAAAAAAAGTCACGAAAGCCAAGTGGTTGGGTGACCAAAATTCGAGTTTAGAGAACCGAGTTCAATTCCCAGGTGGCAGGCTCTTATCAATGGATTTTTTCTATAAAAAAAAATATATCGCTGGCCTGTCACTTTGTTCCAAAAAATGTCTTCGTAGGAAGGTGTGTAGAAAGGACTAAATTTTCTAGACCTCTATTATTTATTTTTGACATGGTAATTCCCCGTCTATCATTGACAAGGCTTTCCCCGCTGTCGCCTCTTACTATTTCCTACGCTTGCCAAGCGGCTAGCCGATTTCTGTATCAAAGAACAAAAATTATGAATGTTCGTGATTTCTAAGTATACTAAGCTTTTCGTTTAAAAACTAGGAGAATGAGAGTTCAGTTCAGTGGTTATGGTGTAAGCATATAGGCAAGGGGGTTGCTATTTCTAGTATAAGTCGACTCTCGGAAACTATCAGACGGAAATTTAGGAGACAGGTGACGGGCAGCAGCATCTCTGGAGCGATGTGGCTGGTACTGCGATCGCTTTGCTTGCCAAACGTGGCGATTATGGTAAAAACTCTTTACGGGGTGGTCTATATCCTGCAGTTGTCGTTTACAGGCCGTTAACACTCGGCGGAAGGGAAACCTTCAACAAAGAAGATAGAGATTCTACATCTGAGAAGCGGCAATATTTTAGCTCTCCTTAAATTACTAAACTCTCTCAAAACACTCGCTTAAACTGTAGCACCTTTAAAATAGGGGCATTAATGCTTCTATTCTGAAGATTCTATCTTCCGTAACGATTTCATTTATTTTCTCTTTCTAATATTGCGTTTTCGTTAAATCTAATTTCAAAACACGATGTACCTAAAATTGTTTACTCTAAAAATATTCAAAATGATATTTACGCATCGTATCCAGCATATTAACAAAACACTAAATAAAACCACAACGTCAACATAGCCGGGTCGTAACCACACCTTCAATAGGTGACATTGTTGCATTCTGCGGTTTCCTTACTTTATAAGCTCGATGAAAGCTTGTTAAGCATTACAGAACACTCACGATATGATGCGAGCTTAGTTTCGTGCTTAATTCGAAGTGATACCGACATGCTGTCAAGCATGTTCAGCGCGGGTAATTAATTAAAAAAAAACAGGTCAATGTTCATCAAAAATCTTATAGAGTTATTGATTGTCATAGAATATTTAACAACGACGTAGATTAATAACAGAAGGTGTATGTCCTTTGTAGACAGCTGTCAAATAAATTATCATTAATTGCATTCATACGCAGTTGTTACTAGACCAGAAAAAGAAAAAAGAGAGAGATTCTAAGATAAGTCTATTTAGTAATAAAACTCAATAAATATGTAAATGAAATATAACTATAGAAAACAATCCACAACTATGATCCTAGCTTAAGAAACTGCCTATAAAAAATCTAGTTTATACAAACAATTTGCCATCATAGACTAATTAACCTTTTAGTAAAAGTCACGAGTATTTTTGTTCTCACATTTTCGATATATTTCTCTATAATTTATTAACTTACCCGAACTCGGCCGATCGCTGTATCGCGTACAGTACACCCACGCTGGCCACACCATAGGACCGTTCTCTCCGACAGTTGTACCTTAAAAAAATTACTAATAAAGCCTAACATTCCACGTGGTTGACAGCGGTGTGAAGTACAGCCTCTACATTTAATAGCGGCGTGAAGTAAAGTCATCTACGGCCTCTACCTTTTGTGACTGTAATCACTAGTAGAATCCCTTCCACTTCGCCATTTCATTTCTTTGCTATTTAGCAGAGACGTAGGTGTCAGTAATACTATGCCATCAAGCTCCTTGCTCGTTAATGTCTTATGCTCGGCTCCTCGTCACAAGTTACATTTTATTTAGTCAAATGTTAATCTAGATTTTTTTTAGATACTACATCGTAATAGTTACGATAGCAGAGTGGTTGTGTGATCGGAATTCGAGTCAAGAGGCCCGATTTCGATCCCCAATTGTTACACGAACCAATAGGTTTTTTTTTTAAACCTATGTACGATTTACATCGTTGGTTTGGACTTAAAAGCGGTGACAGGCTCACCAAAAACTAGAGGTGGGTCGAAAGATCCCTGTCTACCCCATTATAGGGAGTTTCGTGAAGATATTTTTTCAAAGGCTTCTAGCAATGTCAAATAAGAAAGTAATCATCGTCATTTTGTCTTATTTCTGTGGATTATACCTTAATCGCCTCTTATGACACCTACGAGCAGAAAATGAGCACCCTATTTTTTACGCCATCACTACATACAGGCAAGCGAAACGGAATATTCTTCAGATTTCTCATTGCTGTAATGCCAGTGTTAAGAACAAATAATAGTCGAAGTATAATATAAATAAATAACTATATACACTTACTTGCACTACTCTGGTTACTTGATCCGTCGTCGCTTTTAGAAAGATCTATAGCACCCTTGTCTCCGGGCTTCACGTCTGGCACCCTAGCCTCCAGCACTTCCGGTTTAGAAGGCAAAGGAACATCTTTAACAGGAACTTTGGCCTCAAACGACCTAGTTTTCAAATTCTTTCTCTTCGTAAGAGGATCCGTTATTCGTCTACCGAAATCTGCTTTCAAAATGTTGTCTATGCTGAACTTAAGGCAATTTTGATTGATGAAATCTCTCTCCGATTCGTTCTCTGGAGACTTTGGTGTAATGTAATTTATTCGTCTATTCTCATCGCTTCTATGACGCTGTTCCTGTACCTGGTTTTTCATCCGCAGACCGAAATTTAAACCGAAATGTTGCGGGTTAAGATTTAAATTACTCTGCGGTATCGGCATTCGATTCGGCATCGCTCCAGATTTTAAATCTACTTGATTTAATGGATTTTGAAACAACAATGGCTGATTTAGGAACATAAGGGGATTTGGTGCGATAGGGCTCGGTCGTAAGAGTAAAGGTTGATTCACATTAAGGTTTTGACTTAGTTGCGATATCGCATTTAAATGTGTCTGGATGTGTTTAAACGACGATAAGCCTTGAGAGTTGTCAAGACTCCTTTCGTTATCTGGGAAGTTGGATACCGGAGCTTCATTCCCAACAGACAGGACAGTATCGTCACTACAACATGAGTTTTCATCATCCACGCTTATTTCTGTTCTATACTCATTTGCGTGACTATCTTCATCGTCAAGCCGAGGACTGACACTCTCTGATGTTCTAGAATTTTGGCTATCGTCAAAATTAGGCGTGCTTTGTAATAACTTCTCAGTAGAAAAAACATTTTCAGGACTATTGGAATCACGTTCCTTTTTTAAAACATTATGAATAGAGAAAGACGATGTATGAATAGATCTTTCCTCAGACTTTTCTTCCTCGTTGTATTCAGGAGTGATCGTGTCCCTGGTATTTGGTGAATAAGGCTCGTGTTCCTCGTCGCTGTGTTCCTGTATCTTTATTCTTGTGTCCTGAAGGTGTACGGTAGTTGACACCGCAGCCATTTTGATTCAATGATTACGCCATCTGGTGGAAATTGAAAAACAAATTATATTAGAATTTTATTTTATGTTATGGCTGTATATAAAATTGTTTTTAGTCATACAGACGTTAGAAGGTATAACAATTTAGTTACAATTGTTTTTAGACTAAATTGGCGAATGATAAAAGATAATTTATTACTCATAAAGAACATGGGTTAACTTTTTATGAAATTACAGAACTTTAAAATATGACTCGGTCTAACTAGATAATTTCGAACAGATGCTTAATAACTATATTTAACTGTAACGCTTCATACTTATACGTATGTATATGTGTATACATACATACATTTTGGCCTGTGAAAGTCCACTGCAAGTCAAAGACCTCTCTCATAGGGAGGATTTGCCATAATCGCCACGCTTGGCAAACGGATTGGCGATCGCTGTACCAGACCACTCGCACCTCAGACGCTGCTGCCTATCTTCGGTCTGATAATTTTGCTCTGATATTTTTAGAGATGGTTATTCCGTCATCTATCAGTTGTCATAACGATATTCAAGGCAATTTCCCTTAGTCGCCTCTTACGACGCCCACGGAAAGAAAGGGAGTGGCAATATTCTTACACCGTTACCACACGGTACCCGTTATTTCATACTTATCACTAGAGATTATTGTGATGACGTTTAGCAATGAGATTTTATCGATGTGCGATATGTGAAAAGTCCCGATAGCCGAGTGGTTGGGTGGTCGGAATTTCGAGTCATGGGACCCGAGTTCGATCCCCAAGTGTACGTACCAATTACCAGTTTTTCAGAAACTTACGTACGTTGGCTTGGACGTAAAGGCGGCGACGAGCTCATCACCTGTCACGTTGTCCCGAAAATATCTTCGGTGGAAGGTGGGTCGAAGGGACTCAATTGTCTAGACTAGACCTCTGTCTACCCCAGTATTGGAAATTGCGTGAAGACATTTTTTTATTTTATCTATTTATCGATGTGCCGACAAGAGTTTCCACCGCAATAAAAAGATAAATGTACAAACAACTCATTACGTTATTTAACTTACAAGTACGTTTATGCCTTCAAAATGTAAATAAGCATAGCGTCAAACTACCTTTCTTATATCTTATACTAGTGAGCATGTGATATTTAAAAATAGTTCACATACCCTGACATTTTGTCAAAAGGTCGATCTTGTGTTGTTAACTGTTGTCAATTATTGATGTATAAAATCCGCCCTTTCTCGGTATTACGTCAAAAAGTGTCCTTTATATGACAACTGAGATTCCATCCATGTTCTCAAAAGTGCATGCATTCGATTTGGTATTAATATTCGTTGACTAACAAATCTTTTTTTAATTACTTAAGTTAAGCTCTCTATTTTTAAATAAATTAATACATACACAGAAAGGAACAACATCACAAAGTCTGAACCCAGTGTAAGTAGCAAAAGCACGCGTGTTACAGAATCAATAACACCGAAGGTACCACAAACACCCAGACCCCAGAAAATGTAGAAAGGTTGGTTTTTGTGATGATCCCTCCGAGAATCGTTACCAGGACCTCAGAGCTGGCGACTCACACTTGACCACGGAGGGGAGCTTTCGTTTTGACATAACTGTCATTCATGACAAGCGAATTGGCTCGCAGTATCAGACACCTTGCAGCTTAGTCACTGCTACATGATACAGGTGTACTAAATTTTGGACTTTTTCGAGATGGTTATCCCGCCATCAGGCTTGGACATAAAGACGGCAACAGTCTTACCTGTCACCATGTCTCAAAAAATGTCGTCGGTGGGTCGAAAAGACTTAATTGTCTAGACCTCTGTCTACCACAGTATTGGGAATGGCGTGAAGATATTTTTGTTGGTTCAAATGACGAGGATGATAATTTAAAATTTGGCTTCAAGATTAAATGAAAATAAAACAGGCTAGGCTACACGTCTGTATACGTCAGTGTTGCTAAGCTTACGGAGTAACGGATTAATTTCTGAACCAAGTTTTTGACAGAGCTTATGCTAAGCATTTCTGCCAAAGAATTATTCTTAAATAAATATTTAAATGTACATTAATCTGTATGTATCATTTAAATATTTATGCAAGAAATAAAAAAATCCACATAACAAAAAAAATTGTTTTCGTCTCTTTTCATTAAAATAATGGCACTCATCATGTTTAATGCCCGTCCTATCGCAATTACGATCTGTGCTAAAGAAAAACTTAAGGCTCTACATCGAATCGATAATATTGAAAATGCAAATCTTTGGCTCATCGACATCGAGTCGCATAAAACACAGCATCCCCAATAATTATAACAAGTTAACCGCGATAGTTGAGCGGAGGATGCTGCGGTTGCGCTCAGTGAGGAGACAAAACTGGTTAAAAGACTCGCGAACGGTTTGTTGCTCCACTTCGTTTATTTAATGCTTGCTTTTTTTACGTATTTCACCATATTTTATTTACAGAAACAAAATTATTACGTAGTCACGATAGCCGAGTGGATGGGTGATCGGATTTCGAGTCAAGAGATCCGAGTTCGATCTCCAAGCAATCGGTATTACAAACTTATGTACGATTTATATCGTTGGACTTAAAGACTTGTGCGACGACGCGAAACGACATAATTGTTTAGACCTCTCATTAAACTCAACGGCTTGCCTTTAGACCCTTGGAAGAGAGGCAAAGCTCTTATGTGGGACGCTACTTGCGTCGATACATTAGTCAGCTGAATCGGGTAAGTGGCGTAAATATGAGTCTTTGAAAGAAGACTATATTTATTTCATTTGCTATAGAGACGATCGGTCCGTGGGGTCCCCGCGCGATGCAGTTTCTAAAGGAATTGTATCCGCGACTAGTTGTATCCGCTGTTGACAAAAGGGCTGGTTCTTTTCCCGCTCAACGGTTAAGTCTAATCATTCAACGTGGAAATGCAGCCAATGTTCTTGGTACCAAGCCATGAGGAGTAGGGCTCTACGATTATAATAGTTTTTAATTACTAAGTATTATAAATATTAACATAGTTTTGTTTCTGTAAATAAAGTATTGTAAATAGAATGTATTGGGAATGGGTATATTTTTCTTTTAGTACTATTTAGTTGAATTAGTAGATAGTAGTCTCTAGTAAAATCTGTTATAACTTAGTGGATTCGCTTATGACTCTTATAATTTCATTAACAAATCACCGGATTCCCAACTCCTACATTATGTTATTTATTAACATTAAGTCTTTCAACCCACCTTCAACCAAGAAATTTTTTTGGACAACGTGACAGGTGGTGAGCCCGTCGTCATCTTTTTGATCAACGATATAAATCGTACATAAGTTTCGAACTCGGGTATCGTGACTCGCATTCCGATCACCCAACCACTCGGCTGTCGTGACTATTTAAATATATTAAACAATTAATGTTTCAAATAAATAAAAATCTAGGCAGAGCATACTTCACAGCGATGCAGCTGTGAGACCACACACGTAGCGGCGCGCGCGCAGCCAAACCAGACATTTCGTTTAATCTGCCCACAACGCTACCAGATTCGCTTCACTCAATCAAATATCGACCCTACTCCCTTAGCGTTCTATTTAACATGAGCGCAAACTTAAAATTGTTTCTATAAGGACATAACCAACATACGAAAGATATTTATATTAGGGATTTCCACCTTTACTGCTCTAGTATGAAGGTTTATTATATGTGAATGAATATGGAGTAGGTAAGATACGTGTAAAGTGTAACGAAATTGAATTGTTTTATTTTGGTATCACGATTTCGCAATTTCCGAGGTGTTAGTGGTTTGTTATTTATATACTCTATACTCGATATTCCACTAAATTAATAATATATATTCGATTTATTGTAAATTATTATGGTTTGATTCGATTTATGAAATGATTCTGAAGTAATGTGGGATCATTGTGAGCAATATTCACCTGCCATGGGAATAATCTTCTGTAAAATCAGTTTGCGACTCCATGAGAATTCACCTCTTATTTCTGTCTCTATCTTAAAATAAATAAAATAAATATCTTCTCGCTATTTCCAATACAGGGGTAGACAGAGGTCTAGTCTAGACAATTAAGTCCCTCCCACCCCCCTTCCACGAAGGTACTTTCGGGACAACGTGACAGATGGTGAGCCCGTCAACGTCTTTATGTCCAAGCCAAACGATATAATTAGTACATAAGATTTTGAAAAGCCTGGAAACGAACTCGGGTCTCTCGACTCGAAATTCCGTCTACCCAACCACTGTCGTCTCTATCGTAACAGGCGAATAATCATAGAGCGGTACCAGAGACTTACATAATAAGAATACCGCCGTGTCTCCTCTTCTACAGGAATCTTGTGCTTTTGCGCTTTGTTCGTTGAGTGAGGTAACCAAAGGCCAACCTATCTCTTTCGTTTCTCTCCTTTCTATCTCCTTTTCTCAGGATAGGTTTGCAGCTACCCGATATCAATACTTTCATGATACAATGCATTCTGGTTGGCCTTCTCTCTTGTGTCTACTGGATAGCTTACAGGTCAACTCTTTTTGAAATAAAATATAAATAAATATCTTCACGCCATTCCCAATACAGGGGTAGACAAAGGTCTCGACAATTGAGTCTTTTCGACCCACTTTCCACCGAAGACGTTTTTTGGACAACGTGACATGTGGTGGGCCGGTCGCCGTCTTTATGTCCAAGCCAACGATATGAATCGTGTATAGGTTTTCGAAAAATCCCATTGGTACGAGCCTGTCATCTGGGTATCGAACTAGATTCTCTCGATTCGAATTCTGATCACCCAACCGCTCGGCTATCGTGACTTTTACTCTCTTTTGTAACGAATATTTATCTAGGCTTTACATTGTTTAGCACTAGGTCTTTTATTGAAATGCTAAGTAAACGTTATTCTAAATATTCTACAAAAATGGTTGCTTTCTTTGTTTTTAATCGATGCCATAGATTAATGCTAATGGCATATGCGGCCTATTTCATATTCGTTGCTGGCCACTCAGAAAGTTTTTCGAATTCCTTTTTATCTTTGTAATACTGGCCGGTTGCCGGTTGTTATGAAGTCAATGTTCCGGTTACGTATTTTACTTTTATCGATACTTCACCTGCTCTATTGCTTGCATATTCGAATTGGAATATGCATGAATAATATTTAGAAATAACGTTATATATGCTGAATGTCTTTGTTAAAAAATACGCGGTCAATTATACTGTAAAGAATGCCTTATTAATATAGTATATATTCGAACTATGAAAAACCCAATAACTTCATTACTGGTCTAGCTTAATTGGATCAGAATAAACAAAAATAACAAAATTTAAACCATTAGTGCAATATGAAAAATTATTGTATGAAAATTATTCACTGGACTGCATATATTGTTTTTTAGTTTTAAATTATCATTGACTCTTTTGTCAACATTGTTAACTTGAAAACTAAACTTTTTACTAATTATCAGAGAGAACAAAGGAGTTACAGCTGCTCTATAAAGGTCCCGGGCTAATTTGGTGTGAACATGCGTTTGTGTTAATAATCCATCAAGCTGCTAGCAAAAAATCGGTTTTAACACCTTGATAATCTTCACGCAATTCCCAATACTGGGGTAAATAGAGGTCTCGTCTAGACAATTAAGTCTTTTACCCACATTCCACCGAACATATTTTCGGGACAACGTAACAGATGGTGAGCCTGTCGCCGTCTTTATTTTCAAGCCAACGATATAATTCGAACATAGGTTTTAATAAACCCACTGGTACAAGCCTGACACCTGGGGATCGAACTCGGGCCTCTTGACTCGAAATTCCAACCACCCAACCACTCGGCTATCGTGACACTTTATGATCAGTACAGGAAAATAGATATTATTATCAAAAATATTATTTTAAAAATACTGATGGTTCTGGCAACATACATCGACGTCAAGTTTTTCATAAAAAACGAAATAACGCCTAATTTGGTTGTTTTCACTAGTTGTGACAACGCGCAGAGCACATAGACACAAGAAGGTATAAAAAAGAGCCATCGAATTGTGATATTTAATCTATTTGCACAATTCTGTGTGCACTTGTTGATGCAAAACTCGGATCAGAATGTGTTTTTCTAAATCGACAGACGAGCTTGTGTAATAATGCATTTCATCTGTGAACTGCAAAGCTCTCGAACTTACCTCCTGTTTTTTGCTAGTATGATTCATGCATAATATGATTTGAAATAAATTTTTAATACTGCTACATAACTTGTATGCAAAATATTTTATTTTTATTCCTTAGACCCATCATATTGATTTATGAAATATTTATAGAGACGTAGACTTTTGTCTATTACAAGGAAATTTTAAATATTAAATATCTTCACGCATTTCCCAATACAGGGGTAGACAGAGGTCAAGTCTAGACAATTAAGTCCCTTTGACCCACCTTCCACCGAAGATATTTTCGGGACAACGACAGGTGGTGAGCCTGTCGCCGCCCTTATGTCCAAGCCAACGATAAAATTTGTACATAAGTTTTGAAAACTCATTGGTACTGCCACCTGGGGATCGAACTCGGGTCTCTCGACTCGAAATTCCGACCACCCAACAACTCGGCTATCGTGACTATATACTAGGAAATTTGGATGATAAATTCCAATAAAATCTCGTAGACATATTAGCAAAAAATATCTTCACGCCATTCCCAATACAGGGGTAGACATAGGTCTAGACAGTCAATTCTTTTCGTCCCACCTTCCACTGAAGATATTTTTGGGACAACGTGACAGGCGGTGAGCTCGCACCGTCATGTCCAAGCCAACGACATAAATCGTACAAAAGTTTTTGAAAACCCATGCCCACACATAACGTGAAAACTAAATAATCATGTCTTTAAATAAAATGTGATGGTTTAAACAAGCGCCTGTCTACAGAAAAAAGCAAGAATACAAAAACATAGTGAAGCTACAGAAGCTGCAGAATAATAGTAAAGCAAAGACTGTAAAATATTCTATTTCATGTTTCAACATCTTTATGCTACGTTATCTACAAACATGGCGTTGACACAAATTGAAAGCAACGTATATCACTAAACATAAAATAAAAAAACATTATCATCTACCCCGAAGTCTAAGGATCTTGTAAGGATATAAAAATAAAAATTCCGCGAACCACAGAGTATCGCAATTATGCTATTAACGCGTTATTTTATCTGTAAATAACGTCAAAGTTTTTCCCGCCCTCAAAATGGCGCGAAACTTTGACATTTCAAAGTTGACAGTTAATATATTTTTTTAATCTGTTATAGTCTATCGACACCGAGCTCATTTGATGTGTTAATGTGTTAAAGATACATTAAATCGGACGTATATGGCATACGAAGTACGATGAATACGCTATTTATTGCAAAGGGAACTTAAAAAGGATACGGCGCAGCTCATAAATTAATCAACATTATGTTAATCAACAGACTCTACTAAATTCCTGACAGCGAATTTTCATTGTGCTTAAAGGCATAATAGGTCTGCTTAGTGTTGTTATCAGAACTGTTTACTTACAAGTTACGATCCAGATAACTTAGGATCGAAAATAGCTGTTATACATATTCACGCAGAGTATAGCTACATTTTGTAGCTGCTCTTCAGTTGTATAAAACTTTTTGGACAGAGAGTACATTTGATATTTTTAGTACGAGTTCCCCATAAACCTCAAGGCAGAAAACAATAAAAATATTGGCAGTCAGCGGAAACTGTCGACAGGAGAGAAAACTTAAAACTAAGTAAAAAATTGTGTGTTAGATTTTCGTTACTAGCTTTTAGTTTTAATCACCATTAACATATGCTTGCTTTTACATTGCCACTCCAAGCAGTAATCGCACATAGCGTTAAGAGCTAACTTCAAAAATAGACCGATGTATACACATTTTCTTTTTGAATAGGTGACATACGGTTACGACGGGTGTCAAGAGACCCGAGTTCGATTCCCAGGGCTTATGTACGAATTATATCGTTGGCTTTAACATAAAGTAGGCTACGTGATCACCACCTGTCACGTTGTCCCAAAAAATTACAAGCAGTACCATCTAATGTGCAAAGTGGTACTGCAATCTGCTTGCCTAGTGTGACAATTATGGCATATCCTGGTTACAGGAGAGGTTTGTGTACTACAATGTACTTTTACAGGCCGTTATTAATTCTTTTTCTTCTTTACAGCCTTGCAAGAGCCCACTGCTGAACATAGGCCTCCCCTAAAACTTTCCACAGTGAACAGTCCACAGCCACCTGCATCTATCGTCACTCCATCTCGTGGGGGGACGTCCAATACTGCGTTTGTAATTACTTAATTGTTAATTAATTAACGTTACATCCACAAAAACTTTATATTTTACATATTTTATTAGTTACGTAGTTATTAAAACGTTACTACTGTCGTTTGTTATCCAATTTTAAGTTAATCTAATTAATCGGACCTTTTGTTACTACATTATAACAGTTTACAATAAAGTTGATACAAAAGGTCACATTATACTTCACGGATTGTAAGGAATGCAAAGAAAAAAGAAAGTATGTTTATAAAAAAAAATCTTAAACAAAGTTAATTCGCCAACAAACTTCATTAAAGGTACATTTTAACTACTTTTCCCGCGCAATGGGGTTGTCATTGTTATTTCATCACGTTTCACTGAGTTTAAAACAACTGAAGAAGTAATTAATGCTAAAGCAAAGTGAGTTTAGTCACGATTTTTTTGTTTGCTATACTTAATAGTGTTTGACGTAATTGATAGTCTTTGTAATAATAGCTATTATTTAGCGTTAACGGTAACGTTGTTATTCACGGATCTGGTTATAGCTATATTTTTTTATAATTAGTAATAGTATAATTAGTATTAGTTAGTAAATACTTTTTTATAACATTTCACTACCATGAAAAAGAAGATAATTTGTCAAATATGATTTGAATACTGTTTGGAACTGATTAATAATAACTAATCGACCAGGCTTTGTCAGTAAGGAAAATATGTATGTATGTATAGTTCATATTCAGTACTTTCTCATGTAATATACTTATATCTGTAATGTATGAGGACCTACAACCTCTTACGACACGTATAATGTGACGACCTCCGTGGACGAGTGGCGTTAACACCGGTTTTCAAGGTCTCGAGGTCCCGGGTTCGATTCCCGGTCGGGTCAATGTAGAAAAACACTTTTTCTACATTTTCTCGGGTCTGGGTATTTGTGGCGCCTTCGTTGTTTCCGATTCCCATACCAAAATCGCTTTAACATCTTACATTGGGATCGGAGCAATGTATGTGATGTTGTCACTATCTATATATCTATAATGTACTACTCTGTAATGTACTCTTTGTCTGTCTGTTTGTTTTATTCGTTTTTCTGAGCATAACAAAATTTATAAATGCTTCTTCGCAGTCACAAACACAAGCGGTAATATAGAAATTCCAAAACATTCCTATTTTTTTTTTCCAAAATGGCGGCACAAGTTATTCTTCAGTCGGCCATCGACACCTGTGCCATTCATTTCTTAAGAAATAATTAACTGGCTCGCGTGTATGGTAATGTAACGCTCAACTTCATAGGCATACCATAGAAAGGTGTTGCAATTCAGCCCTTATTTAAAGCCTTGCAGGAAATCAATTCGAAAAACAGTACGTACGTACTTACGCTCTAAATAACCTGCATAACACACTATAAGGAGCAAGACAGATTATAAACTAGAACTTAAGAATTTTGATTTTGAATATCATTTTATCGAGTTGTCGAGATCTACCTAGACCTGTCGAGATTTCAACAGCAGATACCCTGGCTCTTGGGTGGTAATAGGATACATATAAATAATTTCGCTGATAAAAAATTTGGATATTTATTAAACAAAACTGAACTAATTTAAATGAAAATTGTGCACTGAGCTAATTTATGGTCTGATATGGATGACTTGCTACTTTCTATCCGGGGATTAAATTCTGTGGAGGATGAACGAAAGTAAAATCGAATTTTCTTATTATAAGTCACGATAGACGAGTGGTTCAGTGATCGGCATTCGAGTCAAGAGATCCGAGTTCGATCCCCAAGCGGCAGACTTACAATAGGTATTTAAAAAAAAACTTACGTACTATTTATATCGTTCGGCAGGGACATAAAGATGGCAATAGGCTGTCAAATTGTCCCAAAACAAAAGGTGAAGGGTGGGTCGTAAGGACTTAATTGGCCAGACCTCTGTCTACCTCTGTATTAGGAAAAGCGTGAAGATATTTACTACTATTTTACTTAATGGTATCTATTTAACTTTTCCTTTGACAAAAGCAGCGTTAGAATATCAGCGCTGAAGCTCTACTGCTGCAAAACCCTTAGACCTTTCCTTTAGAGTGCTGTAATCCAACATATCAATGTATTTTTTAACAACAACTATTTTTAGCGTGTATAATATCTATGTAGAGTTTTAGCGTTGATAAAACATTGCCTCTTTCTTTCTGCACTCCGTACGGCGACAGGCTCACCACCTGTCACGTTGTCCTGAAAATATCTTCGTTGGAATGTGGTTCAAAGGGACTTAATTGTCTAGACTAGATCTCTATCTACCCCTGTATTGGGAATTGCGTGAAGTCATTTATTTGTTTTATTTATTCTCTTTCTTTCTAAAGCAATTGGTTTCGCTCTTTGATTTGTTGTATAGAAGTTCCGAATAATTACATACTCATTGGATGCTTTTTAACTCCGTGAAATTATAAGATAATTAATGGATAATTTCAGCATGAACTCTCTCATAGTCTTTAGTGTATTATTTTTAGTACATATAAATTAGCTGCCGACGGTATTTCAATAGTAGTCTGGATAACTATCTAAAAATACTAGACAGAAATTCAGTCGACCTGTGACGGATAGCGGCGTATAAATTCAAGATATCCTGTACTGCGATCGCCAATCCGCTTGCCAAACAAAAAGTTGGGAGAAACATTTTGTCCTGTACTTTATTGACCTGTACTTTGTAGTCGGGAGAAACATTTTGTCCTGTACTTTACGAACGAGTATGTATATTGTAATAAATTTTTCATGACTCATTTGACCTGTTTAATTGGTAACTAAGTTTCAAATTTAGTAGAGTCACGATAGCCGAGTGGTTGGGTGGACGGAATTTCGAGTCAAGAGACCCGAGTTCGATCCGCAGGTGGCAGGCTCGTACCATTGGGTTGTTCAAAAACTTATGTACGATATATATCGTTGGCTTGGACATAAACACGGCGACGGGCTCACCATCTGTCACGTTGTCTCGAAAATAGCTTCGGTGGAAGGTGGGTCAAAGGGACTGAATTGTCTAGACTAGACCTCTGTCTACCCCTGTATTGGGAAATACGTGAAGATATCTATATTGATGCATATTTATATTTATTTTAGCATAGCATTATAAATAATCTTTTCACTGTTTATAATAATAAAGGACGTGAACTATCGTCCTGTAAATCTTTCGTTTTTTTTTTTTTGTAACCGTACTAAGAATTTAAAACTAAAGATTTACTGGCGTCTGAATATTTTATTATATCTAATAAAATCACTAGTTCGTTTGTAATTGTGTACGCATAATTTATGTATGTTTAGGCCTGTTAGTAAACGTAATGATAAAACGTAATATAAAAACATAATTTCCACTGTTATAACATATATAATACAACTGGTATTATATATGTTATAACAGAGGAAATTATAATGGTCATAAATCAAAATATATGATAACCGTTATATATGAATATAAGATCAGTACTAAGTTAAGTAAAATAAGAATTTCACGTAGAAATCGGTCCCTGGGGTCTCCGCGCGATGCAGTTTCTAAAGGAATTGTATCCGCGACTGGTCTTTGCCACTGGTGACAAAATGGCTGGTTTTTTTCTCGCTCAACGGTTAAGTCTAACGATTCAACGTGGAAATGCAGCCTGCGTTCTTGGTACCATGCCACGAGGAGTAGGGCTTTACATTTTTGTTGTTATTACTTAATAATTATTGTAAATATTAACATAATTTTGTTTCCGTAAATATAGTATTAAATAAAAACATAACAAAACCTTACGTTGTCCTGAAAATAGCTTCGGTGGAAGGTGGGTCAAAGGGACTGAATTGTCTAGACTAGACCTCTGTCTACCCCTGTATTGGGAAATACGTGAAGATATCTATATTTATGCATATTTATATTTATTTTAGCATAGCATTATAAATAATCTTTTCACTGTTTATAATAATAAAGGACGTGAACTATCGTCCTGTAAATCTTTCGTTTTTTTTTTTTGTAACCGTACTAAGAATTTAAAACTAAAGATTTACTGGCGTCTGAATATTTTATTATATCTACGTGTACGCATAATTTATGTATGTTTAGGCCTGTTAGTAAACGTAATGATAAAACGTAATATAAAAACATAATTTCCACTGTTATAACATATATAATACAACTGGTATTATATATGTTATAACAGAGGAAATTATAATGGTCATAAATCAAAATATATGATAACCGTTATATATGAATATAAGATCAGTACTAAGTTAAGTAAAATAAGAATTTGCCGTAGAAATCGGTCCCTGGGGTCTCCGCGCGATGCAGTTTCTAAAGGAATTGTATCCGCGACTGGTCTTTGCCACTGGTGACAAAATGGCTGGTTTTTTTCTCGCTCAACGGTTAAGTCTAACGATTCAACGTGGAAATGCAGCCTGCGTTCTTGGTACCATGCCACGAGGAGTAGAGCTTTACATTTTTGTTGTTATTAGTTAATAATTATTGTAAATATTAACATAATTTTGTTTCCGTAAATATAGTATTAAATAAAAAAAACATAACAAAACCTTACGTTGTCCCGAAAATATCTCCGGTGGAAGGTGGGTCGAAGGGACTTAACTGTCTAGACTAGACCTCTGTCTAGCCCTGTATTGAGAATTGCGTGAAGATATTTATTTATTTATATAAAAAAAGACGAAGACAAATAAAAATAAGAATTAATAATGAATTACTTTTGTTGACCTCTGTGTGCGAGTGGCGTAGGCACTAGTCTTCATGGTTTCGCCAGAGCCGAGGTTTCAATGCCTGGACCGATCAATATAGAAAATACTTTTTTATTTCGTCCTGAAGCCTTCGTTGTTTCTGATTTCATAAAGACAAATGCATTAGTTGTCACTATCTCTATGTATGATTTTATATTATTTAATATTATTTAATTATAATTATTTTATATTATTGCGAATCTATAGCTTTTAGAGTATAAAATAAGAATACCCGCATTATTATACCACAGCGCGACTAATCATAGAACGACTTACAGATACTGTAATATAATAATAACTATCACTTTCGAAAATTAATGAACAATTGGATTTTTATACTCGATACGGGATCATAAGGTACTTTAACGCATAGAGTTCAATGTAATAAATCTTCTTTGAACCATAGAGAAGTTCAAGCTTTGTTATAGCAAGATTACGAGAACGGTCGAAAGTTTTCGTATCTCGAGAAATTACTTCGATTTTCGTAATCGATTTATAGAAAACTGGTGACGATCAATGCTGGGGTAGGCCAGAGGTCGAGACAGTTTATTCCTCTCATTCCGTATTTCAAATTTCAATTTTTTTTTCTTCTAATTTTAGACCACACAATGGGTGTTAAGTTAATCTTTAGTCTGTTATCTAAATATCAGACTTTGCTATTGACTTTGTGAGAACATTAGAATGTCTTATAAAAATGTTATTGAAATGTATTCTTATCGGTTAATTTTAATTAAACTTGACATATATTTCATTTAATCTTATTTTTGTTTCATTTTCTACTTTATAATGGCTTTGGTCATTAAATATGACAGTATGTAATAAAAATTGTTTTAATTGTTAGTAACTATGATTTATAAGATAATGCTGTATATATGATTTATAATATAAATGTGTTTGATTAATCCCTGATTATTGAACATGTAATTAACTAAGATAAGCTTTTTATTCAATTGCGTTTTATTTATATTTAAGAGGATCGATGTAGAGTCAGCTCTGACCACTATGAGCTGACTCTACATCAATCACCATAAGCCTCCCTTGATCCATTTTTTTAATAAATAATAAATACATACAGGGACAACATCCCACATAAAGTAAATTAAAACTCTTGTGTAATGGAATCAGAAACAAAAAACACACTGTTATATCCATTATTATCATTATACCTATAAATCAATTCGGAAAGAACTCCTTCGAACCATTAATTCTTTCTTTCGAATTCTTAACGAATTTCTTAACGAATATATGGCCTTTGTTAAATATTTTTTTTTTAATATTATGATAATTGTCCCGAAAATATCTTCGATGGAAAGTGGGTCGAAGGGATTTAATTGTCTAGACTAGACCTCTGTCTACCCCTGTTTTGGGTATTGCGTGAAGATATTTATTTATTTTATTTTTTTTATTAATTTGTGTTTTATAATCTTTACCCAATTTTCACTAAAACATTTTAAAGTGCTTACCAACGCCCTCTAGTGTAGAACAATAGAACTAGCTAAAGTAATAAGAGATAGTGATCATAGGTGTACACATTCCACAAAATTTCGAGTACGTAACGAGTTGCTTCATATTTGAAAAAAATTAAATTCTTTGGTATTTTTATTATTTTTTATTAAAGAATAATTTTAAAAAGTGTATTGCTGAGAGGTTTCACAGCATGATCCCAGGCTGTATCTTGATACTTTTTCACAAATATGTAGTTTTGTGACTCCTTGATAAGAAACGCTCCACTAAAACATCACTGATGTAGGATGATGACCACGTTACTGACCACCTGAGTAACTTCTTTAGGCCTGTGAGCGTACACTTTATTATTTTGCTTATTGTAGTGTTCTTCAATCGTGAAAATGTTTTTATCGGTAAAGAGGATATTTCTGTGCCTTTCACTTGCGTATCGCGACAGAAGGCATATTGATTGATCCACTGTCTTTAATTGTAAAGATTGATTTAGGGCATGTCCTGTGTATCGATGATAAGCACCAAGCTTCAGGTCTGTTTTACAGACGCGACAGAGTCCTAGCGGGAATCTTCAGGTTTCGACAAATTCTGGCTTTATCGCCATTAACAGCCTTTGTAGTACCAAGCTTTTCAAGTGTCTGGATTATGACCGACGGTGCCATACCCACTTTGTGCAAAACAATCACTGAAATCCTAATTTCTTTAACTTTTGTAATTTGATAATGAAGACGAAAAAATATGCGAAATGGCGCAAAATCGAAAGAAACTTTAAAATAATATTGGGCGATTACGGCGACCTCCGTGGACGAATGGCGTACACACCGGTTTTCATAGAATCATCAGCTCTATAACTTTTTCTAAATTGTTTCAGGCCTGTTTGCTTGTGGTACCTTCGTACCCTTACTTTAGGATCAGCGACCCTTCAACACCTTCAATCGTGACTCTTATAAATTTATATATTAATATCTCAAAAGTATAAAAATTTTGGATCTTATTTTAGGAATTTGGCGAACTACGACAGATAAGAAGTTTCATCTCTCCGAAAAAAGTTAACCTAAAACTAAACGTAAACTATACTCCAACGCCATCTATTGATGCCGGGCGAAGATTCGTCAACTAAATAATAATTGCTTCACGTCTGCACTAAAATCTTTTAAAAATCTCAAAGCGAATACTTTAAATGTTTCACCATGTTGGAGAAGGAATGCGTGAACGTAGAGTTGGCTGTATTAGGAACTCGCGCTTTACATTGATTGATTAATGAATATTTATTACTTGGAAGCTGTCGTGGGAAAACTTTTCGTTTATCTGTTAGTACTGCTTAGGTTCGTTAGGTTTTCGAAGATTTTCACGGTGTTATTATAAATAATAAATAAATAAATGAATATAGACGTTTCGATAAATATATATCTTTTTAAGAATATTTCATCGGTTGGTCTGGTATTCTCCGTGATGAGTATATATTTTTTTAATTCCAACAAGTGCTTTAGCTGCTTACTTTGGGATCACAGCATCGTATGTGATGTTGTCTCTATCTATATAGAAGTATATCTTTTATTAAAGAATAATTTTAAAAAGTGTATTACTGAGAGGTTTCACAGCATGATCCCAGGCTGTATCTTGATACTTTTTCACAAATATGTAGTTTTGTGACTCCTTGATAAGAAACGCTCCACTAAAACATCACTGATGTAGGATGATGACCACGTTACTGACCACCTGAGTAACTTCTTTAGGCCTGTGAGCGTACACTTTATTATTTTGCTTATTGTAGTGTTCTTCAATCGTGAAAATGTTTTTATCGGTAAAGAGGATATTTCTGTGCCTTTCACTTGCGTATCGCGACAGAAGGCATATTGATTGATCCACTGTCTTTAATTGTAAAGATTGATTTAGGGCATGTCCAGTGTATCGACATTAAGCACCGAGCTTCAGCTCTGTTTTACAGACGCGACAGAATCCTAGCGGGAATCTTCAGGTTTCGACGAATTCTGGCTTTAACGCCATTAACAGCCTTTGTAGTACCAAGCTTTTCAAGTGTCTGGATTATGACCGACGGTGCCATACCAACTTTGTGCAAGGCAATCACTGAAATCCTAATTTCTTTAACTTTTGTAATTTGATAATGAAGACGAAAAAATATGCGAAATGGCGCAAAATCGAAAGAAACTTTAAAATAATATGCGTGTTCCAAATTCAAAATAATTAAAAAAATATAAAAAATTAAGTTTCAATGTAACGTATTTATGGCCAGACAAATTACTATCTATTATTAGGTATTCAATACAGAGGTAGATAGAGTCTAGACAATTAAGTCCTTTCGATTCGCCATTCACCAAAATAATATTGGGCGATTACGACGACCTCCGTGGACAAATGGCGTACGGTGTGTACGGTGGTTTTCATAGCATCATCAGCTCCGAGGTTCGATTCCCGATCGGGTAAATGTAGAAAATAACTTTTTCTAAATTGTTTCATACCTGTTTGTTTGTGGTACCTTCGTACCCTTGGGATCAGCGACCGTTCAACACCTTCAATCGTGACTCTTATAAATTTATATATTAATATCTCAAAAGTATAAAAATGTTGGACCTTATTTTAGGAATTTGGCGAACTACGATAGATAAGAAGTTTCATCTCTCCGAAAAAAGTTAACCTGAAACAAAACGTAAACTATACTCCAACGCCATCTATTGATGCCGGGCGAAGATTCGTCAACTAAATAGTAATATCTTCACGTCTGCACTAAAACCTTTTAAAAATCTCAAAGCGAATACTTTAAATGTTTCACCATGTTGGAGAAGGAATGCGTGAACGTAGAGTTGGCTGTATTAGGAACTCGCGCTTTACATTGATTGATTAATGAATATTTATTACTTGGAAGCCGTCGTGGGAAAACTTTTCGTTGATCTGTTAGTACTGTTTAGGTTCGTTAGGTTTTCGAAGATTTTCACGGTGTTATTATAAATAATAAATGAATATAGACGTTTCGATAAATATATATCTTTTTAAGAATATTTCATCGGTTGGTCTGGTATTCTTCGTGATGAGTATATCTGTCGGTAGCCAATTGCAATTTCATGACTTTGCCCTTAGTCGTAATAAAATTCATATTTTATAAATAAATATCTTCACGCCATTCCCACAGGGGTAGACAGAGGTCTAGTCTAGACAATTAAGTCCCTTCGACCCACCTTCCACCGAGGATATTTTCGGGACAATGTGACAGGTGGTGAGCCCGTCGCGCTGTATATTTTCTTCACTATATTATGTAGTGAAGAAAATATACTTCATTATATAGTGAATCATTAAAGACGGTAATTCGAATTAAGGTGAAAATAATGTAATTTTTATAGATTTTTTAAAGCGTATAAGCAATTCTGGGCCTTAATAACATCGTCACTATAATATACAATTAAGTCACGATAGCCGAGTGGTTGGGTGGTCGGAATTTGGAGTCAAGAGACCCGAGTTCGATCCCCAGGGGGCAGGCTCGTAACAATGGGTTCTTCAAAAACTTACGTACGAATTATATCGTTGGCTTGGACATAAAGACGAGGACAGTCTTACCTCCTGTCACATAGTGCCAAAAAATGTCTTCCGTGGAAGATGGGTCAAAAGTACCTCTGTCTAGACAATTAGGTACTTTTGTCATTATTTCATTCTTTTCACATTAATCACACGCCATTTCCAATATAGGGGATATTGGAAATGGCGTGTGATATTTTTTTTAAATTCCAACAAGTGCTTTAGCTGCTTACTTTGGGATCACAGCATCGTATGTGATGTTGTCCCTATCTATATAGAAGTATATCTTTTTTTAAAAATTACTATAGTGTTGTTAATAATTGAACCTTAGACATATTTACGTACATGGCATACCATTTTAGTCTCCCGGAATGACAGCATCATCATTTTGACTCACAATTGAAGGTAGACAGATGTCTTCGAGTGTAATGCTCACATACGAACAGGTGGATAGATATATTCGTTTTTTAATAGTGAAATATTGACATTAAATTGAAATAATATTTAAAAAAATTCATTGATAGTATCTACGCAATGGACACAGCATTATTTTAAACATGTCTGCCCGCTTTGAATGATAGGTAAAACTGTTAGTTTTTTGTTGTTTTTTCTGTTTCAATCAATATATATATATATATATATATATATATATATATATATATATATATATATATATATATATATATATATATATATATATATATATATATATATATATATATTATTATTATTATATTATTTTAATATATTTATTTTTGTATAAACGAATGCTATATGGTCGCGCCACCGCCATGCAAAATTTTAATAAAATTATACCCAATATTGGGAATAGCAAGAAGATATTTATTTTTACATTTATTATTTTATCTAACTAATATTAACGGATAATTGATAACTTACTGAATGGATAAAATAAATAAATATCTTCACGCAATTCCCAATACAGGGGTAGACAGAGGTCTAGTCTAGACAATTAAGTCCCTTCGACCCACCTTCCACCGAAGATATTTTCGGAACAACGTGACAGGTGGTGAGCCCGTCGCCTACTGAATGGATAATACTGTAAATAAATTTAAGTGAGTTATATCTCCAACGTATTGTCTTACAGAATCGTCATTAGAAGTATGACCACCCGATAGCCTGGTAGGTAGTGAGCCTGGCTTCGAAGCAGCGGGTTCGAGTCCCGGTGGGAGCAAACTATTGTGTTGATGAATATAATATTTTGTACTCTGAATAGATATTTACCGAAACGTCTATGAATATAGACGTTTCGATAAATATGTATCTTATTAAGAATATTTCATCGGTTGGTCTGGTATTCTTCGTGATGGGTATATCTGTCGGTAGCCAATAACAATTACACGACTCCACCCTTAGTCGTTAAAAAATTCATATTTTATAAATACATATCTTCACGCCATTCCCAGTGCAGGGGTAAACATAGGTCTAGTTTAGAAAATTAAGTCCCTTCGACCGACCTTCCATCGAAGACATTTTTCGGGGTATCGTGGCAGGTGGTGCGCCGTCCGCCGTCTTTTTGTACGAAAAACCCCCATTGGAACGAGCCTTGGGGATCGAACTCGGATCTCATGACTCGAATTCCACTCGGCTATCGTGGCTATTACTAAAATACATAATTAGAAACGCAGTGCTTCGTTAGAAACATGTATTATATATGCGCATCTAATAAATTACCATATGCGTATATCTATATTAATGCTTAGCAACAAGAAATAGCTTAGTAACCGATTGCAAATCATAAAAAAATAATGTATTAAGCAATTTACGTTAAAATGTTGCAACATTTGCACACTTTTCCCCGCTTGATATTAACGCGATGATTAATAGAAGAATAATCAGCACACCTACTGTAAATGTTTATTTCCTCAAAAAAAAAATCTTACTCAGTCAATAATTAACAATGCAATTCCTGTTCAAGTCAGCAACATTGTAACAAACATGAAAAGATACTTAAACGTACGTATATTACGATGATAAAATGTTGCCAATATTAAGGCATTAACAGCAATCATAATTTATTGATTTCGGAAAAATCAACACTCCGTTTTAATTAAGTCTTTACCTTGAATAAACTTCTACACTTTGTTTCTTTATTTGTGTCTTTTAAAAAATAACAACTGTGTTTCGTTAATTAAATATGACATTTTGGCGATTAGACTTCGCGATATGTAGACGCCAAGGATTTCGTATCACACAGTGGTGAAAGGGGAATATTTTTAAAGTAACGATAAGCGACAAACAAATGTCAACATGCGACGTTTTAGCGAAAAACGAAATGTGCAAAGTTGAGTGTTTTTATATTTAAATTATGTATAGGATAGCATCACTAGTACTGTCGCAGGCATGTATATAATGCGATTAATTTACGATACGTTTTTGGTATGAATAATGAACAGTGTGGAACGTAGAACACAGCCTTGCGGGACACCACCGTTCAAGTATTCTGTTTCGTAATATGCTCTAACTAATAAAACTTGATGCTCCTAATTTGTGAGGAAGTCTATGTTATTCCGCTAACATATTAGGAGAAGAGAAGGTAGGAGAGTGTTGGCCACAGTTTACCTCACTCACCTTACCAAACGCAAGAGAAAAAGTTGGTTCTGGTTTACACCACTATTCTGAGAGCCCATAACGACCCAAGAAAATGTCTTTACGTCAATCACAGTACTGGAGTAGATAGAGGTTTATATAATTAAGTTCTTTCAACCCACCTTCCACCAAAGAAATTTTTTGGGACTGCGTGTCAGGTGGTCGTCGTCACCAAAGTCTGTGCATTCGAGGTGTACTACGATAAAACTTGCGTAAACGTAAACTTTTTGCCAGGGCTTGTCACGATACCATTGAAGCGTTATTTGTTACATTATTCCGTTCTTGTAACGGTAAGCATAGACACTTCACGCACTAACGTGCATTCTTTGATAAAATGTAGTGCCGGCACTTTTAAAATGTAATTTTTTCCCGTGAAACGGACTCTTTGCTTTTTATATCTACTGTTTATGGGTCATAACCCTGCACACACCACTAACTTCACGCCTCTTAATGATCTAACTATACTTTGGTAGATGCAGGTAGTCCATATATGGAGTTGGTAATGAAAACGAATGAGACAAGCCACGTTACAAATAAATTTCAAATAAAATAGCCGGTTTCCTGGATATTTAAGAATATATTTTAAATATCCAGGAAAGCGCCTTTTATGTGTCATTTATTGAATAAAACAAACAAAAATTAGCTGACAAAATTATTCTTATAACTGGGGTGGTCATTAGTTAAGTTTATGTTTATGTTTAAGTTAATATGTATACTAACAACGTGACAAATGACTAGGCTGTCGGTGTTAGAAAGCCAACAATAAAACCATGCACGTTTTTTGAAAAAGTCTTAGAGACTTTCTTCTTTGTTTTCAGTCACGATCGCCGAGTGATTGGATGATCGGAATCCCACACAAAAGACCCGAATTCAATTCCCAGGTTGTAGGTTAGTACCAAAGAGTTTTTTTTAAACTTATGTACGATTTACATTGTTGGCTTGAATATAAACTGCGATAGGTTCACCACCATCTGTCACGTTGTCCCAAAAATGTCTTCCATGACAGATGGGTCGAAAGGACTTAATTGTTTGAAACTCTATCTGCCCCAGTATTGGGAATGGCGTGAAGATATTTTTAATGTCTCTTTCGTGGCAATTGATAAGATTATGTGAGGCAAACGTTTTTTATATTTTACATATATTTATAACATTTTTATAACATGTTCTGATAGCTAATTTGTGAAGACGAATTAATAATCGTAATAATATAATAATCGTAAATATGAGTCTTTGAAAGGAGACTATATATTTGTTCCATTTGCCATAGAGAGAATCGGTCTGTGGGGTCCCCGCGCGATGCAGTTTCTAAAGAAATTGTATCCGCGACTTATCGTTGCCGCTGGTGACAAGAGGGCTGGTTCTTTTCTCGCTCAACGGTTAAGTCTAGCCAGTCAACGTGGAAATGCCAGCCAGCGTTCTTGGTACCATGCCACGAGGAGTAGGGCTCTACGATTATAATAGTTTTTAGTTAATAAGTATTGTAAATATTAACATAATTTTTTCTGTAAATAAATATTTATGACTTTATTTGTGATACTATGATATTGATTTTGTTTGTTTTCCTTTTTTTTGGATGTGACAATCGCATGATCTAAAACAGCGATAACATTTGCAAGACCCTTAATGACTTCCGTCGACAAGTGAGACTCACCGGTTTTCATGGTGTATATAGAAGAGTGGCAACACATGCAAGCATCATCTAATAATAATTGATTAGACATTCCATGTCCAAGAAAACTTCCGTGGACGAGTGGCACACACCAGTTTTCATTGTGTCACCATATCTGAGGTCCCATGTTCGAGTCCTTGATGGGTCAATATAGAAAACACTTGCTCTCTTTTCTCTGGTCTGGTTGTTTGTCATAGCTGCGTTGTTTCTGATTCCATAATACTTTAGCTGCTTAATTTGGGATCAGAGCAATGTATGTGATGTTGTCAGAGCAATTTCTGATACTGAGGTAGACAGAGAGCCAAACAGTGGCGTTTCTTCGTCCGACTTTTTATGGAAGCTTATTTAGGAGAACGTGACAAGTAATGCCCCAATCGCCATATTAGTGTCCAAGCTTACAACATATTTATGTACATAAATATTTTCATAGGTGATATTTAATTTTTTTTTTCTTAAAGAATACTAGCAATGCCGAATAACATTACTAGTATTCCTGTTAACCACTCCAATTAAGCTGCAATGCTTGTGTCTGGAGTTGGTTTACGTCAATTGTCGAATGGCGGGGCCCGAATCTGCGACAACATAAATATAAACAACAAAGACTCTAGTACAAACTATTATATTCATCATAGAAATTATTATCCCTAGCGGGAGGCGAACCCCGCATAACTTTAATAAAGCTCATAAATACGAGCTTTCTTTGGATGACTAAGTTAGTCATATAGCAACCTTGAAAATATTATAATTCGATGGTGAATAAATTAAAATACCAAAAATGTTTCATTTGATTAAATTTATTACTTAAAAACTATTCAATTATTAAAGTCCCTCATATTCACACCTCTGTGGCAATAAAATTTTAATTTGCTTAACATTTTCAACATGGCGCCAAATATATGTTTAAAGTGATAAACAATAAATTAAATTCCCTGGACAGTAAATATTTGCTTTACATTTTTTAATTAAAAATTGTAGAGTTGTTAGTATTTTAAAATATACAATATTGCATGGCCCGCCATTATTATATTCGAGCTCAAAAATAATAGAAATAAAAAAAAAACTAATTTGGAAAATTATACACATGTCTAAAGTATAATTTGAATAATTATTTTATACACACACACAAAGTCACGATAGCTGATTGGTTAGGTGGTTGGAATTTCGAATCAACAGACCCGAGGTCGATCCCCAGGTTGGCAGGCTCTTACCAATGGGTTTTTCAAAATTTATGTACGAATTTAATCGTTACATAAAGACGGCGATGGGCTCACCACCTGTCACGTTGTCCCGATAATATCTACCGCGGAAGATGGGTCAAAGGGACTTAATTAACTAGACTAGACCTCTGTCTACCCCTGTATTGGGATTGCGTGAAGATATTTATATTTTATACACAAGTAATACAAGTTACAACAGCTTGGTTATAGAGACTAATAGCTTTAAAAACATTTATTTTCTTATGATATTCTTTCATTATAACAACCTCGACATTGACGATCTCCGTGGACGAGACGGCTTACACTTCAAGATATCTCCAGCTCCTGAGTTCGATTCCCGGTCGAGTCAAGATTGAAAACACCTTTTTACATTTTCACAGATCTGGGTGTTTGTGGTACCTTCGTTGTTTCTGATTCCATAGTATAAGTGCTTACTTTGAGATCAGAGTTGTATGTGACGTTGTCCCTATCTATGTATATATTTATTTATATTGTTCAACAAATAAGGACAATAGCACATACTTACGCTTTCAGTATATAAGTATTGCCTAAAGTTAATAGCTAAAGCACTTAAGTTATGAAATCGGAAACAACGAAGGTACCACAAATACCCAGTTCCCAGACAATGTAGACTACATTAATCCGTCCGGGAATCCTAAACCTCAGAGCTTACCACACCATGAAAACCGGTGTTCATACCACTCGTTCATAGACGACATCAAATACTAAAGGCTACACAGATGGAGGAATAACCATCTTGAAAATTACCAAACCAAAATTTAGCTCATCGATGTCGAGCAGTAGTGTCTGATAATGCGTTCGCCAATCCGCTTGCCAAGCGTGGCGAACACGGCAAATCCTTCTTCGGGAAAGGCCTAATAAATGCAGTGAACTTTAACAAATCTTATATAAATGATGTATTTTATTTTACAATTAGAAAAGATAACATATGAATAAAATTCCAGCCTGCTCTGCTATTACCGATAAATATTAGGAGTTCTAAAGTGGTAACGAGGTAAGTATATTGTATTAACATCGGTGATTACCGTATATTTTTCTATGTCTTAGGTCTACGATTGCCGAATGGTTGGGTGATCGGAATTCGAGTCGACAAACCCGAGTTCGATCCCCAGGAAGGCTCGTACCCATGAGTTTTTCAAAAACTTTCATAAAAAATACATCGTTGGTTTGTACAAAAAGACGGCGACAGGCTCACCTCCTATCAAGTTGTCCCAAAAAAAGTCTTCGGTGGAAGTTGGGTCGAAGGGCTGACTTAATCATGAAAAACTCTGTCTAAATGGCCTGAAGATCATTTTTTACGAGTCTATTTCCTGCAAATTTATCCTATGTGTTAAACCAGATTTAGTTATTTAGTTGCCTAGAGAGATGTGGTAGTCTATTGGTGATAGAGACGCTATGGGTCGACACCACTAAAATTCTAATAGCGATTTTAAATGCTGAATATATCACATACTGGCAGGTAAAGAAAAATATCATGGAGTCTTCGTGGTGGAGAAAAAAAGTAAGTATTATTTCGAAAAATGTGTTAAGTCAACCAACCTCCACTGGAGTAGCGTGGCATAAATGGCTTGGTCCTTGTCCCTAGCGTACATTTATTGTTTAAAACTTTACATTAGTTTACTTTAATTCGGAACGTAAGCAATTAACTTTCTGAATTTCACATGTTTATTGAGGTTACACGTAAAGAATTTTAAAATCCATAAACTTATCCATGACTTTTTTCATCTATCTATTTGTAATTTGTTTTTATTTTTCTCCCACTGTGAACTGGCAAAATTCGGCCGACGTGCGAAATTCGATCGACTGGACTCTTGTACAGGATCATTTATAAAAAATTATAATGAGTCAATTAAATTAAATTAAATTGTGATAGGTTATTATCATGTAGCACTAACAATTTGTAAAGAAATGTTTAAACAATAAAGAATTACCTTTTCTTGCCTTACTTAATTAAATACAAAAACAAAACTATAAACGCCGAACTTTAGTAATAAATCTAAACATGGGGAGCGTGGTAGCGTCGTGGTGGCCTGCTTTATACACAAATGGGAATAATAAATAAATAAATAAATACATACATTGATAGGGACAACAAATATTGCTCTGATCTCAAAGTAAGCAGCTTAAGCACTTGTATTATGGAATCAGAAACAACGAAGGCACCACAAACACCCGGACCCAAGAAAATGTAGAAAATTCTACATTGACCTGACCGGAAATCGAACCCTGACCGTGATATGACCCGTGACACCATGAAAACCGGTATGTACGTCAATCGACCACGGAGGTCCGATCGCTAGACCGACCGAAGAGGGGAGGGTCAAGAGTACTCGGATGTAAGGATCGTGACACTTACCACAAACACCCAGACCCAAGAAAATTTAGAAAAGTGGTATTTCTACATTGACCCGACCGGGTATCGAAACCGGAACCTCGAGATGGGGACACCCTGAAAACTAGTGTTTACGCCACTAGTCCACGGAGGTCGTCAATAAAATAAAATAAATATAGCGTCACCATATTCTCGGTGGTGAAGGAAAGCATTGTAAGGAACCCTGCCCGGATGAGAAATAATAACAAAAATGGTTAAGGACGTGTGAAGACCCCCTCCCCCTTCAGTAACTGGAGTAGTGTGGCGGATGTTCTGTTGCTCTAAATTCTCTCAAACATTTGAAAGAAGTCCTTTGTTTTGTTGTGGGCATGCACAGGCTAATTCACTTCTTTATTGTTTTAATAAAGATCCCTAATTCTTAACAGAACGCTCAACGCCATCTAGCGTCAACTAAAGCTAACTGTACATATACATAACGGCCTGTTCAAGTCCATTGCAGGACATAGGCCTTCTCCATAGGGAGGATTTGCCATAATCGCCACGCTCGGCAAGCGGATTGGCGATCGCGTTACCAAAACACTCGACCTCAGACGCTGGTGCCCATCTGCAGTCTGAATATTTTAGTCTGTTATTTTTAGAGATGGTTTTCCCGCCATCTTACGGTTACCATAACCACATTCAAGGCTGTTTCCCTTAGTCGCCTCTTACGACAACCACGGGAGGTAAAGCAGAGGTAATATTCGGCCACACGGTTAGCTAACGGTTATAATTTATCTATGCTATAACTAACTACTTATACTTTATCTATGCTATACTTTGATTATAAAATTGGTAAACTCATTCTGTAGTCAGGAGTCATATGGATCTGTACCACACCTAAGAATTTCTGCCATCAAATAGACAACAGTTACCAGTGATTAGTTATTATGATTCGATTTTTAAACTTTGAATAACTATCGGAATTTGAATCGACAGACCCGAGAGTAATTCCCAAGTAGGGTACCAATGGGGGTTTTTCAAACTCTTATGTAAGAATTATATCGTTGGCATGGAAATAAATACGGTGACGGGCTTACCACCGGTCACGTAGTCCAAAAAATTGTATTCGGTGGATGGTGGGTCGAAAAGTCTAATCCAGTATTGGTATTGGCGTAAATATTTTTTTTTTGATTACGTACAATTATGCATTACATTTTAGTCCATAGAGATGACAACACATTTATAACCATATTTATTTTTATTTATTGACATAGGTATCAGTAGCGACATACAATGACGTATAGTGTTAGCTCTTTTTATACCCTATCTAAATCCATAAGTATTCGAATTGGGAAAATATGTTTTAAAGACTATTATCAGCGCCATCTTCCGGTCACTGTTGGAAAGTCACCTACACGGGATCACATTAGATTGCCATTAACGAGTAATTACAGTGTTAACTCCTAGGCAGAAATTTAGAAATGAACTGAATATTGACTGAGGAAACAAGATGTTTAACTAAAAATGGAAATTAAGATGTAAGCTTAAAATTATTTTGCAACACTCTGCATATGAAATCCGCAAAAATAATATATGGCATGTGTTATCTGGTCCGAAGAGAGGAGCATCGCCGTCACTTCCACAGATTCCAAACAACGCACCGCCACCACTAAATTCCACAACAGGTAACATATGCGACCATGGATACCTAATATGTACTAGGATATAGATGAGAATAATAACAGTAATCAAATCAAATCATTTATTTATCGACATAAGAATGTACATTCGTTTATCGATAGTCATTTTTAATCTACCACCGTTTCGTATTGAGGTTTCTCCAACGGAGAAGAAACAGGCGAAAGAAACTCCGTAGGTATCCTCATTTTTGGTAAATATTTTTTACAATGTAATGTATTATACAAACGTAATGATAATAACCATAAATAAATACATATATAGATAGGGACAACATCACATACATTGCTCCGATCCCAATGTAAGATGCTAAAGTACTTGTCCGGGAATCAAACCCGAGACCTCGAGATGGCACCTTATAGGTCGTCATAAGTCGTCGATTCATATACATATATAGGTAGGGACAACATCACATACTGTGCTCCGATCCCAATGTAAGATGCTAAAGCACTTGAGGTATGTTAATCGGAAACAACGAAGGCACCACAAACGCTCAGAAAAAATGTAGAAAAAGTTTCTACATTGAGCTGACCGGGAATCGAACCTGGGACCTCGAGATGGCATTGAAAACCAGTGTTTACGCCACTCGTCTACGGAGGTCGTCAAAAACATAATAGAACTGGCGCGCCCGGCAGACGTAGTCCTAGCTACTCCGAAAGGGAGGATTTGCCATAACCATCACCCTTGACAAGCAGATTGGCAATCTCAGCACCAAACACCTCGTAACTTAGACGCTGTTGCACGTCATCAATCTTCGTAATTTTGGTTAGCATTCTAGCAAAGTTTAAACAACTGTAAGTGAAGTAAATTCATGATGGCTGCCATTTAAAAATAAGTTATATTTTTTTATAGAAACAATGTAAAAATTGTTATACATGAACACATGATAATGGAACCACAATGTAATGTTTTCATTGTCTCATTGGTTACTCTGAAGTTTCCATTGTTTGTAAAATTGCTTTGGCTACCAGACTATATTTTATATTTATAAGCATTTATAAATGTTACTGGCTGAATATTGGGCGGCTTCACAATTATTTTTTAAATTCTATCAACTCATCGCAAACTATGTAATACTTTTAGGAAGAATACTGATGTGCATAATGTCAATACTAGGAACAAACACAAGCTTGTATGTCAGTTACTAGACTCCATGGAGTCATTCGTTCATGGGATGGTGTATACGCTTCTATAACAAAATCGCAGCAAATGTGCAAAGACTGTCTATCACTTTAAGAAATGTATTAAAGAAAAACTTTGTAAAGGTTATTATATTATGAATGAATACGTAAGTAACAGTAACCTCTTGGAATGCGGTGATCGCTCCCAACCTATTTTATATATTTATATTTCCTGGCTAACCTTGTTTTGAGAAATGAGTGAAGTTAAAAAAAAAAATATTTTATACAACGATGAAAAAACATTCCAAAATAGAGGATACCTACGGAGTTTCTTTCGCATGTTTCTTTTACATTTCAATACAAAGATTAACAAAAATTACTGTCGATTAACGAATATATGTTCTTACTACGATTAATAAATGATATATCATTTATTAATCATTTATTGATCATGAAATTATAATTTCATTTGATTAGATTATGTATACTACCCTACCTTTAATACCACCCTCCAACAAACGACCTACATATGACCTATATACCTCTGAATGACTAGATAGATAATATAAACTATATACACTAGATAGATAGGCTTTGACTCATAACTCGGGCGAATTTTCAGGCAGCTATAGCTGCGGTTACAAATGACGACTTTTCCGTGGAATATTTATATTTGAAATTTATTTTTTTATCTTCACGTAATTTCCCAGACTGAGGTAGACAGCGGTCTAGACCAGTAATGTAAAAAAATTTTTAACGGCGATCCAGACAGTTTAAGAAATTCTAGAGGAGAGCCAGATTTAAAGAAAAATTGCATTTTTCCGTAGGCGGTAAGCCTGCCGCCGAGGAATATACCTTATTTGAAATTATATCCTCTATAATTAAGAAATGTAAATTTTCAAAAATATATCACTTGAAAAATAATGTCCTAATTCTGTTTAAATAAAAAAAATAGTAAAGCCGTAATTAAAAGAAAAGTACAACGAAAAAAAGAGAAAGAAACCGACATCAACACAAAACAGGTTTTAGAATAAGCGGACGATTAAAATTCATTTTCGTTCCAACATAAATAACCGAGGCTCGCTATAAAATCGCCTAAATTTCAAACAATACACTTGTACAAATACATTAATAGTTTTAAAGTGTTTAACAAATTAATTATATTGCCTGTGATTAATTGCGAATTACAAATTAAATATTTGAAACTACACCGTGAAGCCGAATTTCATTTTTATTTTATTGCTTCACAATGGAAATTTCTGTGCGGTATAAGAATTTTCCACCTTAAGCGTGGGTGTCGTAAGAGGCGACTAAGGGTAGGCCTTCCATAAGTCATTGGCTACCGACAACTGGCACAAACTTTTGCCGTGGGTGTCGTAAGAGGCAAACTAATAGCCTTAATCACATAGACACATAGATAGAGACAACATCACATACATTGCTCTGGTCCCAAAGAAAGAAGCTAAAGCACTAGGTGTTATGGAATCGGACACAATGAAAAAACCAAAGGTCACAAGGAAATATAGAAGAAGTGGTTTTCTACTCTGTACCATCCGAAAATCGAAACCGAGACCTCAACTGGCGACACTATCTAGAGACCTCTATTTCGAAAAATATATGACCAAAATTGATCAGACCGATGTAAAATGTCTGCCAGGTACGGCCATAGCCAATCCGCTTGCCAAGTGTTGAGTTTATATGGAATCTTACTTATAAGAGGCCTGTAGTGAACTCTCACATGTCATAAAGTAAGTAATCTATTAGGACTTCCAAACAATTATGCGACATTTTATAGCTTTAATGTATCTATGTATGTTGGTCTATGCTCTACTCCGAAAATCCAAACAAACTGACAACCTCTGTGAACTCCGTGGACTCCGAATGAAGGAGAAAAAATGAGATTGGTACTTTTTTACGCTGATACCACACAATTAAAATCATGAATGCGATTTTGTAACCATCCATGTGTCGTTTTCTATTAAAATAGTTTTGTCGTTTTCTAATAAAATAGTTCTTGAGCATATAACGTATATTTAAAAAATAGAAAAAGATAAAGTATAACCAATTAAAAAAGGGTGTAACTTAAAAGAAGTCCGATGTGATTGCTTACACTTCAAAAAAACCCTATATGCAAAAAATACACATAAAAACAAATAATTTTTCACATACGCTATTTTAGACTCGCAATCACGAAATATATAGCACCTACAGAATTCCTACAGTTTATATATATTTTTTTAATTTATACTGTTAATATTATCTGAATGAAGTGTCATTTTTATGAATATGATTATGCATGTAAATTTAATGTTTAAAACATTACATACTTAAATACAAATTTTTTTAATACAGCGCTCGGAAAACATATTCATATCACTAAACGGTATTTTTTTTCTTTATTGTTTTGTTGTGTTCGCTTATTTTGTAATACTTTTTGTGATGTTTCATCGCTTCGAAATTAAAAAAAAAACGGAATCTTTACTCTTTGACCGTAAAAGATTTGTAGTTTTTTTTTATTTCTCAATAACAGGTGCAGATATGTGGTAATTGCCATAGTAAATATTATTTTTAATCACTTAATATATACCGCCATTAAATTGATAACTACAAGACCTACGCTTACGATTTAATATCGCCACGCTTGGCCCTGGCGATCACACTACTAAATATCTCGCACTATAGACATATATAAGTAACCTTTGTGATTTTAAGGTTTCGCCTTAAGGGTTAAAAAAGGCACGATAGCCGAGTGGTTGGGTGGTCGGAATTGCGAGTCAAGAGAACCGAGTTCGTTCCCCAGGTGGCAGGCTCGTGCCAATGGGTTTTTCAAACTTATGTACGAATTATATCGTTGTCTTGGACATAAAGACGACGACAAGCTCACCACCTATCACGTTGCCCCGAAAATATCTTCTGGAAGGTGCGTCAAAGGGACTTAACTGTCTTGACTAGACCTCTGTCTACCCCTGTATTGGGAATTGCGTGAAGATATTTATTTATCTATTTTTATTCTTAAGGGTTCACCACGGGGTGTTAAATTTTCGTTTACTATATAATAAAACCTTATTTAGTAGAATCTAATGCAAAAAATTGATGACTTAGTTTATGAATTGGAATGAATATATTATTAATAAAATTAATATTTTATTAACTTCTAAAACTTCTTACATAAAGTTAACTTAAAAAAAATATTTTAAATATCTTTGGAAATTTATTTAGTGTAATTATAAATATATTTAAAAAATAGTTTTGTCGTTTTCTAATAAAATAGTTCTTGAGCATATAACGTATATTTAAAAATAGAAAAAGATAAAGTATAACCAATTAAAAAGGGTGTAACTTAAAAGAAGTCCGATGTGATTGCTTACACTTCAAAACCCTATATGCAAAAATACACATAAAAACAAATAATTTTTCACATACGCTATTTTAGACTCGCAATCATGAAATATATAGCACCTACAGAATTCCTACAGTTTATATATATTTTTTTAATTTATACTGTTAATATTATCTGAATGAAGTGTCATTTTTATGTATATGATTATGCATGTAAAATTAATGTTTAAAACATTACATACTTAAATACAATTTTTTTTAATATAGCGCTCGGAAAACATATTCATATCACTAAACGGTATTTTTTTTCTTTATTGTTTTGTTGTGTTCGCTTATTTTGTAATACTTTTTGTGATGTTTCATCGCTTCGAAATTAAAAAAAAACGGAATCTTTACTCTTTGACCGTAAAAGATTTGTAGTTATTTTTTTATTTCTCAATAACAGGTGCAGATATGTGGTAATTGCCATAGTAAATATTATTTTTAATCACTTAATATATACCGCCATTAAATTGATAACTACAAGACCTACGCTTACGATTTAATATCGCCACGCTTGGCCCTGGCGATCACACTACTAAATATCTCGCACTATAGACATATATAAGTAACCTTTGTGATTTTAAGGTTTCGCCTTAAGGGTTAAAAAAGGCACGATAGCCGAGTGGTTGGGTGGTCGGAATTGCGAGTCAAGAGAACCGAGTTCGTTCCCCAGGTGGCAGGCTCGTCGCCAATGGGTTTTTCAAACTTATGTACGAATTATATTGTTGTCTTGGACATAAAGACGACGACAAGCTCACCACCTATCACGTTGCCCCGAAAATATCTTCTGGAAGGTGGGTCAAAGGGACTTAACTGTCTTGACTAGACCTCTGTCTACCCCTGTATTGGGAATTGCGTGAAGTTTATTATTTATCTATTTTTATTCTTAAGGGTTCACCACGGGGTGTTAAATTTTCGTTTACTATATAATAAAACCTTATTTAGTCGAATCCAATGCAAAAAATTGATGACTTAGTTTATGAATTGGAATGAATATATTATTAATAAAATTAATATTTTATAATTCTTACATAAAGTTAACTTAAAAAAATATTTTAAATATCTTTGGAAATGTATTTAGTGTAATTATAAATATATTTAAAAATAGTTTAAGTACATATACAATAACATACAATAAGACACAAAGATTGAGTTAGCATTTTTTCTTTTTTAAAAGTTATTATCTAACACATAAATTTATAGCTATGAAGAACACCTAAAATACGTATTGACCCCTACCTTTTTAAACCATGTAGCTGAATATCCCACTATAATCCGCCATAATACGAAACATTAATTTTAAAACAACAACATTACATTCAACCGTGCACTCACACAAACACCGTACGAAACGAGTGCCGCTGCCTCGTTCTTAGATATTAAAAAGAAAAACTGTCAAATTGGCGCCACTTTTGCAGTTTGAGGTTATTAAAGTAGAAAATTGTTATATATTTTAATGAAAAACTATCCTAATGATCACTGAAATGTCGTACGCGATCCGCGAATGCCTCTACCGACTGGCGAATAAGACTGGTCACCCCCCCTACCCAAAGGCGTGGCCTCCTACCTACGCTTGGGCGGGGCGCTACACTTTTTCTCTCTACCTATTTATACGTTGAAATTTCTCCGACGCTGTGCTTTTATTTTCTGTTCGACAGTTTATTATATTGCAGTGTCTGTTTGTTTGTTCGTGATTTAAATAGAAGTGAAGTTGTTATTTCATCATTGTGCGGGGGGGGGGGTGTATGTTTTAAATATCGTGATAGGTTAATGAAGTTTAATAGAAATTGATTTATTAAAGTAAACCATACAACTCTACGTGTACAAATGTGTTGAATTAGAAAATACGAAACAGACCAAAAAAATTTTGAAAAGTTTATAATAAATTAGCACAATTTATAAAATTTTAAATAAAATTAATAATAAATTAAAATATACATCAAATAATTTCAAAATCAATACAATTTCATAATAAAATTGTTTACTTACTACATTGCATTTTGTATCCATATTCGTTTTACATTCTTAGATATATAATTTAGCTCCTTAATGGTATGTAAAAGTCAACTTTCTTTTTTGCCTGTCTTTCTTTCTTTCTTTCTTCTTTTTGCAAAGTTCACCATCAAAACATCATCAGCGGATTAGTGATCATTTGATAACTGTAATTAGCGTCTTATTACAGTCATATATTACTTAATTTTGGTCTTCCCGCCATATTTCATAACCATTTATACCGCTTGTAATAATAAAACCTCTTACGATACTTCCTATAGATAAAAAAAATATCTTCACAACATTCCCAAGACTGAGGTAGACTGAGGTCCAGACATTAAATCCTTTCTTTCCACCTTTCAACGAAGACATTTTTGAGACAACGTGAGACATGGTGAAGCTGTAGCCGTCTTTATGTCCAAGCCAACGATACACCAGGGAGAAAACTTTCTAAATGAATGTGAATCTGCCTAAATTTTCAATGATAGATAATCTTTATATCTGCACACATTAATAATTATTATACAAGACATTAACATATTTAATAGTATGGTAGCAGCTTAAAAATATTGCCACTCCCTTTCTTCCCGTAGATGTCGCAAGAGACGACTAAGGGAAACTGCTTTGAATATCGTTACAGAAACCGATAGATGGCGGGATAACCATCTCTAAAAGTATCTGGCCAAATTAATCAGATCGAAGATGGGTAGCAGCGTCTGATATGCGAGTGGTCTGGTACCGCCATCGCCAGTCCGTTTGCCAAGCTTGGCGATTATTGCAAATCCTCCCTATCAAAGAGGCTTATGTCCTGCAGTAGACTAGTCCTTTAGTGGACAGGCAGTTATGTATGCATGTATGTACATTAACCAATAAGCTCCGGTAAAAATGAGTCAAAAAAGACTAAATTGTTTCAACCTCTGTCTACCCCTGTATTGGGAAATGCGTAAAGATATAAAAATAATGTATTATAGAATCAGTAAAGCTAAGCAGATTGGTTAGGGGCAACTGCGTGCGAGAGATTTGATTCTGCGATCGTCAATTCGCTAGCGTGGCGATTATGACAAATAGCGAATCATCATTACGGAATAGACCTGGGTCCTGCAAATGACGTTCACAGGTCGTTATGAATGTATGCTATATACATATGGACAGCCGTGTGACGGGTATAAACATTTGTATTCGTCATAATGTAATATCTCAAAAAAAAATCTTTACGCCATATACAATCCACACATCCGAATTGCGATCACCCGACCACTCGGCTATCGTAACTTAACGCTATATGTAATATGCCATTATTAAAAAAAGCTCTAGCTGACCAGAGACAGGTCCAAATATTTACAACAATTATTCTATATCTGTGTCTGTTTGTAGCATTAAAAAAACTATTTTTTTTACTACACGTATATGAAAATATGAAAATTTTTTTTTACAATTTTTTGTCTATCTGTTGGTCCGGGTAATCTGAAACGGCTGGACCGATTTCAACGGGACTTTCTATGACAGATGGTGATGTTATAAGGAGTTACTTAGATACTTTTATTTAAAAAAAAATAATAATGGTTCCGTTTAAGAGTTAAACGGGGAGCAAAGCCGCGGAGGACAGCTAGTTACATATATAAAATAATATTACTCATAATGTAATGGTCTATTTTGAACAGTGCACAAGCAGACTAGTCATGACTTCTAGAACCAAGAGGCTTAAATCTAGCTGTATGCGAAAGCTTAAAGCTTTTCAACAAGTCCTGGAAAGAGCTGTCTTGCTGAGTTTTCTGTGCATTATAAATATGAAGCGAGTTTTAAGCGATAAGCAACAACTACTTCATAATCATCATAACGAACTGTTAAAGTCCACTGCAGAACACAAACCTCTCCCGTATGTGGGATTGCCATAAACACCACGCTTGGCAAGCGGATTGACGTTCACAGTACCACACATATTGAACCTCAGACGCTGCTGCCCGCCTCTGATCTCCTGAAGCTTTACTTACTTTTCGAGATGACTGTCCCGCCATCTGTCGGTAGTCAATGATATTTTGAAGGCTTTTTCGTCAGTCGCCTCTTACGACACCCACGCGTACTCATACAGGCAGACATATTTTGTTGTACTTTTGCTAATAAAAGTATTTTATACGTAAGTTTTTGGTGTTTCTTCGGTGCGAGAAAAGGGGAATGAAGTGTGATGGGGTGGGGGGGTTGCAATAAGTAATGTTTTCATTATCTTTATATAAACAATTTCTCTCTAAGATGACACCTATCCAAACAAAATTGGAACATAAAACACTAACTAAATACAAAAAAGGGTACAAAAATATGTTTATTAAATATATTATTAAGTTTATACAATTGTTTTACATAAATAAATATCTTCATGCTTAGTCCTGATGGAGAAGTCAGATAGAAGTTAGTCTCGATCTGTCTCGGCACCTTTTAATGTTAACTTTCGCGCCATATGAAGAAAATATTCTTCACCGTTCGATCTTCACTCATTCGCTCAATATACCCCAACCTATTTACAGTGGTAGAGCCACGCATCAACTTTTGTTGTTGCATGAATGGGCCGGCTCGACCAGGGAAGTACCACGACCTCACAGAATACCGGCGTAAAGTAGAAGTCTAACAAACTTCTGCGTTTCGTCTGGTGACCATGAAAAACTTTACTACTGCTTGTTAGATCGTTCAAATTTATTTACTTTAATATTTTGCTTTTTCAGTGACTAAAAGATAAAGTCATAATCAAAATTCATAATAAACCGTATTATCATAAAATTTAAACTTTTTGTTACGTGTGAATATTGTTTACTCTAAAAAGATCGAAGTGAAATAAAACAATTATAATCAACAACGTAAATTTTTTTTCCGTATCACCTTGCACTTTAGGGGGATGAAACTGGAAAAAATACGAACAGCCATTCTAAGGAGGGAGTTTTTTAATTAGTCACCGCTTTAAAAGTAAATATTTTAAGATGGATGCCACGTTTGAACAGGCGTGTGTAATGGCGCCACTTGGTAAAATTATCGAATTTCTTTTTACTTAAAGTTTCATAAAGCCTTTATAATAAATACGTGTATACTAACATACATTCATTGGAACAACATCTAATATATTGCTCTGATCTCAACCTACCTACCTAATAAGTTAACAGTGGTAGAGCCACGCATCAACTTTTGTTGTTGCATGAATGGGCGTGGAAGTGTGAAAGTCTAACAAACTTCTGCGTTTCGTCTGGTGACCATGAAAACTTTACTACTGCTTGTTAGATCGTTCAAATTTATTTACTTTAATATTTTGCTTTTTCAGTGACTAAAAGATAAAGTCATAATCAAAATTCATAATAAACCGTATTATCATAAAATTTAAACTTTTTGTTACGTGTGAATATTGTTTACTCTAAAAAGATCGAAGTGAAATAAAACAATTATAATCAACAACGTAAATTTTTTTTCCGTATCACCTTGCACTTTAGGGGGATGAAACTGGAAAAAAATACGAACAGCCATTCTAAGGAGGGAGTTTTTTAATTAGTCACCGCTTTAAAAGTAAATATTTTAAGATGGATGCCACGTTTGAACAGGCGTGTGTAATGGCGCCACTTGGTAAAATTATTGAATTTCTTTTTACTTAAAGTTTCATAAAGCCTTTATAATAAATACGTGTATACTAACATACATTCATTGGAACAACATCTAATATATTGCTCTGATCTCAACTTACCTACCTAATAAGTTAACAGTGTTAGAGCCAGTTTCTGTTGTTGCATGAATGGGCGTGAAGTAGAAGTCTAACACCCTTCTGCGTTTTGTCTGATGAGTGCAGGTAACCGGAGGCCCACACACCCCTCCCCAATTCTGAGGGGGGGGGGGCACTCTACGGCTGGGAACGCTACTGCTATGCCTCTGGTATTGCGGGTGTTCATGGGTGGCGGTAATCACTTACCATCACGTGAGCCACCTGCTCATTTGCCTCCCTTTTCTATAAAAAAATAATATCTATTAGTTTAAGCACTTATGTTATGAAATCACAAACGAAGGCACCACACACACCCAGACCTAAATAGTGGTTTTCTACATTAACCCTTCCAGGAATTGAACCCGAGACCTCATAAAAGGCCACACCATGAAAACCGGTGTGTAAAGCACTTGTCCGCAAAGGTTGGCAGAATAATAAAACTAAGGCGTCAGTTTGTCTGAGCTAAGTTATAAATTTTAATCGGTTATCAGTTTACCTAACAGCCTTTAAAAGTTAATTTCACAAAATACATATCACTCATTGGTACTGCCACCTGGAGATCGAACTCGGGTCTCTCGACTCGAAATTCTGACCACCCAACAACTAGACTATCGTGACTTTACTTAAATGTAGATATAATTAAATATAGAACACTATATAGATAAAAATATTAACCAATTTTCTGAGTATTGTGTCTTTTCTGAGATGCCATTGTATACATTATAATTGTAAGTTGCATAATTTATTTATTACATACATACATGACGACTTATTAAAGTCTACTGCTGGACATAGACTCTCCCATAGGGAGGATTGGCGATCGCATTAGCAGATTACTCGCACCTCAGACGCTGCTTGCCATCTTCGGTCTGATTATTCTTGTCTGATATTTTTAGAGATTGTTATCCAGCCATCTATCGGATGCCATAACGATATTCAAGGCTATATCCCTTAGTGGCCTCTAACGACACCCACGGAAAGAAAGGGAGTGGCAATATTCTTACACCATTACCACACGGTAATAAAAAATTATTTATAATTGTACTATAAACATAGAATAAATAAATCAATGCAACTCGCTCGAGTCACAGTGTCGCAGAGTGAACAAAGCAAGAACACCTAGTCGCCATTACCGTAGAAAAAGGGCGGGAAAAAAATAAGACTTTTTCCCTCGTAAAACAAACTGAATATAACATAAAACGGCAATAGTAATCCTGACTGTGCAATGAAGTGGCTCCCGGAGAGGCATTTTTAATTAAACTTTTATTACGAGTCACTTCGCTTCTTCGAATTTTTTAACTTGAAGTACGAAGGCACATCAAAGGAAACGTATTAAAATTTAAAATCTCAAACTTATTACCGTATTACAAATATAAATGAATAAAATGTAAAAAAATATTTAATAGAACTCGGGTAACCAATCTTTCAGCATAACAAGATGGCGGTTTTATTTTTTTATTCTCATGCTATTCTTTATATTGGAGCAGTCAGAGGATATATTTTAGTCGTATCGATCCATATTATGCTAGCTTATTAGGAACAATGTGAGACCGTCGTCGCTTTTGTGTTCCAGCCAATATTACCAATTGTCTGCTTTTTTCCCAGGAATCGAAGTCATGTCTCTCATTCGAATTATGATAAACCTACCTACCACTCGTCAATCGTGGATTTCTATAGCCTTACTTCATAGGATCACTTGTATAAGAAGTTTCCCACTATCTATGATCTCTGATTATATTAAATTGGTTATCAGTTATTTAGGTGAAAAGTGAGTCAAAGGACTTAATTGACGACCTCCGTGGGCGAGTGGCGTACGTACCGGTTTTCAAGATCGCCATCTCAAAGGTCAAGGGTTCGATTTCCGGACGGGTCGGTGTAAAGAGAAGCAATTTTTCTACGTTTTCTCGGGTCGGGATGTTTATGGTGTCTTCGTTGTTTCCGATTTCATAACACAAGTTATTTAGCAGGTTACTGTGGGATAAGAACAATATATGTGATATTGTCCCTATCTATGTATGTATTTTACTATTAACATGTAGGGTATAACATATAATATACCCATATATTGGGGATGTGCGTAAAAAAGCAAAGTTTAGGACAAATGATTAAAGTGACTTCCTGATATCTCGAAAAAATGTGCTGTCGTAGTTAAGTTTGCAACGAAAACCGCGTGCTGTGCTGCTAGTTATATGGGGATGGTAATGTATACGTCTGAATATTAAAACAAGTTAATTTCCAAATACATATCTTATCATTAAAAACAAGTCACGGTAGCCGAGTGGTTGGGTGGTTGGAATATCGAGTCAAGAGACCCGAGTTCGATCCCCAGATGGCAGGCTCGTACCAATGGGTTTTGACCCGAAAATATCTTCGGTGGAAGGTGGGTCAAAGGTACTTAATTGTCTAGACTAGACCTCCGTCGTGAACGTTACCTATTGGTAATATTTTTTAAAACTTTAATTTCTTAATTTTCTTAGTTTTTACTAAACAAACATGCAGGCATTATTTGAGTCTGCTAGCGACATCTATTGTCGAGAAAAAAGACAAATACTTCAATAATTTAAATTTTTGTTTAGAGACATCTAGTGGTAAATAGAAGTAATACATTGTCCAAATTATTGGTGTTAAGTTTGTTAATACATTGCAATTTTAATAGATGGCGCTAATACTTTTAATGCTTACTGAAACCAAGCCATGGTAACCGTAAATAGATGGCGCTTTAATGCATTTGAATAAATATTTACTTAATAATTGTGTGTTTACGGATTTTCGCAGAAAAGATAATATTTATAAATAACCAAGTAAATTAATTATGTAAACAACACAATCTAAATTAAAAATATTGTCCATACATTAGATAAGCTTTATTTAAATTACACTAATTGTGAATTTTTAACTTGAAGTACGAAGGCACATCAAAGGAAACGTATCAAAATTTAAAATCTCAAACTTATTACCGTATTACAAATATAAATGAATAAAATGTAAAAAAATATTTAATAGGACTTGGGTAACCAATATTTCAGCATAACAAGATGGCGGTTTAATTTTTTTATTCTCATGCTATTCTTTATATTGGAGCAGTCAGAGGATATATTTTAGTCGTATCGATCCATATTATGCTAGCTTATTAGGAACAATGTGAGACCGTCGTCGCTTTTGTGTTCCAGCCAATATTACCAATTGCCTGCTTTTTTCCCAGGAATCGAAGTCATGTCTCTCATTCGAATTATGATCAACCTACCTACCACTCGTCAATCGTGGATTTCTATGGCATTACTTCATAGGATCACTTGTATAAGAAGTTTCCCACTATCTATGATCTCTGATTATATTAAATTGGTTATCAGTTATTTAGGTGAAAAGTGAGTCAAAGGACTTAATTGACGACCTCCGTGGGCGAGTGGCGTACGTACCGGTTTTCAAGATCGCCATCTCAAAGGTCAAGGGTTCGATTTCCGGACGGGTCGGTGTAAAGAGAAGCAATTTTTCTACGTTTTCTCGGTCGGGATGTTTATGTACCTCGTTGTTTCCGGGACTTACAACACGTTGTTTAGCAGGTTACCGTGGATAAGAACAATATATGTGATATTGTCCCTATCTATGTATGTATTTTACTATTAACATGTAGGGTGGCGTAACATAATATACCCATATATTGGGATGCGTAAAAGCAAAGTTTAGGACAAATGATTAAAGTGACTTCCTGATATCTCGAAAAAATGTGCTGTCGTAGTTAAGTTTGCAACGAAAACCGCGTGCTGTGCTGCTAGTTATATGGGGATGGTAATGTATACGTCTGAATATTAAAACAAGTTAATTTCCAAATACATATCTTATCATTAAAAACAAGTCATGGTAGCCGAGTGGTTGGGTGGTTGGAATATCGAGTCAAGAGACCCGAGTTCGATCCACAGATGGCAGGCTCGTACCAATGGGTTTTGACCTGAAAATATCTTCGGTGGAAGGTGGGTCAAAGGTACTTAATTGTCTAGACTAGACCTCCGTCTACCCCTGTATTGGGAATTGCGTGAAGATTTTTATTTTATTTTATATCTTATTCTCTCGTGAACGTTACCTATTGGTAATATTTTTTAAAACTTTAATTTCGTAATTTTCTTAGTTTTTACTAAACAAACCTGCAGGCATTATTTGAGTCTGCTAGCAACATCTATTGTCGAGTAAAAAGACAAATACATCAATAATTTAAATTTTTGTTTAGAGACATCTAGTGGTAAATAGAAGTAATACATTGTCCAAATTATTGGTGTTAAGTTTGTTAATACATTGCAATTTTAATAGATGGCGCTAATACTTTTAATGCTTACTGAAACCAAGCCATGGTAACCGTAAATAGATGGCGCTTTAATGCATTTGAATGAATATTTACTTAATAATTGTGTGTTTACGGATTTTCGCAGAAAAGATAATATTTATAAATAACCAAGTAAATTAATTATGTAAACAACACAATCTAAATTAAAAATATTGTCCATACATTAGATAAGCTTTATTTAAATTACACTAATTGTGAATTTTTAACTTTTCATACAGTCAGAGTTTTTTTTTTCGATCATATCTTCTGTTAGAAGTATGGTGCCTTCTGGGTCAAAGTGTATAATTATTTGTTACCGCCATTCCCAATACAGGCAGAGATCCCGACAATTATGTCGCCTTTTGATCAACTTTCCTCCGAAGACATTTTTTAAAAGGTAGATTGTATGATTTAATACAACTCTGGCACTTAGCCTGGGCGTGACGCTAGTCAAATCTAGTGTTTGTGGTGTCTTCGTTGTTTTCGATTCCCATACCTCAAGTGCTTTAGCATCTTACATTGGGATCGGAGCAATGTATGTGATGTCCCTATTTATGTATTTATTAATTTAAAATAAATCAAGCAAAGTATCATATGCTTATGTAGAATATTCGAGCAATATTTGTGTGACTGACAATTTCGTTTATATATTATATATTTTTTAATTATTATTTATATTTGTATACAATACAGGGGTAGTCTAAACAATTAAGTACCTTCGACAATTAAGTCAAAGTGACAGATGGTGGTGCCCGTCTTCTTTTTATCCCAACCACCGATATGTAAAATGTACAAAAGATTTTTGAAAAAAAAAAGCTATTCGTACGACCCGAGTTCGATCAACTCGGATCTCTTGACTCGAATTCCGATCACCCTACCACTCGGCTATCGTGTTATCGCTAGTAAAAATATTTCATTAAAGTAAACTTTACCTTCATAGAGGACAATTACACTCTTGTTTTCTTTAAAATAAGATAAATTTATACATGTTAATATGTAATTATTAATTAAAAAGAAATCATGCGCGGTATCATATTCTTATGTAGAATATTCGAGCAATATTTGTGTTTCTGACAACTTTAATTTTACATGTTAAACGCTTGCCTAGTGTAGGGATCACTATTTTATAACTTGCATAGAATTACTCTTGCATTTGTAAATGTATATTACGATAAATATAAATAAATAAATAAATAAAAAATATAGATATTACTCTCAATGGCTTATATTGCGAGGATGTCGGAAGAGGCGAATAAGGAAACAGCCTTGAATATCGTAGCAACCAATTGATGGCGGGATAACCATTTCTAAAAATATCAGATCAAAATAATCAGACCGAAGATGGACAGCAGCGTCTGAGGGGCGTGTGGTCTGGTACTGCGATCACCAATCCGCTTGCTAAGCGTGGCGATTACGGCAAATCCTCCCTACGCGAGAGGCCTACATCCTGCAGTGGATTTTAACAGGCCGATATGTATGTATTTTTACAGTGGTAGAGCCACGCATCAGCTTTTGCTTTTGCATGAATGGGCTGGCTCGACCGGGGAAGTACCACGACCTCACAGAATACCGGCGTAAAGTAGAAGTCTAACAAACTTCTGCGTTTCGTCTGGTGAGTGCAGGTAACCGGTGGCTCAAGACTCCCTCCCCCAATTCCAAGAATTTAAGGGAGGCAACGCATCTGCTATGCCTCTGGTATTGCGGGTGTTCATGGGCGGCGGTGATCACATACCATCACGTGAGCAACCTGCTCATTTGCCTCCCTTTTTCTATAAAAAAAACATGTATGTATCTCATATTCCACTTTATATTTTAAAATATCGCTTAAACACATATTTAAAATACTAGATTTCTTTTAAAGCAAATTAACCGTAGTTTCAAATAAAGAAAAGTTGCTTAAATTGCTTTTTGTTTTCTCCAGCTGGATTCTTAGGGAGCTTTGGAATTTCATAAAGGTCATTTTGCCGTCCTTTCTAATTTGAAATTTCCAGCTTGCAAATTTGAATTTAGTTCCTTAGGAGGGGGCCAAAGTGAAATACCAAACCAAACATCACGTCACGTGCAGATCAGAGGGAGCTGAAATGAAGGAAAAATATGGCACAAAAATGAATATGATAATTCATAAGTGCTTTCATGTATATCGTCACGAATATCGTAATACAGGGTAGACAGAGGTCTGGACAATTTAGTTTTTCGACCCTCATTTCATTTCGGAGCTCATTTTGGGACAACGTGATAGGTGGTGAAACTGTCGCTTTTGTCTTTATGTCCAAACATATGATGTAGATTTGAAATAACTCACTGGTACGTAGAGGGTTGATTTGAAATCCTCCTGGGGATGTACTCGGTTCTCTTGACTCGAATTCCGAACATTCAAACATTCGGCTATCGTGACTTTATTCTTTTATTTATTTATAAGTCACAATAGCCGAGTGGTTGGCGGGCGGGCTTTCGAGTCGAAAGACCCGAGATCGATCCCCTGGTGGCAGGCTCATACCAATGGGTTTTTCAAAACCTTATGTACGATTATATCGTTGGCTTGGACATGAAGACGGCGTCGGGCTCACCGCCTGTCACGTTGTCCCGAAAATATCTTCGGTGGAAGGTCGAAGGGACTTAATTGTCTAGACTAGGCCTCTGTCTACCGATGTATTGGGAATTGCGTGAAGATGTTTCATTATTTATATATTCTTTCTTGTTACACCAATGTGGGCATAAGAACTAAACTATCTTGACCTTTGGCTACCATTGTCATAGGAAAAGCGTAAAGATAAAAAGGAATATGACGTTTTTCTGCTTTTTAAATTTTTTCCTTGATATACATAGATTGCATTCGTGAATATCCAACTTGGGGTCATTCTCTTTCGAATTCGCCCTCTCTGATCTATGGGCGAACAGATTTTTATCATTTATTATTATTTTAATTTTCATTACACATTACATTACACTGCTCTACTTTATTATTTTGTTATCTTTATTTCTTTTGTTATAAACAACGTTTAATTGTTTACATGTTGTTGTTATTGAAGTTTATTTCAGTACAAAGTGCTTTTACAATGATGGAAAATATTTTGATCGTTAGCGAATTAAAACAATAAGATAGTTGCATGACAATTAATTAGTTTTAATGGACTTTTATACTCATTATCATTCTTATATAAGGAACTAGCTGCTTCCCTCGGTTATGCCAGCAGTTTTAAAGTCTTGATGGCGGGATAACCATTTATATATTATATAAATGGTTATCATTTATATATATTTTCTAAAAATATTCTATGAAGTATTTTATTCATTCATCACTGAATAATATTAATACAAAAATTTAGCAAAATGTGAAGGATTCATAAAGAATTTACTATAGAAATAATAATTATTATTTTTATAATAACGTATAGATAGATAGAGTGATCTCAAAATAAGTTACTGAAGCACTTGTATTGTCGAATCGGAAACAACAAACGTACCAAAAACAATCAGACCCGAGACAATATAGAAAAAGTGGTTTTTCAGATTGACCAGTCCAGGAATCGAACCCGAGACCTCAGAGATCGCGACACCATGAAACACCGGCGCGTACCCCACATATACATGGCGGTCATTTTCTCTGACGGAATGGTTTAGCTAGCGGTGTTCCCAGACTATTTTGGGCAAGAGACCAAATTTTTTTGGTCTATTTACCATAAGCGAGTTCCCCCTTTTTTTTGAAAACAGACTTTCTCAAAATGAACTGATACCTAGGATTCTCACAGACAAGCTATTTTAAAAATCCTATCTCTAGCTTTTTTCCCATATTGACACAAAATGCCCATTTAAAAACTTTGCGATTGATCACGTTTGACTTCCTCAAAACAGGACATCATTTTCTTCATTTACTGTCAGTAGACATAGTACGGAGTGGTATAGGTGTAAGAATTTGCCAGCCCCTTTCATCCTGTGGGTTGTCGTAAGAGGCGACTGAGGAGAAGCTTTGAAAACAATTGACAGGTGGAAGATAACTATCTCGAAATATACCAGACCAGGTCCAGGTGGTAGTCACGATAGCCGTGTTGTTGGGTGGTCGGAATTTCGAGTAGAGAGACCCGAGTTCGATCCCCAGGTGGCAGTACCAATGAGTGTTTCAAAAAACTTATGTACGAATCTAAAAAAGACGGCGACAGGCTCACCACCTGTCACGTTGTCCCGAAAATATCTTCGGTGGAAGGTGGGTCAAAGGTACTTAATTGTCTAGACTTGACCTCTGTCTACCCCTGTATTGGGAATTGCGTGAAGATATATATATATATATATATATATATATATATATATATATATATATATATATATATATATATATATATATATATATATATATATATATATATATATATATATATATATATATATATATATATATATATATATATATATATATATATATATATATATATATATATATATATATATATATATATATATATATATATATATATATATATATATATATATATATATATATATATGCTGATGATGCATAAGACTGACGGGATGCTGTAAAGCATCCTCAACGTCGGGAAATAAAAATAGTTTGTTAAAAACTAATTAAAAACGCGATAAAATCCGAAATTCGTTTTATTTAAGATGTGTAGCATTCTCGTAAATACAAGAAATTATTAAATTAAACGTTTATCGGATTTCATGGCGTTTTTTTTATATAAAGGTCCACTGCAGGAAATAAACCTATCCCGTATGAAAAGGTTTACCATAATCTCCACTCTCCACAAGCGAATTGGCGATCGCAGTAATAGAAACCTCGCATCTTAGACGCTGCTACTGTTCAGATAAATTTGGATCGATACTAGATCCACTCGAGATGATTATCCCGCCCTCTATCCGTAGCTAATTACATTTTTAGGCTTTAGGCTTTTACCTTAGTCGCTTCTTACTAAACCCACGGGAAGAAAGGGGGTGAGTTATTCGTACGCCATAACCACAACAATAGAGATAGATAAACCTCAATGGGTTTTGTGGAATCCATCCGCGGATAGGATAGCTTCTACACTCCACTTCTCCATTCTTCTTTCTGCATACACTCCAAATTATTGTTCCAGGTCTGGTTGTTTATCCATGTGCAACATAAACATCTATTATCTTGACATTGGGACAAAGATTATTTAGCCACGGCAATAATAATAAGATTTTAAGACTATACCTACATCGCAATTATATTTAGATCCTTCTATTTAGTCGTGGATCGAACTCGGTTCTACTGACTGAAATTCCTATTTCCTTACTAAGTATTGTAAATATTTTATAATTTTTTATTCAAATGTGTTTTATCTAGCTTTTTTTCCCATATTGACACAAAATGCCCATTTAAAAACTTTGCGATTGATCACGTTTGACTTCCTCAAACAGGACATCATTTTCTTCATTTACTGTCAGTAGACATAGTACGGAGTGGTATAGGTGTAAGAATTTGCCAGCCCCTTTCATCCTGTGGGTTGTCGTAAGAGGCGACTGAGGAGAAGCTTTGAAAACACCGACAGGTGGAAGATAACTATCTCGAAATATACCAGACCAGGTCCAGGTGGTAGTCACGATAGCCGTGTTGTTGGGTGGTCGGAATTTCGAGTAGAGAGACCCGAGTTCGATCCCCAGGTGGCAGTACCAATGAGTGTTTCAAAAAACTTATGTACGAATCTAAAAAAGACGGCGACAGGCTCACCACCTGTCACGTTGTCCCGAAAATATCTTCGGTGGAAGGTCGAAGGACTTAATTGTCTAGACTTGACCTCTGTCTACCCCTGTATTGGGAATTGCGTGAAGATATATATATATATATATATATATATATATATATATATATATATATATATATATATATATATATATATATATATATATATATATATATATATATATATATATATATATATATATATATATATATATATATATATATATATATATATATATATATATATATATATATATATATATATATATATATATATATATATATATATATATATATATATATATATATATATATATATATATATATGCTGATGATGCATAAGACTGACGGATGCTGTAAAGCATCCTCAACGTCGGGAAATAAAAATAGTTTGTTGTAACTAATTGTAACGCGATAAAATCCGAAATTCGTTTTATTTAAGATGTGTAGCATTCTCGTAAATACAAGAAATTATTAATTAAACGTTTATCGGATTTCATGGCGTTTTTTATATAAAGGTCCACTGCAGGAAATAAACCTATCCCGTATGAAAAGGTTTACCATAATCTCCACTCCACAAGCGAATTGGCGATCGCAGTAATAGAAACCTCGCATCTTAGACGCTGCTACTGTTCAGATAAATTTGGATCGATACTAGATCCACTGAGATGATTATCCTGCCCTCTATCCGTAGCTAATTACATTTTTAGGCTTTAGGCTTTTACCTTAGTCGCTTCTTACTAAACCCACGGGAAGAAAGGGGTGAGTTATTCGTACGCCATAACCACAACAATAGAGATAGATAAACCTCAATGCGTTTCGTCTGGTGAGTGCAGGTAACCGGTGGCTCACACACCCTCCCCAATTCTGGGCATTTAAGGGAGGCAACGCATCTGCTATGCCTCTGGTATTGCGGGTGTTCATGGGCGGCGGTGATCACATACCATCACGTGAGCAACCTGCTCATTTGCCTCCCTTTTTCTATAAAAAAAAGATGTATGTATCTCATATTCCACTTTATATTTTAAAATATCGCTTAAACACATATTTAAAATACTAGATTTCTTTTAAAGCAAATTAACCGTAGTTTCAAATAAAGAAAAGTTGCTTAAATTGCTTTTTGTTTTCTCCAGCTGGATTCTTAGGGAGCTTTGGAATTTCATAAAGGTCATTTTGCCGTCCTTTCTAATTTGAAATATCCAGCTTGCAAATTTGAATTTAGTTCCTTAGGAGGGGGCCAAAGTGAAATACCAAACCAAACATTACGTTACGTGCAGATCAGAGGGAGCTGAAATGAAGGAAAAATATGGCACAAAAATGAATATGATTTTCATGTTCATAAGTGCTTTCATGTATATCGTCACGAATATCGTAATACAGGGTAGACAGAGGTCTGGACAATTTAGTTTTTCGACCCTCATTTCATTTCGGAGCTCCTTTTGGGACAACGTGATAGGTGGTGAACCTGTCGCTTTTGTCGTTATGTCCAAACATATGATGTAGATTTGAAATAACTCACTGGTACGTAGAGGGTTGATTTGAAATCCTCCTGGTGATGTACTCGGTTCTCTTGACTCGAATTCCGAACATTCAAACATTCGGCTATCGTGACTTTATTCATTTATTTATTTATAAGTCACGATAGCCGAGTGGTTGGCGGGCGGGCTTTCGAGTCGAAAGACCCGAGATCGATCCCCTGGTGGCAGGCTCATACCAATGGGTTTTTCAAAACCTTATGTACGATTATATCGTTGGCTTGGACATGAAGACGGCGTCGGGCTCACCGCCTGTCACGTTGTCCCGAAAATATCTTCGGTGGAAGGTCGAAGGGACTTAATTGTCTAGACTAGGCCTCTGTCTACCGATGTATTGGGAATTGCGTGAAGATGTTTCATTATTTATATATTCTTTCTTGTAACACCAATGTGGGCATAAGAACTAAACTATCTTGACCTTTGGCTACCATTGTCATAGGAAAAGCGTAAAGATAAAAAGGAATATGACGTTTTTCTGCTTTTTAAATTTTTTCCTTGATATACATAGATTGCATTCGTGAATATCCAACTTGGGGTCATTCTTCTTTCGAATTCGCCCTCTGATCTATGGGCGAACAGATTTTTATCATTTATTATTATTTTAATTTTCATTACACATTACATTACATTGCTCTACTTTATTATTTTGTTATCTTTATTTCTTTTGTTATAAACAACGTTTAATTGTTTACATGTTGTTGTTATTGAAGTTTATTTCAGTACAAAGTGCTTTTACAATGATGGAAAATATTTTGATCGTTAGCGAATTAAAACAATAAGATAGTTGCATGACAATTAATTAGTTTTAATGGACTTTATACTCATTATCATTCTTATATAAGGAACTAGCTGCTTCCTCGGTTATGCCAGCAGTTTTAAAGTCTTGATGGCGGATAACCATTTCTAAAAATATCAGATCAAAATAATCAGACCGAAGATGGACAGCAGCGTCTGAGGGCGTGTGGTCTGGTACTGCGATCACCAATCCGCTGCTAAGCGTGGCGATTACGGCAAATCCTCCCTACGCGAGAGGCCTACATCCTGCAGTGGATTTTAACAGGCCGATATGTATGTATGTTTACAGTGGTAGAGCCACGCATCAGCTTTTGCTTTTGCATGAATGGGCCGGCTCGACCGGGGAAGTACCACGACCTCACAGAATACCGGCGTAAAGTAGAAGTCTAACAAACTTCTGCGTTTCGTCTGGTGAGTGCAGGTAACCGGTGGCTCATTATTCTCCCCAATTCTGGGCATTTAAGGGAGGCAACGCATCTGCTATGCCTCTGGTATTGCGGGTGTTCATGGGCGGCGGTGATCACATACCATCACGTGAGCAACCTGCTCATTTGCCTCCCTTTTTCTATAAAAAAAAAGATGTATGTATCTCATATTCCACTTTATATTTTAAAATATCGCTTAAACACATATTTAAAAATATCGCTTAAACACATATTTAAAAATATCGCTTAAACACATATTTAAAAATATCGCTTAAACACATATTTAAAATACTAGATTTCTTTTAAAGCAAATTAACCGTAGTTTCAAATAAAGAAAAGTTGCTTAAATTGCTTTTTGTTTTCTCCAGCTGGATTCTTAGGGAGCTTTGGAATTTCATAAAGGTCATTTTGCCGTCCTTTCTAATTTGAAATATCCAGCTTGCAAATTTGAATTTAGTTCCTTAGGAGGGGGCCAAAGTGAAATACCAAACCAAACATTACGTTACGTGCAGATCAGAGGGAGCTGAAATGAAGGAAAAATATGGCACAAAAATGAATATGATTTTCATGTTCATAAGTGCTTTCATGTATATCGTCACGAATATCGTAATACAGGGTAGACAGAGGTCTGGACAATTTAGTTTTTCGACCCTCATTTCATTTCGGAGCTCCTTTTGGGACAACGTGATAGGTGGTGAACCTGTCGCTTTTGTCGTTATGTCCAAACATATGATGTAGATTTGAAATAACTCACTGGTACGTAGAGGGTTGATTTGAAATCCTCCTGGTGATGTACTCGGTTCTCTTGACTCGAATTCCGAACATTCAAACATTCGGCTATCGTGACTTTATTCATTTATTTATTTATAAGTCACGATAGCCGAGTGGTTGGCGGGCGGGCTTTCGAGTCGAAAGACCCGAGATCGATCCCCCTGGTGGCAGGCTCATACCAATGGGTTTTTCAAAACCTTATGTACGATTATATCGTTGGCTTGACATGAAGACGGCGTCGGGCTCACTGCCTGTCACGTTGTCCCGAAAATATCTTCGGTGGAAGGTCGAAGGACTTAATTGTCTAGACTAGGCCTCTGTTTACCGATGTATTGGGAATTGCGTGAAGATGTTTCATTATTTATATATTCTTTCTTGTTACACCAATGTGGGCATAAGAACTAAACTATCTTGACCTTTGGCTACCATTGTCATAGGAAAAGCGTAAAGATAAAAAGGAATATGACGTTTTTCTGCTTTTTAAATTTTTTCCTTGATATACATAGATTGCATTCGTGAATATCCAACTTGGGGTCATTCTTCTTTCGAATTCGCCCTCTGATCTATGGGCGAACAGATTTTTATCATTTATTATTATTTTAATTTTCATTACACATTACATTACATTGCTCTACTTTATTATTTTGTTATCTTTATTTCTTTTGTTATAAACAACGTTTAATTGTTTACATGTTGTTGTTATTGAAGTTTATTTCAGTACAAAGTGCTTTTACAATGATGGAAAATATTTTGATCGTTAGCGAATTAAAACAATAAGATAGTTGCATGACAATTAATTAGTTTTAATGGACTTTATACTCATTATCATTCTTATATAAGGAACTAGCTGCTTCCTCGGTTATGCCAGCAGTTTTAAAGTCTTGATGGCGGATAACCATTTCTAAAAATATTTCATTAAATTTTACCTTCATAGAGGACAATTATAATTTTGTTTTCTTTAAAATAAGATAAATTTATACATGTTAATATGTAATTATTAATTAAAAAGAAATCATGCGCGGTATCATATTCTTATGTAGAATATTCGAGCAATATTTGTGTTTCTGACAACTTTAATTTTACATGTTAAACGCTTGCCTAGTGTAGGATCACTATTTTATAACTTGCATAGAATTACTCTTGCATTTGTAAATGTATATTACGATAAATATAAATAAATAAATATATATATATATATATACATATATATATATATACATATATATATATATATATACATATATATATATACATATATATATATATATATATACATATATATATATACATATATATATATACATATATATATATATACATATATATATATATACATATATATATATACATATATATATATATATACATATATATATATACATATATATATATATATATATATATATACATATATATATATACATATATATATATATATATATATATATATATATATATATATATATATATATATATACATATATATATATATATATATACATATATATATATATATATATATATATATATATATATATACATATATATATATACATATATATATATATATATATATATATACATATATATATATATATATATATATATATATACATATATATATATATATACATATATATATATATATATATATATATATATATATACATATATATATATATATATATATATATATACATATATATATATATACATATATATATATATATATATATATATATACATATATATATATATATACATATATATATATATATATATATATATACATATATATATATATATACATATATATATATATATATATATATATATATATACATATATATATATATATACATATATATATATATATATATATATATATATATATATATATATATATACATATATATATATATATATACATATATATATATATACATATATATATATATATATACATATATATATATACATATATATATATATATATATACATATATATATATACATATATATATATACATATATATATATATACATATATATATATATACATATATATATATACATATATATATATATATACATATATATATATACATATATATATATATATATATATATATACATATATATATATACATATATATATATATATATATATATATATATATATATATATATATATATATATATACATATATATATATATATATATACATATATATATATATATATATATATATATATATATATATACATATATATATATACATATATATATATATATATATATATATACATATATATATATATATATATATATATATATACATATATATATATATATACATATATATATATATATATATATATATATATATACATATATATATATATATATATATATATATACATATATATATATATACATATATATATATATATATATATATATATACATATATATATATATATACATATATATATATATATATATATATACATATATATATATACATATATATATATATATATATATATATATATATATATATACATATATATATATATATACATATATATATATATATATATACATAGATTGCATTCGTGAATATCCAACTTGGGGTCATTCTTTCGAATTCGCCCTCTGATCTATGGGCGAACAGATTTTTATCATTTATTATTATTTTAATTTTCATTACACATTACATTACATTGCTCTACTTTATTATTTTGTTATCTTTATTTCTTTTGTTATAAACAACGTTTAATTGTTTACATGTTGTTGTTATTGAAGTTTATTTCAGTACAAAGTGCTTTTACAATGATGGAAAATATTTTGATCGTTAGCGAATTAAAACAATAAGATAGTTGCATGACAATTAATTAGTTTTAATGGACTTTATACTCATTATCATTCTTATATAAGGAACTAGCTGCTTCCTCGGTTATGCCAGCAGTTTTAAAGTCTTGATGGCGGATAACCATTTATATAATATATATATATATATATATATATATATACATATATATATATATATATATATATATATATACATATATATATATATATACATATATATATATACATATATATATATATATACATAGATTGCATTCGTGAATATCCAACTTGGGGTCATTCTTCTTTCGAATTCGCCCTCTGATCTATGGGCGAACAGATTTTTATCATTTATTATTATTTTAATTTTCATTACACATTACATTACATTGCTCTACTTTATTATTTTGTTATCTTTATTTCTTTTGTTATAAACAACGTTTAATTGTTTACATGTTGTTGTTATTGAAGTTTATTTCAGTACAAAGTGCTTTTACAATGATGGAAAATATTTTGATCGTTAGCGAATTAAAACAATAAGATAGTTGCATGACAATTAATTAGTTTTAATGGACTTTTATACTCATTATCATTCTTATATAAGGAACTAGCTGCTTCCCTCGGTTATGCCAGCAGTTTTAAAGTCTTGATGGCGGGATAACCATTTCTAAAAATATCCTATGAAGTATTTTATTCATTCATCACTGAATAATATTAATACAAAAATTTAGCAAAATGTGAAGAATTCATAAAGAATACTATAGAAATATACATTTACTATAGAAATATACATTTACTATAGAAATATACATTTACTATAGAAATATACATTTACTATAGAAATATACATTTACTATAGAAATATACATTTACTATAGAAATATACATTTACTATAGAAATATACATTTACTATAGAAATATACATTTACTATAGAAATATACATTTACTATAGAAATATACATTTACTATAGAAATATACATTTACTATAGAAATATACATTTACTATAGAAATATACATTTACTATAGAAATATACATTTACTATAGAAATATACATTTACTATAGAAATATACATTTACTATAGAAATATACATTTACTATAGAAATATACATTTACTATAGAAATATACATTTACTATAGAAATAATAATTATTATTTTTATAATAACGTATAGATAGATAGAGTGATCTCAAAATAAGTTACTGAAGCACTTGTATTGTCGAATCGGAAACAACAAACGTACCAAAAACAAAATAGGACCGGAGACAATATAGAAAAAGTGGTTTTTCAGATTGACCAGTCCAGGAATCGAACCCGAGACCTCAGAGATCGCGACACCATGAAACACCGACGCGTACCCCACATATACATGGCGGTCATTTTCTCTGACGGAATGGTTTAGCTAGCGGTGTTCCCAGACTATTTTGGGCAAGAGACCAAATTTTTTTGGTCTATTTACCATAAGCGAGTTCCCCCTTTTTTTTGAAAACAGACTTTCTCAAAATGAACTGATACCTAGGATTCTCACAGACAAGCTATTTTAAAAATCCTACCTCTAGCTTTTTTCCCATATTGACACAAAATGCCCATTTAAAAACTTTGCGATTGATCACGTTTGACTTCCTCAAAACAGGACATCATTTTCTTCATTTACTGTCAGTAGACATAGTACGGAGTGGTATAGGTGTAAGAATTTGCCAGCCCCTTTCATCCTGTGGGTTGTCGTAAGAGGCGACTGAGGAGAAGCTTTGAAAACACCGACAGGTGGAAGATAACTATCTCGAAATATACCAGACCAGGTCCAGGTGGTAGTCACGATAGCCGTGTTGTTGGGTGGTCGGAATTTCGAGTAGAGAGACCCGAGTTCGATCCCCAGGTGGCAGTACCAATGAGCGTTTCAAAAAACTTATGTACGAATCTAAAAAAGACGGCGACAGGCTCACCACCTGTCACGTTGTCCCGAAAATATCTTCGGTGGATGGTGGGTCAAAGGGACTTAATTGTCTAGACTTGACCTCTGTCTACCCCTGTATTGGGAATTGCGTGAAGATATATATATATATATATACATATATATATATATATATATATATATACATATATATATATACATATATATATATATATATATATATACATATATATATATACATATATATATATACATATATATATATATATATACATATATATATATACATATATATATATATATACATATATATATATATGCTGATGATGCATAAAGACTGACGGGATGCTGTAAAGCATCCTAAACGTCGGGAAATAAAAATAGTTTGTTAAAATTAATTGTAACGCGATAAAATCCGAAATTCGTTTTATTTAAGATGTGTAGCATTCTCGTAAATACAAGAAATTATTAAATTAAACGTTTATCGGATTTCATGGCGTTTTTTTTTTATATAAAGGTCCACTGCAGGAAATAAACCTATCCTGTATGAAAAGGTTTACCATAATCTCCACTCTCCACAAGCGAATTGGCGATCGCAGTAATAGAAACCTCGCATCTTAGACGCTGCTACTGTTCAGATAAATTTGGATCGATACTAGATCCACTCGAGATGATTATCCCGCCCTCTATCCGTAGCTAATTACATTTTTAGGCTTTAGGCTTTTACCTTAGTCGCTTCTTACTAAACCCACGGGAAGAAAGGGGGTGAGTTATTCGTACGCCATAACCACAACAATAGAGATAGATAAACCTCAATGGGTTTTGTGGAATCCATCCGCGGATAGGATAGCTTCTACACTCCACTTCTCCATTCTTCTTTCTGCATACACTCCAAATTATTGTTCCAGGTCTGGTTGTTTATCCATGTGCAACATAAACATCTATTATCTTGACATTGGGACAAAGATTATTTAGCCACGGCAATAATAATAAGATTTTAAGACTATACCTACATCGCAATTATATTTAGATCCTTCTATTTAATCGTGGATCGAACTCGGTTCTACTGACTCGAAATTCCTATTTCCTTACTAAGTATTGTAAATATTTTATAATTTTTTTATTCAAATGTGTTTTATCTAGCTTTTTTTTCTTTTTTTTTTTCTTTTATTTAGCTTTAGGTCTCATCTAGCTGGACTCAAGCTACTTTACCTGTTAGATTTGGAGGTATCGGTTTCAAATATTGCGCTGCCGGCTTTCCTTGCCTCCGTACACAGTGTTCATGATTTGTCACGTAAAATTCTTAAGAATGATTTGGACTTGACCTTTGCTACCGAGGCAAGATAAGCATGGTTGCGTCTCTGTCCCGGCGAGGATATTCCACTGGAACCTAACTCACATAAACGGTGGGATATCCTGTTGGTTCAGGATGTGCAGAAATGCTTACTGAACAATTTTCACTGTGTCAGAGACCGCGCCCGCTTTCTAGGTGTTTCGACAAAGGAATCCAGTTACTGGCTACATGCTTTATCATCAAGTAACCTTGGTACATTACTAGATAACGAAAGTTTACGTATAGCTGTAGGAATACGATTGGGAGCATCGATTTGTCAACCACATCGATGTCCTTGTGGCAGCGACGTCGACGAGTTAGGCCTCCACGGACTTTCATGCCAAATAAGTGCCGGCAGACTATCTCGTCACGGTTCCTTGAATGAAATCATCCGAAGGGCTCTTGTTTCCATAAATATTCCATCGGTTTTAGAGCCTTGTGGAATATTTAGGGAGGATGGTAAGAGACCCGACGGCTCGACTTTACTCCCTTGGGAGAGAGGCAAAGCTCTTGTGTGGGACGCAACTTGCGTCGATACATTAGCGGCCTCTCATATCAAGGGTACTTCGCTAAGGGCCGGGCCGGCATCAGAGACAGCTGAATCGGGTAAATGGCGTAAATATGAGTCTTTGAAAGGAGACTATATATTTGTTCCATTTGCCGTAGAGAAAATGGGTCCGTGGGGTCCCCGCGCGATGCAGTTTCTAAAGGAATTGTATCCGCGACTTATCGTTGCTGCTGGTGACAAGAGGGCTGGTTCTTTTCTCGCTCAACGGTTAAGTCTAGCCATTCAACGTGGAAATGCAGCCAGCGTTCTTGGTACCATGCCACGAGGAGTAGGGCTCTACGATTATAATAGTTTTGTCATATGTGATCCCATGTATAAAAATATATAAATATCTTCACGCAATTCCCAATACAGGGTAGACAGAGGTCAAGTCTAGACAATTAAGTCACTTTGACCCACCTTCCACCGAAGATATTCGGGACCACGTGGCAGGCGGTGAGCCTGTCGCCGTATTTATTATTATTATTATTATTATTATTATTATTATTATTATTATTATTATTATTATTATTATTATTATTATTATTATTATTATTATTATTATTATTATTATTATTATTATTATTATTATTATTATTATTATTATTATTATTATTATTATTATTATTATTATTATTATTATTATTATTATTATTATTATTATTATTATTATTATTATTATTATTATTATTATTATTATTATTATTATTATTATTATTATTATTATTATTATTATTATTATTATTATTATTATTATTATTATTATTATTATTATTATTATTATTATTATTATTATTATTATTATTATTATTATTATTATTATTATTATTATTATTATTATTATTATTATTATTATTATTATTATTATTATTATTATTATTATTATTATTATTATTATTATTATTATTATTATTATTATTATTATTATTATTATTATTATTATTATTATTATTATTATTATTATTATTATTATTATTATTATTATTATTATTATTATTATTATTATTATTATTATTATTATTATTATTATTATTATTATTATTATTATTATTATTATTATTATTATTATTATTATTATTATTATTATTATTATTATTATTATTATTATTATTATTATTATTATTATTATTATTATTATTATTATTATTATTATTATTATTATTATTATTATTATTATTATTATTATTATTATTATTATTATTATTATTATTATTATTATTATTATTATTATTATTATTATTATTATTATTATTATTATTATTATTATTATTATTATTATTATTATTATTATTATTATTATTATTATTATTATTATTATTATTATTATTATTATTATTATTATTATTATTATTATTATTATTATTATTATTATTATTATTATTATTATTATTATTATTATTATTATTATTATTATTATTATTATTATTATTATTATTATTATTATTATTATTATTATTATTATTATTATTATTATTATTATTATTATTATTATTATTATTATTATTATTATTATTATTATTATTATTATTATTATTATTATTATTATTATTATTATTATTATTATTATTATTATTATTATTATTATTATTATTATTATTATTATTATTATTATTATTATTATTATTATTATTATTATTATTATTATTATTATTATTATTATTATTATTATTATTATTATTATTATTATTATTATTATTATTATTATTATTATTATTATTATTATTATTATTATTATTATTATTATTATTATTATTATTATTATTATTATTATTATTATTATTATTATTATTATTATTATTATTATTATTATTATTATTATTATTATTATTATTATTATTATTATTATTATTATTATTATTATTATTATTATTATTATTATTATTATTATTATTATTATTATTATTATTATTATTATTATTATTATTATTATTATTATTATTATTATTATTATTATTATTATTATTATTATTATTATTATTATTATTATTATTATTATTATTATTATTATTATTATTATTATTATTATTATTATTATTATTATTATTATTATTATTATTATTATTATTATTATTATTATTATTATTATTATTATTATTATTATTATTATTATTATTATTATTATTATTATTATTATTATTATTATTATTATTATTATTATTATTATTATTATTATTATTATTATTATTATTATTATTATTATTATTATTATTATTATTATTATTATTATTATTATTATTATTATTATTATTATTATTATTATTATTATTATTATTATTATTATTATTATTATTATTATTATTATTATTATTATTATTATTATTATTATTATTATTATTATTATTATTATTATTATTATTATTATTATTATTATTATTATTATTATTATTATTATTATTATTATTATTATTATTATTATTATTATTATTATTATTATTATTATTATTATTATAATTATTATTATATAAATGAAATGTGATTTATTATATAAATGAAATGTGATTTATTATATAAATGAAATGTGATTTATTATATAAATGAAATGTGATTTATTATATAAATGAAATGTGATTTATTATATAAATGAAATGTGATTTATTATATAAATGAAATGTGATTTATTATATAAATGAAATGTGATTTATTATATAAATGAAATGTGATTTATTATATAAATGAAATGTGATTTATTATATAAATGAAATGTGATTTATTATATAAATGAAATGTGATTTATTATATAAATGAAATGTGATTTATTATATAAATGAAATGTGATTTATTATATAAATGAAATGTGATTTATTATATAAATGAAATGTGATTTATTATATAAATGAAATGTGATTTATTATATAAATGAAATGTGATTTATTATATAAATGAAATGTGATTTATTATATAAATGAATTGATAGTAATGAAAAACAAGGATATTAAAAACTTTTAAATATTAATTATTAAACTCTCAAAAAACAAACTAAAATATGCAATGACTTTTATGAAGAATGTTAGGTGGCATTTTTTATTAAATTACTCAATATCATATTTAAAAAATTACCATACTCAATATTTTTTAGCCTGGGGGCTTGACTTGTAATTTATACATTATAATTATTATATATTCTATAATTTTTATAACTTTATTTTGGTATTAAATTATAGTACACTCCTAGATTACTAGAAAATTGCAATAAACTACAATATAATTGCCACGATTAAGGAATAATTTGGTATAAAGAATTCAACCCGAATAATTGTAGTTTTGTCATATGTGATCCCATGTATAAAAAAATATATAAATATCTTCACGCAATTCCCAATACAGGGGTAGACAGAGGTCAAGTCTAGACAATTAAGTCACTTTGACCCACCTTCCACCGAAGATATTCGGGACCACGTGGCAGGCGGTGAGCCTGTCGCCGTCTTTATGTCCAAGCCAACGATGTAATTCGTACATAAGTTTTTGAAAAACCCATTGGCATGAGCCTGCCACCTGGGGATCGACTCTCTTGAAACTTAGGTCACTTGACTCGAAATTCCGACCACCAAACAACTCGGCTATCGTGATCCCATGTGTGAGACGAAAGGGAAGTTGTCTGGAAAATGGTCTTGAAAAATACCATAGCTAATTATAGTAAAAAACAGAAGCTGCCTAAGTTTCGGGATGACTGATGCTGTGATTTCCAATTTGTTATTTATTACATGAATACGATAATATATCGACTATAAGAAATCCCATCCCAAGAAGAGGCTCATATCATGCTCTTTTTCTGGCCAATAAGTTATAAAAATAATATCTTCATGTCATTCCCAAAACTGGGTTGACATAGGTCGAGGTCTATACAATTAAGTCCATTCGACCCACCTTTCAACAAAAACATTTTTTGCGAAAACGTGACAGGTGATGAACCTGTTGCCGTCTTAATGTCCAACGCAACGATGTAAATCTCACATAAGTTTTTGAAAACCCATTGGCATGAGCCTGCCACCTGGGGATCGACTCTCTTGAAACTTAGGTCACTTGACTCGAATTCCGATCACCCAACCACTAGGCTAAAAATGAACCTTAGCTGCGTGCCTTTACTCATCTACACTAACTGTTTTCAGACACTTACAAATATACAGTCAGGTCATAAGTATTGTCACACAGTAAAAACTTTTCTTTTAGAATGCTGGCCACAAAAAAGTTTATTGATTTCGAATTTCGAATTATTCATGGAAAATAAAACTACACACTTTTTAGAATTTTACTAATTTGTAAATATGGAGTGGACGCTTAAAGAAGACCGAGTTCCAGTTATTGCGTTGCATCGTTGCGGTTACGCGCCAATTCAAGTTTTTGACATACTGAAAAATTTGAATATAACCAAAAGATTCGTTTATCGTACCATCAAACGATACAATGAAGACTCTAGTGTAGATGACAGGTCAAGAAGTGGTCGCCGTCGGTCTGTAGGACTCCAGCAGTGATAAAAGCTGTGAAGGCCCGAATTCAAAGAAATCCCAAACGTAAGCAGAAACTGTTGGACCTTCAGATGGGGTTAACCAGAACCACGGTGAAAAGGGTGTTAAATGAAGAGTTAGGGCTTCGGGCATATCGAAGAAAAACAGGACATTGTTTGAATGCTCGTCTAATGCACCTGAGACTGAAGAGATGCCGCGCTTTGTTTAAGCGGAAAAAAATATCGGGAAATTCTTTTTTCGGATAAAAAATTTTTTACCGTAGAAGAGAGCTACAACAAACAAAATGATAAGGTGTACGCACACAGTAGTGAAGAAGCGAGCAACCGTATTCCGCGTGTCCAACGAGGTCATTTTCCATCCTCGCTCATGGTATGGTTGGGAGTTTCTTATTGGGGCTTAACAGAGGTACATTTTTGCGAGAAAGGTGTAAAACGAATGCAGTTGTGTATCAAAATACAGTCCTGACGATCCTTGTGGAACCTGTTTCTCATACCATGTTCAATAACAGGCACTGGGTATTCCAACAAGATTCGCGCCAGCTCATAGAGCGAAGAGCACACAAGACTGGCTGGCGGCGCGTGAAATCGACTTCATCGGGGACGAAGACTGGCCCTCCTCCAGTCCAGATTTGAATCCGTTAGATTACAAGACATGGCAACTATTGGAGGAAAAGGCGTGCTCAAAGCCTCATCCCAATTTGGAGTCACTCAAGACATCCTTGATTAAGGCGGCCGCCGATATTGACATGGACCTCGTTCGTGCTGCGATAGACGACTGGCCGCACAGATTGAAGGCCTGTATTCAAAATCACGGAGGTCATTTTGAATAAACTTTAGTGTCATAAGAATCTATGTTTTGTTAAAATCATTTTGGTATATAAATAGTTACATAATGAATAAACTTGTTTTAATTATTTTAGGTTAAACATGTGACAGAATTTATGACCTGACTAGGTATTAATACATCGAGAAGTTCAAAAGTTATCACGTTATCAAGTTTCATTACCCAAAGCAATGAACGCATTTTATTTTTACAAATAACAATAAGTTGTTTGAGTATAATTTTACATGTCTACATATATCTGTTAAACTGCTGCACCAAATTTGATGAAACTTTAACTTGTTTCCTTAATTGGAATAAAACTAAGGCGAGAACTCGGTCGATAGTTTCGGATGAATGAGTAGACCAAAAATACATCTTTAAATACACTGAATTATATTTTATTTGTGAATACTCATAGAAATAAGCACAATAGCCGAGTGGTTGGGTGGTCGGAATTTCGAGTCAAGAGACCCGAGTTCGATCCCCAAGTGGCAGTCTCGTACGAATGAGTTTTTCAAAAACTGATGTAGGAATTATATCGTTGGCTTGGACATAAAGACAGCGACAGGCTCACCACCGGTCACGATATCCCTAAAATATCTTCGGAACTATCTACGAAAATATCTACGGATACATCTTATGGAAGGTACGGTCGATTTTTTCGGATGAATGAGTAGAAGAAACAATACATCTTTAAGAACACTACATTATATTTAACAGTAGTAGACAGAGGCAATTTATTTACTCTCACTACAGCAATACAAGAAAATGTTTTATAATAAAATAACTAATCGGAGGAGTCTATACTAGGCAGTGCGCAGAGGTATTTTACGAGAACCAAACTATATATGTAACAATGTTTAGCTATATGTAATTGTATGAGTGCATGCGTTTGTGCGCGTGTCTGTGTGTGTGGGATACTTAAGAAGTATAAAAATGGATATTATTTTCGAACTGCTTTTTTATGTACAGAAATAGTGTTTTTTCTACATTGTAACGTCCGGGAATCGAACACGTAACCTGAGACCGCGACCTGTTTAACCATTTAACCGGCGTGTACTCCACTCTTTCACGGAGGTCGTCGGCGTAAAAATACATGGTGTATTTTTCTTGTTGTGTCTTACAAAGATTATATCATTCGCCGAACAGTCAGTCATGTTTGTGTGAAATTCGGTCAAATCACCAGTTTTCCTTGACTCTTCAATTGCTAGCAACGACTGGGTATGAATATTCATGTCTCTTAGGAATCATATTATGATTATTTATGGATTATGGATGAATATGAGTATGATGGGAATCAAGAATTATAATAAAGAAATAAATACATACAAAGATAGGGACAACATCATATACTCGGCCTGATCCTATCTTAAGCTCTTGTGTTATGGAATCGGAAACAACGAAGGTACCACATACACAAGGGTATAGACCCGAGACAATGTAAAAAAATGATTTACATTTTACATTGGCCCGTCCGGAAGTCAAACCCGGGCCTTTCTGAGCTGGTGACATCTTGAAAACCGGTGCGTAAGCCACACATACATAGAGGTCGTCAAATAATGTCTATTAAATGACGGAGTGGTTCAGATACATGACGTATATAAATTTCAAATTTTACATGACAGTGGTAGCAATATATAATACTTTATTAAAGAAACAATGTAGCATATACAATACTAGCCTGGTAATGGCCCTGCCTTCAGAGCTAAGGATTGTAGATTCGAATCCCGCCGGGAATTCGTACTAGATTCGTAATGGATATTTATATTTTAGATTTATGTGTATTTATCCATGTAAATATATGTGTATGTAAGACCATCTATCCCACATTGTCTCAAATAAGCTTCGGATATATAAATGAAGATAATAAAATATCTTTACGCCATTCCCAACACAGGGGTAAACAGAGGTCTAGACAATTAAGTCCTTTCGACCCACCATCCACCGAAGACATTTTTTAAAACAACATGACAGGTGGTGAACCTGTCGCCGTCTTTATGTCCAAGCCAACGATAAATATCGTACTTAAGTTTTTAAAAAAGCCAATTGGCACGAGCCTTGGGGATCGAACTCGGGTTTCGTGACTTGAATTCAGACCACTCAACCATACGTTGTTTATACATCAGCCCCCATTTTCTTCTAATAGTTTTGAGCATTATATTTACAAATATAAATATAGGGAGGGCCAAGAATTCGTCAACATTTAAATGTAACTTACCGCGCAAACTACTGCAGCGCGGGGCGCGGGTGCGGGCGGGGGCACTAGCTCGCTTCTTGGAAATTTAGTCGCAATGGATCGCTTTACGGGGCCGCAATGCGCTCACTGCGTGAAACAGTTTTATTTAAACGACTTCTCGCTCATTACTGTGAGACGCTTATTTCGCGTTGAATATGGTTTACACGACTTAAGTCAGTGTCCAAGTGCTCCTTTAATAAAGAAATGGGTGAAGAAGTTCGAAGAAACGGGATCTACACTAAATGTGAAACAAACCGGCGGCCCACGGACTTCTCGGAGCGAAGAGAACGTGCAGCAAGTTCGACCTGACGTTCTGTTCGACGTGATCCATATTTATCGACACCCAAACGTTTGGCTGAATTAGGATTATCCCGCACATCATTACGCCGTATTTTGAAATGAGATTTGAAATAACATCCATATAAGATCCAGCTAGTGCAAGAACTAAACCCTAATGATTTAAATTTGCGTAAGTCATATGCCGAAACAATGTTAACTCGTTTCACAAATTTTCACAACATCTTATTTTCTGACGAAGGCCATTTCCACCTAAATGGACATGTAAACAAACAGAATTGCAGGTATTGGAGCAGCGAAAATCCTAAAGCTAAACATGAGAGGCCACTTCACTCTCCTAAGGTATGGGCTGCAATTTCAGCAAAAGGAATCATCGAACCTTACTTTTTTGAAGATTCTCGAGGCCGTTCAGTTACTATTAATTCTGCCGAGTATGTGAAAATGTTACGGGAGTTCTTAGCACCGATGCTACTGGAATTTGCTGGCTATAATCGTAACACATGGTTTCAACAAGATGGAGCCACGTGTCACACATCGAACGAGTCCTTGCCGGTGGTCAAAGACATGTTTCCGGAAAAGCTGATATCCAGTCGGGGTGACATCCCATGGCCACCCAGAAGTCCAGATCTATCCCCAGCAGACTTATTTTTATGGGGTTATTTAAAGAGTCGTGTCTACATTGATAAACCGAATACACTGCGTCAACTTAAAGAAAAAATCATCGAAGAGATGTCGGCGATCTCGCGGTCTCTTTGCAGAAGAGTATTCGAAAACTTCAGGACTCGCTTAGATGAGTGCAAAAACCGAAACGGTGGTCATTTAGACGAAATATTTTTTTAAAAATAAATTACAACTAATTAGCTTTCTCGTAAATAAACGATTTCTAAAATGTGTTAAATGTTTTTTTTCATACGATTTTTTCAAATGTTAACTAATTCATAGCCCACCCTGTATACACAATATACATCGGATTTCTGAAATAACTTCTGAAGTAACATAATATAAATTATACAATTTATATTATGTTATGTTACAAAAAAAACTTATATACGAATTATATAGTTGGCTTGGACATAAAGGCGGCGTCGGGCTCACCACCTTTCACTTTGTCCCGAAAAATATCTTCAGTGGAGGGTGGGTCGAAGGGGCTTAATTGTCGAGACTAGACCTCTGTCTACGCCTGTATTGGGAATGGCGTGAAAAATATAAGAAATGAAGCAAATTTAAGAGGTCTGTTTTATACAGTTTTTGTTGATTTTTAAAGCATACAAAGTTATGCTGAACTTTTTGTCATTAAATTAAAAAAATGTTTCTTAAAACCGTTTGCCACGGTTCGACAAAGGTTACGGGTTCGAATCCCACCCGTGTGAGTTGAAATTTTAAAAACATTTTTTCAATTTAATTTAGTACATAACGGCCTGATAAAGTCCACTGCAATACATAGGCCTCTCCCATATAAAGGATTTGCCATAATCGCCACGCTTGGCAAGCGGATTGGCGATCGCAGTACCTGACCACTCGCACCTCCGACGTTGCTGCCCTTCTTCGGTCTGATTATTTTAGTTTGATATTTTAGAGGTGGTTATCCCGCCATCTATCGATTGCCATAACAATATTCAAGGCTGTTTCCTTAGTCGCCTCTTACGACACCTATGGGTAGAAAGGGAGTGGCAATGTTCTTACACCGTCACCACACGGTCTTTAATTTTACACACGTCTGTTTTATTTTAAAGATGGAGTACAAAATATATGAAGTGCCGAAGCTGTTAGAGGCTCTATCGTACGCTATCGATATCGGCTACCGGCATATCGATACGGCACATCTCTACAGAGTAGAGCCGGAGATCGGGCAGGTCGTGAAGAAGAAGATTGCAGAAGGTGTTGTCAAGAGAGAAGACTTGTTCATCACCACTAAGGTTAGCTTTTAAAAGTCACAATAGCCGAGTGGCAGGGTGGTCGGAATTTCGAGTCAAGTGACCCGAGTTCGATGGCAGGTGGCAGACTCGTACCAATGGGTTTTTCAAAAACTTATGTACGAATTATATCGTTGGCTAGGATTTAACTCAAAAATATCTTCAGTGGAAGATGGGTCGAAGGGACTTAATTGTCGAGACTAGACCTCTGTCTACGCCTGTATTGGGAATGGCGTGAAAAATATAAGAAATGAAGCAAATTTAAGAGGTCTGTTTTATACAATTTTTGTTGATTTTTAAAGCATACAAAGTTATGCTGAACTTTTTTGTCATTAAATTAAAAAAAAAAATGTTTCTTAAAAACCGTTTGCCACGGTTCGGCAAAGGTTACGGGTTCGAATCTCACCCGTGTGAGTTGAAATTTTAAAAAACATTTTTTAATTTAATTTAGTACATAACGGCCTGATAAAGTCCACTGCAATACATAGGCCTCTCCCATATAAAGGATTTGCCATAATCGCCACGCTTGGCAAGCGGATTGGCGATCGCAGTACCTGACCACTCGCACCTCCGACGTTGCTGCCCTTCTTCGGTCTGATTATTTTAGTTTGATATTTTAGAGGTGGTTATCCCGCCATCTATCGATTGCCATAACAATATTCAAGGCTGTTTCCCTTAGTCGCCTCTTACGATACCTACGGGTAGAAAGGGCAATATTCTTACACCGTCACCACACGGTCTTTAATTTTACACACGTCTGTTTTATTTTAAAGATGGAGTACAAAATATATGAAGTGCCGAAGCTGTTAGAGGCTCTATCGTACGCTATCGATATCGGCTACCGGCATATCGACACGGCCCATCTCTACCGAGTAGAGCCGGAGATCGGGCAGGTCGTGAAGAAGAAGATTGCAGAAGGTGTTGTCAAGAGAGAAGACTTGTTCATCACCACTAAGGTTAGCTTTTAAAAGTCACAATAGCCGAGTGGCAGGGTGGTCGGAATTTCGAGTCAATTGACCCGAGTTCGATCCCCAGGTGGCAGACTCGTACCAATGGGTTTTTCAAAACTTATGTACGAATTATATCGTTGGCTTGGACATAAAGGCGGCGTCGGGCTCACCACCTTCACTTTGTCCCGAAAAATATCTTCAGTGGAAGATGGGTCGAAGGGACTTAATTGTCGAGACTAGACCTCTGTCTACGCCTGTATTGGGAATGGCGTGAAAAATATAAGAAATGAAGCAAATTTAAGAGGTCTGTTTTATACAGTTTTTGTTGATTTTTAAAGCATACAAAGTTATGTTGAACTTTTTGTCATTAAATTAAAAAAATGTTTCTTAAAAACCGTTTGCCACGGTTCGACAAAGGTTACGGGTTCGAATCCCACCCGTGTGAGTTGATATTTTAAAAAACATTTTTTCAATTTAATTTAGTACATAACGGCCTGATAAAGTCCACTGCAATACATAGGCCTCTCCCATATAAAGGATTTGCCATAATCGCCACGCTTGGCAAGCGGATTGGCGATCGCAGTACCTGACCACTCGCACCTCCGAGGTTGCTGCCCTTCTTCGGTCTGATTATTTTAGTTTGATATTTTTAGAGGTGGTTATCCCGCCATCTATCTATTGCCATAACAATATTCAAGGCTGTTTCCCTTAGTCGCCTCTTACGACACCTATGGGTAGAAAGGGAGTGGCAATGTTCTTACACCGTCACCACACGGTCTTTAATTTTACACACGTCTGTTTTATTTTAAAGATGGAGTACAAAATATATGAAGTGCCGAAGCTGTTAGAGGCTCTATCGTACGCTATCGATATCGGCTACCGGCATATCGATACGGCACATCTCTACAGAGTAGAGCCGGAGATCGGGCAGGTCGTGAAGAAGAAGATTGCAGAAGGTGTTGTCAAGAGAGAAGACTTGTTCATCACCACTAAGGTTAGCTTTTAAAAGTCACAATAGCCGAGTGGCAGGGTGGTCGGAATTTCGAGTCAATTGACCCGAGTTCGATCCCCAGGTGGCAGACTCGTACCAATGGGTTTTTCAAAAACTTATGTACGAATTATATCGTTAGCTTGTATTTAAAGACGGCGCCGGGCTCACGACCGTAGTCTCAAAAATATCTTCAGTGGAGGGTGGGTCGAAGTGACTTAATTGTCTAAATTAGACCTCTCTCTGCCCCTGTATTGGGAACGGCGTTTTTTTTTACTATTATATTTGAATATATAAAAATACTCTCTTATAATTTCTTCTAATGTTCTGTAGGGTCCTTCAAGCCCAAGTTTAGCTTCAAGCATTACACAAGGTCTATCTAAAGCCAGTGGAACACCATAAGATGCTAGTTGTCTACAACGTGGAAATACTTATAATCTATATTTATATTACAGGTTAACATTCCAAAATTCAAGCTCAACAATGGCATGGAGATCCCTGCTGTTGGCTACGGCACATGGCTTGGACTCGATGACAAGGTATAAAAAGTGTATATGATGCCTTTGTAAAATATTTAACTAAAATAGTTTTGCTAGTCGAGTGGTGATCGGAATTTCGAGTCAGGGGACCCGAATCTTATGTACGATTTATATCGTTGGCTTGGACGTAAAGGCGGCGACAGGGACACCACCTGTCGTGTCTTCGGTGGAATATGGGTCGAAAAGACTTAATTGTACAGGCCTCGGTCGATCCCAGTATTGGGAATGGCGTGAAAAATATAAGAAATGAAGCAAATTTAAGAGGTCTGTTTTATACAATTTTTGTTGATTTTTAAAGCATACAAAGTTATGCTGAACTTTTTTGTCATTAAATTAAAAAAAAATGTTTCTTAAAAACCGTTTGCCACGGTTCGACAAAGGTTACGGGTTCGAATCCCACCCGTGTGAGTTGATATTTTAAAAAACATTTTTTCAATTTAATTTAGTACATAACGGCCTGATAAAGTCCACTGCAATACATAGGCCTCTCCCATATAAAGGATTTGCCATAATCGCCACGCTTGGCAAGCGGATTGGCGATCGCAGTACCTGACCACTCGCACCTCCGACGTTGCTGCCCTTCTTCGGTCTGATTATTTTAGTTTGATATTTTTAGAGGTGGTTATCCCGCCATATATCGATTGCCATAACAATATTCAAGGCTGTTTCCCTTAGTCGCCTCTTACGATACCTACGGGTAGAAAGGGCAATATTCTTACACCGTCACCACACGGTCTTTAATTTTACACACGTCTGTTTTATTTTAAAGATGGAGTACAAAATATATGAAGTGCCGAAGCTGTTAGAGGCTCTATCGTACGCTATCGATATCGGCTACCGGCATATCGACACGGCCCATCTCTACCGAGTAGAGCCGGAGATCGGGCAGGTCGTGAAGAAGAAGATTGCAGAAGGTGTTGTCAAGAGAGAAGACTTGTTCATCACCACTAAGGTTAGCTTTTAAAAGTCACAATAGCCGAGTGGCAGGGTGGTCGGAATTTCGAGTCAATTGACCCGAGTTCGATCCCCAGGTGGCAGACTCGTACCAATGGGTTTTTCAAAAACTTATGTACGAATTATATCGTTAGCTTGGATTTAAAGACGGCGCCGGGCTCACGACCGTAGTCTCAAAAATATCTTCAGTGGAAGATGGGTCGAAGGGACTTAATTGTCGAGACTAGACCTCTGTCTACGCCTGTATTGGGAATTACATGAAGATATTTTTTATTTTATTTGTTTATGGTTAGCTTTTCAACCGACTTCGAATTTTCTATATATCTCAGGACGACCTCCATGGACGAGTGGCGTCCACACCGGTTTTCAAAGTGTCGCCAGCTCTGAAGTCCCGGGTTCGATTCCCATAGAAAAATACCAAAAGCTTTCATATTTTCCTACGCAAATGTCACACTGCTATAAAATTTTATTTAAATTAATTATTTATAGCGTCACCTTTTTGTATATGAGAATATGTTAGGCTCAAACCAATAGACCCCATGGTGCCTGTCTTCTACGCATTTTACGCGCAGGGCCACCATAACACTATCGCATACATCTGTGACCTCGTCGACGGATGCCGGCAACCAACTCCTCGTGAGCATACGCCCATCATCATTTTCTCATCATTTCGACACTGGAATCATTCTCATCATCTTCTCCCCTTGATTGGATGACAAACAATAACGACGCGTCTTCATATCTTTCCGCCACCCACCCCGTGGGGATCAGAAAGGAGAGAGCTTGCACCGATACTACAGGGCATTGAGTTGGAATTTAGCAAGGCCGTGGAAGAAAGGGAGAACGATTCCAATGTCGGCTTTGATCTCTCTTAGCGAGTTTAGGTTGCAACGGCCAAAATGGTACCTTAGAGAACTTAAAAAAATCAACTGACACGAGCGGATTCCAACCCTCGAACTCCGCCTAAACGAAGCAACCATCGAACCATCGTGTCCTCTCTGCATTAGTAGCAAATTTCAGGCTTAGTATAAGACTAAGCCTGAAATTTTCAACTAATGCACAATAAAATATTAAAAATAAATTTGACGTTCCAGGTCTGGCAACACTATCATCGCGAGGCTGATGTGGAAAATCTCTTCGGGCTTCATTGAAGCGTCTAGATATGGACTACGTGGATTTATGTCTTATGCATTGGCCCATGTCGATTTCTGTGAGTAAAAAAATTAAATTGAATGAATTGTTTTACGAAACCATTTTAAAAGAAATTAAGTAAATAAAAGGTCACGATAGCCGTGTGGTTGGGTGGTCGAAATTTCGAGTCAATTGACCCGAGTTCGATCCCCAGGTGGCAGACTCGTACCAATGGGTTTTTCAAAAACTTATGTACGAATTATATCGTTGGCTAGGATTTAACTCAAAAATATCTTCAGTGGAAGATGGGTCGAAGGGACTTAATTGTCGAGACTAGACCTCTGTCTACGCCTGTATTGGGAATTGCATGAAGATATTTTTTATTTTATTTGTTTATGGTTAGCTTTTCAACCGACTTCGAATTTTCTATATATCTCAGGACGACCTCCATGGACGAGTGGCGTCCACACCGGTTTTCAAAGTGTCGCCAGCTCTGAAGTCCCGGGTTCGATTCCCATATAAAAATACCAAAAGCTTTCATATTTTCCTACGCAAATGTCACACTGCTATAAAATTTTATTTAAATTAATTATTTATACCGTCACCTTTTAGTATATGAGAATATATTAGGCTCAAACCAATAGACCCCATGGTGCCAGTCTTCTACGCATTTTACGCGCAGGGCCACCATAACACTATCGCATACATCTGTGACCTCGTCGACGGATGCCGGCAACCAACTCCTCGTGAGCATACGCCCATCATCATTTTCTCATCATTTCGACACTGGAATCATTCTCATCATCTTCTCCCCTTGATTGGATGACAAACAATAACGACGCGTCTTCATATCTTTCCGCCACCCACCCCATGGGGATCAGAAAGGAGAGAGCTTGCACCGATACTACAGGGCATTGAGTTGGAATTTAGCAAGGCCGTGGAAGAAAGGGAGAACGATTCCAATGTCGGCTTTGATCTCTCTTAGCGAGTTTAGGTTGCAACGGCCAAAATGGTACCTTAGAGAACTTAAAAAAATCAACTGACACGAGCGAATTCCAACCCTCGAACTCCGCCTAAACGAAGCAACCATCGAACCATCGTGTCCTCTCTGCATTAGTAGCAAATTTCAGGCTTAGTATTTTCAACTAATGCACAATAAAATATTAAAAATAAATTTGACATTCCAGGTCTGGCAACACTATCATCGCGAGGCTGATGTGGAAAAATCTCTTCGGGCTTCATTGAAGCGTCTAGATATGGACTACGTGGATTTATGTCTTATGCATTGGCCCATGTCGATTTCTGTGAGTAAAAAAAAATTAAATTGAATGAATTGTTTTACGAAACCATTTTAAAAGAAATTAAGTAAATAAAAGGTCACGATAGCCGTGTGGTTGGGTGGTCGAAATTTCGAGTCAAGAGAGCCGAGATCGATCCCCAGGTGGCAGGATCGTACCAATGGGTTTTCTCAAAAACTTATGTATGATAAAATCGTTGGCTTGGACACATAGACGGCGACAGGCCCGCATCTGTCACGTTGTTCCAAAAATGTTTTCCGTGGAAGGTGGGTCGAAAGAACTTAATTGTCTAGTGCTCTGTCTACCCCTGTAGTGGGAATGGCGTGTAGATATTTTTATAAATTATTGTTAAAGAAAATGTGCCTGTAGACTAATGATTTAAGATGCGTACAGCGAAACGCAACGTCCCAGATTCGGGCCCGACATTCGACTATTGACGTGAACCATTCCAGAAATAAGCATTCCAGCTTAGTTGGAGTGGTGAACGGGATTAATAGTAATGTTATTTGGTATTGCTAGTATTCTTTAAAAAAGTCACGATAGCCTAGTGGTTGAGTGATCAGATTTCGAGTCAAGAGAATCAAGTGCGATCCCCAAGGCTCGTACTAGCGTTTTATTCAAAAACGTTGTCCCGTCACGTTGTTCCAAAAAACTTTTTGGTCGGGTGCCAGGTGGGCCGAAAGGACTAAAATGTCTAGACTTCTGTCTACTCCTGTATTGTGAATGGCGTGAATATATTTACATTTATTTATTTTACTTATAAAAGGAATTAACTAATGTCAGTGTTGTATTTAACAGCAAGATGGCGTCGATGAGAAGATTGACTATTTAGAGACTTATCGCGGCCTCGAAGCGGTTCTGAAGAAAGGCCTAACCAAGGCCATCGGTGTTTCAAACTTCAACTTGGAACAAATGAAGAGACTCCTGGCCAACTGCAATGTCTTTCCAGTCACCAATCAAATAGAGGTTATGAGTTTAAATTATTATTTAATAGTATCTGCTACTTTAAAAAGAAAGAAACTTTTTATTGACATTACTTGATTAAAAATATTGAGAATAAAATTAACCAAAAAAATAACGTCAAACTATATTTGTTTATGTCGACATTTTTTATACTTAGATAAGAACAACATCACATACATTGATCTGATCCCAAAGTAAGCGATAGAGCAGTTGTAGCATGGAATCAGAAACAATGAAGGGTACCACAAACACCCAGACCCGAAAAAATGTAGAAAAAGAGTTTTGAACTCGGTACCTCTGAGATGGCGACACCACGAAAACTGGTACGTACGCCACTTGTCCATTGAGGTCGTCTATACTTTTATATATACACATTAAAATTCACGTTAACTTATTCCACGTTTATTTATATTAAAATACCTGACTGGTTTCGCCTTTATTTATTAAAGGCATTATCAAAGGTTTCTTATTACCATTCAGGTAATAGTACTTACCATGGCCGGCCGAAAGCGAAACAAAGAGATTCGCAATATGGCATGTTTGAAAGATGACCTTGTCACAAAAATGGATAAGGGCGTGCTTCGATGGTTTGGGCACGTTGAGCGAATGAGTGAAGACTGAATGGTGAAGAAAATATATAGCGCGAAAGTTAATTTTAAAAGGTGTCGAGGTAGACCGAGACTAACTTTCGAAGACCACGTGAGCAAATTGCTCGAAGAGGGGAGGGTCAAGAGTACTCGGATACCTTGACGTGCATGTATGAAGAAGATGATGAATCTGAAAGAAGCGAAAGAAATATGTAGGGATCGTGACACTTGGCGATCTGTTCTCTCTGGCTACCCCGTCAGGGATTGTGCGTGAAGATAAATAATAATATAATAATAATAATAATAATGTGTTTAAAGATGAAGTTCCACCAAGAGACATCAATCGTGAGTATTCAGCATTTTATATATACCTCATATGTACTTATACAATACAGCATATCAAAATCACAGTTAATAGACTCGTCATTACTTCGCGGAAAATCATTATTATAAAGATAATATTCATTATTATGAAGATATAAAGTTAACATGTATAATAATGAGTTTCCGTAAAGCTATCAGCTCAAAATCACTTCGTAGGACTCAGCATGCAATAATTTTCTAAGTCATTTGCATGCGCAGTATATTCCAAAGTAATTTTAAGGTAACATGTTAATACATCAAAATCCCTTTAAAATTAACCGTGCATTTTTCCGTCAAATTCATTCAAATCGTGTTTATAATTTTTTCGGATTTTGGAACAAACATCTAATACACAATTTGCTCTTAAATAACTTATACTAATATTATTATTATAAAATTACAACGTTACAAATAAAACTCTTCACGCCATTCCCGATACTGGTGTAGATAAACTTGAAGCGAAATCACTAAAATTTTACCCATATGATACAGTCGAGTATGACTACATAAAAACTATTAATGTAATTTTGAAATACTTTAAAATTACAGGTGAATCTAAACTTAGGACAGAAGGAGTTGGTTTCCTACTGTCAGTCCAAAGATGTTTTGGTGATTGCTTTCACTTCATTCGGTACAATGGTACCGGGACGCACGATAGATGGCAGTCCCGAACCGAAAATCGACAACCCCACTATGGTGGCGATTGCTAAGAAGCACGGTAAAGCCGTAACGCAAGTGGCTCTGCGTTATTTGGTAAGTGATCACGCTATTTCTCATAGTGGGGTAGCCCGAGATCCAGACAATGAAGTCCTTTCGACTGACTATACTCCGAAACTTTAGGACAACGTGACAGGTGATGAGCCATCGTAGTCTCGTTAATTAGTAATCATTAACACTTTCATGGGTCTTTAACGCACCTCTGAATTTCCTATACGTGGCTGCGCAAAACTAATATACACTATTACAAAACGGCCTCAAGGAGTCCACCGCAGGACATGGACCTCTCCATAATGGCCACGCTTGGCAGCAGGATTCGCGATCGCAATGCCAGACCTCTTATACTTTTAACACTGCAACCCGTCATCGACCTGTAAAAGATTTTGTCTGATATTTTTTCGATATGGTAATCCCGCCATCTGTCGGTAGCCAAAGATATGTTCAAGATTCAAGGCAAAGATTTCCCTTAGTCACCTCTTACGACGCCCATAGAAGAGAGTGAGGTATATATTCTTTCGCTGATACCGCTGAGCTCACATTTAAGAATATAACATTGATTAAATGTAAGTGTATGTGTTTAAACTTATACTTCTTTCGCATTTTTCACACTATTGTAAAGCCTTTAAAATGGATTTGGTTACCGACCAGTAGCGGAATATAATAGACCGAAATTCGGTAGACTGGTGAAGGGCAGCAGCGTCTAAGGTTGGAGGGGCCTGGTACTGCGATCGTCAATCTGATTGCTATGCGTAGCGATTATGGGTAACCCTCCCATACGGAAGAAGTTCTACAGTGGACTTTCAATTATGATCGGGTAAATCGAGACAGTAGACCCAAGTTCGATCCCCTTTATCCCGGTTCTTTCAAAACTCTTTGGCTTGGACATAAAGACATACACACGCCGACAGGCTCACCACTTGTCACGTTGTCCCAAAAATGTCTTCCGTGAAAGATGAGTCGAAAAAACTAAATTGTCTCGCCCTCTGTCTACCCACGTATTGGGACCAGTGTGAAGATTTGTTTTAGTACTCCAACTAAGCTGCAATGGGGTTTTACCTGGGGATTGAACTCGGGCCTCTCGACTTAAATCGCAATCACCCAACCACTTGGCTATCGTGACTTTGAATTTTAGTGTTTTTTTTATATCTTCACGCAATTACCCAATACAGGGGTAGACATAGGTCTAGTCTAGTAATCAATATTATTCTTTTGTTACGCTTTACTTCTTATGTACGCTGTTCTTTCTTTATCCTATAATTGAAATGTTATAATGTGCATTCACATTGTTCGTATAATAATTTTCTTTTCAGTATCAACGTGGTATTGCCACAATACCGAAATCACTATCCAAGAATCGTATCATCGAGAATGCATCAATCTTTGACTTCGAATTGGACGAGGAAGATGTCGAAACTATCGCTAAATTCGATAATGGCTATAGGACCGATGTCCCGTCATTTTGGCAGGACTTCGACAATTATCCCTTCGAAAAGGTCGAAAACCCTATGAAAGAAATACCCTTGTGCCTGCGCAAATGGAAAAATGGCGCGAACCTCGACATCGATTGATTTTTAGGTTATTTATGTTTGTCAGTAAAGTACGTTTTTGAATAAAATTATTGTTTACTGTCTAGTTTAGTTTTATTTTTCGATTCTTTTTAATCTTCCTGCTTTCTCCTTTAATCTTCATTCTATTTCTTCTTCTTTACAGTCTTTCAATAGTCCAAAAAATAAACAAAATTTAAAATATGCTGAAGGCAAAGTATGGTCGTAAAGTATAGTACTCAGTCATCTGCAGCTGAAGTCCTCGCAACATTTTTCAGGTATTCACTCAATATTTTGGGAGTCTTGTCAAAGTTAGCATTCGAAAAACTTTTCTCCCCAACGGTAATCAGTTCTTCGAACTATGTAGTTGGCAAATTGCTACTTCAACGAACTGGTCTTGATATTATTCATGTGTAAATATTAAGACTTACTTTTTGTGTGTCAGTTTTATTGTATTACAAAAAAAAAGTGCCAAACGAAAATGGAACTCGCGTGAAAAGGGTGCCGTACAATGTTACCTTATGATTGAGTGATTTTTTGTGTTATTTTTGGATTAAGATTCTTGTACATCTTTGTGGATACTGGACCCAGACAGACTGTTAGCACTTAAATCATCCGTTCCAATACAAGATATATCAAGTAGTGAACACAAAAAGTTATACGAGAAAAAATATTACGTCAGTAATCAGGTTTATTGTAACAGAGTAGTTTCTAAACAGAGTATTCAGATCAATTATAATCATGCCATTGAATTAAAACTTCTTTACGCACACTTGACTTGGGAAGTAAGCTGGTGAATGCGAGGTAAGAGCGTTACGAAATATGTGATCGGGTGTGGCAAACGGAAGTCGAGAAGGTAAAACAAGTTACTGAAGATTGAAGGAGATACCTTTCGTATATTACTTTAGGGGCGAGCGAGTGCCTGTTTTCTCTCTCTCTCTCTCTTTCTCTCATAGCCAATTTGTCTGTATCACAATTTAGGAGCAAGAGACAGCAGTGCGCGCTCACATATCTATACATCTGTACATAATATAATTAGAGTCTCTGTTAGTGATATTTAAATAACCGTTTTTACTACATGTATATGAAAATATACGGTGCATACACCAAATTAAATTTTTTTTACAATTTTTGCCTGTCTGTCTGTGGTAATGCGCAATATTAATATGAAGTAAAAATCTACTGTAGTCGTAACTCGCATATTTAAAGAAGAATACAATTTATACAAAATAAAAAAACGCCGGTACTTTTATACGCGTGGCACACGTATGTAATTTAAAGGTGCAACGAACTCGTTTTTAAAAACAATATAGGTCGAGCGGTCAGCGATCAGCTGACCGGCGCGCCCCGCGCACCCCGCACTCCTCACCGCGACGTTCATTCAATGATCTTAACAGTCTGTCTGTCTGTCTGTTTGTTCCGGCTAATCTCTGAAACGGCTGGACAGATAGCTTATGTTATAAAGAGTAACATAGGCTACTTTTATTTTTGAAACATAATTAGGGTTCCGCGTTACTAGCGTGATGATTAGATTATTTTCTTATGACTGTTCGATTTACGAGCCAGGAAAAAAGCGATTGCGCGGAACCCACCACCGATGCAATTCAGGGGTAAACATGATATGAATTATAATTACTCAGGTAATGATAGTGATTACTTGACGACTCCCATAGGCGAGTGGTGTACACGTCGGATTTCATGGTGTTAAGCTGTGGGCAAAGCCGCGGGGACCACCTAGTACATACATATAGATGGAGCGAAAGAAGTTTTACTTCAGTCGGATGGTCTAGAGCACACTCGTTTTGTTTTATAGGTCCCTACGCATACTTTACTCGTAAGTATCTTCACGCAATTTCCCAATATCGGCAAAGGCAGAGGTTCAACACTTTACACCGAAATTTATTTGGAACAACGTCACTGGAAACGTGCCCATCACCGCCTCGGTGTCCAAGCTAAGGATAATATATACTTAAATATACATTTACATAGCTAAATATTCAGATATTCGTATAATCAATGAATCGAGTATAAACATTTATATTCATGGCACCATTATGCGTCTAGCGGGATTGGAAACAATAACCCGAGACTCCTCTACTAAGCTATATAAAACTAGCCATATCATCTTAAAATTCTAGACGGTTTCGAAGGTTAAAATTTTTATTGTATTTTAGAGGACAAATCTGTAGATATAATTTGAGTGTGTTGAAAAGAAAAAAATTTGAGTGTCTGTTAATATTGAAACAAACGTTTTGTACTGTATTTATATGAATATATGTACTTCAAAAAAGTCACGATAGCCGAGTGGTTGGGTGGTCGGAATTTCGAGTCGAGAGACCCGAGTTCGATCCCGTTCGATCCGGTGGCAGGCTCGTACCAATGGGTTTTTCAAAAACCTATGTACGAATTATGTCGTTAGCTTGGACATAAAGACGGCGACGGGCTCACCACCTGTCACGTTGTCCCGAAAATATCTTCGGTGGAAGGTGGGTCGAAGGGACTTAATTGTCTAGACTCGACCTCTGTCTACCCCTGTATTGGGAATTGCGTGAAGATATTTATTTATTTTATACTTAATACTGCAAAATAATATTTTTTACAATCTTTGTCTGTCTGTTTATTCCGGCTAATCTCTGAAATGGCGGGACCGATTTTAACGGGACTTTCTTCGGGACGGGAATTTAGAATAATAATTAGGGTCCATGGTAAAAAGTAATTAGGTTCGAGTTAAATTTACCGCGGGCAAAGCCGCGCGAGTTAGCTCGTTTTAAATATATTTTTCTCTGTTTTTTTTTATTATTCTATTATTACAAAGTGACCAGAAATTAGTTTGCCTTGAAGTAACTGCAAAGTTACGTATCTCGATTTATCTAGACTGGTCTCGATATAAATAAACAATTATCATTATTCATTTAAGGTTCAATTTCGTTCAAAAGCGGTGTGAATATTTCCAACAACTTAGAATGTACAACATAAACGGCATTGTCAATAACGATTTAGTATGCGTGAATTTATTTACGTGTTGCCATAATCTTTTATTACCCAATTTTTTGGCCGTGAGGTAACGGTGTAAGAATATTGCCACTCCCTTTCTTCCCGTGAGTATTGTAAGAGGCGACTAATGGAAACATCGTGATGGCAACCGATAGATGGCGGGATAACCATCTCTAAAATATTAGAACAAAAAAATTAGACCGAAGATGGGCAGCAGCGGCGGTAAAGTGCGAGGTGTCTGCGATTGCCAATCCGCTTGCCAAGCGTGGCGATTAGTTGGCAAATCCTCCATATGTTCTGCAGTGGACTTTAATAGGCCGTTATGTATGATTTATAGGTGCCGCTGTTGTGCAAAGAAAAAGATTAGCCTAAATAAATTGTCAGTTTTTTTTAGAATGTCAGTTTTTTTTAAGAATTTTCCAGAATCCGGCTCTAAGGATTTTTTAAGATAAGAAACAACTGCCTAAACAGTTAGTAGTTGTACACAGTAGATGTCCCGAATAAAACTTCTAGAGAAGAATGAAAAGATGAAGCGTTTGTCATGTCTATTTAATGTGGTACGTTTTTCATTATCTTTTTTTTTACTTGACACTGTTGTAACAGAACAACGCACACCTCGTGTGATGTTCCGACAGTAGACCGCTGCTGAGTCTGTAATGATGACACTAATGTTATTGGAGAAGCTCTTTAGTGGTTACCGTCGGTTAGCCGTGAAGTCAAGTCGAGGTCACCGATGTCTGTGTGTAATGTAGTGAACGAGTGATGCAAGAATAGTTTAGGCTAGGTTAGGCCAAGTTGAATGTTACCTAGCCTGGAAGGAGAGGTAGGGGAGTCGTTCTCTCCCGAGGAGGGGCTGCCTACGGTGGACAGTCCGGGTGGGGCTGGACGGAGAAGACGGAACATCGTGGGGTTTTAGTCGGTACGAGCCCGACATCACCAGCCCCTGCACTAGAGGATATTACTTAGGTATTTTCCCATGTTGAAAAAGGGCGAGGTCGGGTGTTCGTGACCTGGAAAAGCTACTAACGAGCTTTTAATGTCAAGACATGGATGTCGTCATGCTATAATATTATAAAAACTATTAATATGCAACTCTAGACTTTATTTTGCAATATGAATTAAAGATGGCGGTGCATCAGAGGTAAGAGCATTGCCAGGGTACAGCAGGTTCGAATTCCGTGCGTGTCAGTAGATTTTTCAAATTGTTTATTCATTTAATAACTTCTAATATTCACGATAGTCGTGTGGTTGGTTAATTGGAATTCGCGCCAAGAGACCCGAGTTCGATCCTCAACCAACCTTTCCATAATAAGTTCATCATAATGTAAGTCCCGAAAATATAAAATAAAATAAATAAATATAAATATCTTCACGCAATTCCCAATACAGGGGTAGACAGAGGTCAAGTCTAGAAAATTAAGTCCTTTTGACCCACTTTCCACCGAAGATATTTTCGGGACAACATGACAGGTGGTGAGCCCGTCGTCGTCTTTATGTCCAAGCCAACGATGAAATTCGTACATAAGTTTTTTGAAAAACTCATTGGTACTGCCACCTGGGGATCGAACTCGGGTCTCTCGACTCGAATTCCGACCACCCAACAACTCGGCTATCGTGACTTATCTTACTTACCCGAAATACTTACCCGAAAATATGTTCGGTGAAAGGTGGGTCAAAGGGACTTAATTGTCTAGACTAGACCTCTGTCTACCCCTGTATTGGGAATTGCGTGAAGATATTTATTTATTATTTATTTTATAATTTATATGCTATAAAATCAATAAGACCGCCTTATTGTACTTTAGCTCTTAAGTTTTATTTTTATTTTATTTTTTCATGTTTATTGTCACGATAGCCGAGTTGTTGGGTGGTCGGAATTTCGAGTTGAGAGACCCGAGTTCGATCCCCAGGTGGCAGTACCAATGAGTCTTTCAAAAACTTATGTACGAATTTCATCGTTGGCTTGGACATAAAGACGGAGACGGGCTCACCACCTGTCATGTTGTCCCGAAAATATCTTCGGTGGAAAGTGGGTCAAAAGGACTTAATTTTCTAGACTTGACCTCTGTCTACCCCTGTATTGGGAATTGCGTGAACATATTTTATTTTTTTATGTTTATTGTGGTGTACAATAAAGTATATACATACCCACATTCTTACATACATACAATATACATAAATAGTACTATGAACATCATTTGATATGAACTGCCTACTTCAGGCGTAGCCTGGTGCCGACGCCCTTCAAAGAAAAAATTTTTAACCCGATTTAGGCTTGTGCAACGCTCTTCTGTATAGATATACTCTAAGTACGTAGGAACAACATCACATACTTTGCTTTGATCCCAAAGTAGACGGCTTAAGCCAACATCCAGAATCGAGATAATGTAGAAATAGTGGTTTGTAAATTAACCCGTTCGGGTATGTTACCCGGGATTTCAGAGCTGGCGAAACTATGAAAACCGATAAGCTTATTGGATGTCTCCAGTATTATTTTACCTGTATGACTTCTAAACACCGGTATAGTCGTTGGTCTGGACAATTTTCATTCCACTCGACCACTTTATCAGTTATGGAATTATCAGGTGAGCTCCACGATATCAGATCTGTAAAACCTAGTAAGGAAAATTATGTCTCCTCATGGCAACACTCTACAACACACTGGTACGATAGAAACTGGTTACTTAAACATTCGCCATTACCTGTCGCGGAACCGCCTCGCTTGTAGTCCAGTTCTTGAAGCCATGAAGCTAATAGCTTTGTTATTGTTATCTACCATTTTAGAAGCGGTGAGTTTGATTTATTTATCTTTAAGGGAGGCTTATGTTCAGCAGAGGACTTTTGATAGGCTGTTAAGAAGAAGAAGAATTCGTTTTTATTTCTTTATTTTAAGTTCAAAATCAAAAAAGTAGCAAGCACATTGAAAGCTCTTAAGTAAAAATCTACAACGGCTCGTATATCAAGACCTCCTAAAGAGAGACCTCCACGAGGTCTAGGCGTTTCAAGGAGGACTTGATTTACAAATATTTAACTGTAGAAAAAAGGAATAGAATTAATTCATTTCTCTTTTGTATGTCGTGTATAATATTATGTGTAATTATATATTGTGTATTGTATATTACAATGTTAATTAAATAAAAAGCTTACGTGCCCACTTAAACTCAACCAATTTAAGCCGGCAAAAGCTTAAATGAAAGTTCCAAAATGAGCTGCTTTCCTCTGTCAGAACAGGGTAGTTATACCTATATTAGATGAAGTCTATGAAAAAGTCAACGAAAGTGTATGGGAAGTAATTGCGTTTCTATATATGTTGAAAAGGGTAAAAATTAGGCGATTTCAAAAGCCTAAGCATTCTTTAGAGCTTACATTATTTTTAAGGTATGCATAAATAATATATCCATAAACATCATAATTATCACGAAAAAATAAGCAATTAAAAACGGCTAAACTAATCTAAACAATTGGTATATATTGACTTGTTTAACCTGTCGGAGGTCAGAGGAACCGCGAACTCATCCCACTCACCCTGTCTAAGAACCTTTTTTATTTAGACATGAGATTCATCGTTTTTAATATTTTAATTACACTATTAATTAAAATATTAAAAACGATCACGAAAGTTTCAATAAAAAATAAGCAAATCGCTAATAGGCCAGCTACATAGCTCGATGAACTGATTACCGTTGGTGGAAAAAGGTTTTCGAGTTGAAGAAGTGTAGAAAGATACCCTAAAAATAGCAATCTATTTTCTGCTAAGTGCGATCTGCTAAATGTTACGGGAAGTTGATGGATGCAGGTGGTTGAAGACCGTTATTTGTGGAAAATTTTAGCGGAGACCTACGTTCAGCAGTGGACTCTTTATAGCTGAAAAGAAGAAGCATATCGAATAGACAGAATGACTAAACAGACTCATATTTGTAAACTTAAAAAATGTATAAGAAATAATAGCGTTTATTTGCGTAAATATGTTTATTGCAAATATGTTAATGTTTGATGAATTTCAATATTTTACAACAAATTTGTGCATTGATGCCTTTCATTTTAGAAAAAGAATGATTTTAATCGGTTAGATTTCGATACGGATTCTTAATGATATTCTAAATCTTCGTTACGGACTAGAGTCTCTGATTGAAATTCCCATCACTCAAATGTTTTATAGTATCTGGATATGGATTATATCTGATATATGTCTATTATATATCTTTCGCTTCTATAATCTTTATACTACATATACAATAGAATTTTATTGGGATTCAATTTACGGCAAATATGTGGATGAAATTAAAAGAGTCCTAAAGAAAGTTCATAGATTATAAAATAAAAATAAATATCTTCACGCAATTTCCAACAGCCCTGTATTAATTGTCTAGATTAGACCTCTACCCCTATATACAGAGGTCTAGTCTAGATAATTAAGTCCTTCGACCCACCTTCCTCCGAAGATATTTTCAGACAACGTGTCAAGTGGTGAGCAAGTCGCCATCTTTATGTCCAAGCCAACAATATAATTCGTACATAAGTTTTTGAAAGACTCATTGGTACGAGCCTGCCACCTGGGGATCAATCTCGGGTCTCTTGACTTGAAATTCCGACCACCCAACTACTGTGCTATCGTGACTTTTCATATATATTCGAGTACATACAGACATACATATATTGTTCTAATCTCAAAGTAAGCAGCTTAAGCAACTGTATTATGAAATCAGAAACAAAGAAGGTGCTGTTGAACGACAAAAGTGCTGTCTACATTGTCCTAACTGGGAAGCGAACCGGGGACCTCGTAGCTGGCGACACCATGAAAACCGGCGTAGACATCACTCGTCAACGGGGGGTCGTCCGAGTGGTTGGGTTATCGGAAGTCAGTCATGAGGACAGTGGGTTTTTTGCATTGAAAAAACTTATGTATGATTTATATGGTTGGCTTGGACATAAAAGATGGCGACGGCCCTGTCACGTTGTCCCAAAAATGTCTTCGGTAAGTAGGTGGGTCGATAGGACTTAATCGTCTAGACCTCTGTCTACCCCTATATTGGGAATAGCGCGAAGATATTTATTTATTGATTTGTAGATAGGGCAACATGCTGGCCAGGATTGATTACGGTAACCTTTCTCCTATTTATTATAATGGAACATTAATTCCATTTTCTAATACCGTAGTTGATCTAGGCTTGCATTTGGATCAGTCGTTAAGCTGGGAACTTCAGGTTGCGGAAATAAGCAGAAAAGTCAATGCCACTTTACGTTCACTCTACCGCCTAAAAAATTTCCTTCCCTTTAAAACTAAGCTTTTGCTGGTTCAGTCCCTGGTATTGCCCATTATCGACTATGCCGATGTATGTTATCCAGATCTATCCCAAACACGTCTCGACAAACTGGAGCGCCTTCTCAACAACTGTATTAGATTTATTTTCGGTTTACGTAAATATGACCATATCTCCTCTTATCGTTCCAAGCTTAAATGGCTTCCCATTCGTCAAAGGCGTAGCTCCCGAATTCTGTTTCTGTTGTATTCTGTATTGACTAACTCTAATTCTCCTTCTTACCTAAGAAATAACTTTCAACATCTCCAATCTACTCATGACAGAGCACCTCGCTCCATAAACCAACATAGGATTCACATTCCTCAACATAATACAGGATACTTTAACTCCTCTTTTACGGTACAAGCTGCACTACTCTGGAACGCCCTACCTTTGAAGATAAAATCTGCTACGAATGCCTATTCGTTCAAGAGATTAGTTCGTGAGTATTATCTTAAGAATCATTTATATATATTTTTGTATATATTTATATGTTTATATTTTATATATATTATTTATGTATTTATGTATAATTATGTACGTTTAGTTTATATAATACATGTATGTATTTTTCCATAAAATATTTATTATTTATATGTATATATTTTTTATTAGGAGCATTAATCTATATTTTTCTTGTTAGCACCTGCCATCTACTTCTCACCATAACAAAGGTTGACTGGTAGGGAATGCCACCAGGCATTAAGTCCGCCCATTGTAGCCCTTAGTATAAGGTGTAACAATAAAGAATAAATAAAAAATAAATAAATATAAACATGTTAGAGTTATATGAGTACGCGGAAATAATGTATGAATTTGTTAATGTTGCGAGTGGTTACACGTACATTTTCACTTACTTACTTACTATCTTCACGCACAATACCTGACGGGGTAACCAGAGAGAAGAGATCGCCAAACGTCGCGATCCTTACGATCAAGACTAGGATCCACACGATCCTTGTCTTTCGCTTCTTTCTGATTCATCATCTTCTTCATACATGCACGTCAAGGTATCCGAGTACTCTTGACCCTCCCCTTACATTACATACATTTTTCATATACTATATTGGATTATTGCTTCCGTTTGTTATCCCAAATAAAGAGAAAGAAAGTCACGATAACCGAAACGAAAGTCGTTGGGGGATCGGAATTTAAATCGAGAGAGTCGAGTTCGATCCCAGTTAGTAGGGTCGTACCGAAGAGTTCTTTCAATAATTATGTACGATTTATATCGTTAGTTAGGATATAAAGACGGCAACAGGCTCACCGCCTGCCACGTTGAACCAAAAAATTTCTTCGTTGAAAATTGAAAGGAGGAAGTTTAATTGCCTGGACTTTCGTCTCTCCCAGTATTGGGTATAGAGTGAAGATATGTTTTAAGAGAAAAGACATTTTATTGTATTTTTTAATCACAGATCTGTGATAGTACGGATGATGGAAAAGCTCCAAGAACACTACTCAATGATGGAAACACAATGCCTATCTTTGGACTTGGCACGTTCTTGGGTTTTGACGAGGTGAGCAAAAATTTGTGTATCACACCAAATTTATTCCATATTTTTTTAATATAATATACACACTGACACAATTAACACATAACGTTCTGCTTACTTCCTCATCAGCCACAATAATGGGTGGTGTTAAATCTGACAATTTAAGTTGATTTAAACTAAGGTACTATTAATACGACAAAATAACTTTTACTAATAAAATTTAAAATTTATAAAATATTTAACCTTTTATATAAGAATATTTCTCGTCAGACCAAGCTCGAAGAAATACCAATATCAGTATTAGCGGGAAACAAACAATTCGATGTAAAAATTCTGTGTAATTTTTTTTTATTAAAGTTCTAAGTTACATAACCGGCCAGTCTCTTATGAAAAGTTAAAAAATAGGTTTTTTTGTGTGCCGGAGTGTGTATCACAGAATATTTATCTGGTTATATTCGTTCACTTATTTAATTAGTGTTGTACCCAAAAACAAATCCTTTTATATCCCTTTCAGAACGGACAGAAAGAAGTTAAAGAGAAGGAAGTGGAGCTGCCTGTGACTTGGGCTCTTAACTCAGGATATAGGTAAGTTTCTAAGGTCTTCAGTCCTTCAGAATAAATTCCTAATAACACTCCCAAAACTAACAATAAATTAATTTAAAAAATGATTTACTTTCCCCTTAATTTTTTATTTAAATTTCATGTATTACTTTTTATTTATATTTATTAAAAATTTACTTTATTATGCTTATTTGACGACGTCTCGGGTCGAGTTGCTTATACATAGTTTTTCAAGGTGTTGCCAGCTCTGAGGAATGGGTTCGGTTCCCGGTCAATATAGAAATTTTTTTTTCAAAATTTTCTCGGGTCTGGGTGTTTGTGGTACCTTTATTGTTTTGTACCCGTTTCAAAACTCGACACGCGAGGTCGTCGCCTTGGTAACATAAATAAGCAAAGAAAAAACGACAATAACTGGTACTTTAAAAGGAAAGGAAATTAAATAGTAATTTAGTTTTAAAGATAGAAAGAGAATTACATTCTTTAATATATTCAAGTTTAACAATGATGTCTTTTAATTTAACCATACAATAAAATGCCGTAACATTCTTAAATTAAGAAAGAGATTTGAAATTTCAACTGACGCTTGTAGCCTCCCGCCCGCCATCCCTCTTAAATTTAATATACAACTATATGTTGTAATGTGGTATCGGTGTAATATTTTTTCTCGCTCTTCTGTCCATGGCTAGAAGGCGACTATGGGAAAAGTCTTCACGAAGGCAATGTTACCAACAAAAAGCGGGATCATCACCATAATATCCCCATCACCTACAACTATGTCGCATGCTGACTTCCTCTCAATGTGCTCGCACGTTCAGCGCAAAATTCGGTTACGTCAGTCACCTGCGAGCACACGAACGTCACTCGCAATAGTAATACATCCAAAGTCGCTGTGGCCGAAATCGGTCGACATAGTATGAATATATATATATATATATATATATATATATATATATATATATATATATATATATATATATATATATATATATATATATATATATATATATATATATATATATATATATATATATATATATATATATATATATATATACTTATACATAAACTGCACTAAAAAATATTACAGAATGATAGACACAGCATCAACATATCATAATGAGGAGCAAGTTGGTTCAGGTGTTAGAAAGTCATCGGTGCCACGAGAGAACGTCTTCATCGTAACTAAAGTAAGATTAATTTGAAACACAAAAAGCTTTTATACGATAAATACAATAGTTATTTGTGTAATAAGAGAGCAAAGTTGTTTTTTGTTTTTTGTTTGAGCAAGCGAAGGATTCCATGATTGATACACGAGCGTAGGTTCAACAGTTTTTTTTCATCAAACAACTAATATTTTTTTCGACAATAAATAATATAAATAAATACAACATGGATAGACACAACATCACGTACACTAAACTGATCACAAATTAAGTAACTTAAATACTAGTGTTATGGAATCAGACACATCGAAGTTACCATAAACAATATATTTAAATAATTATATCTAATGTAATTTGCAAAGTTTTTAAACAGATTAAATATTTATATTAATCATTAAATCATTAAATTACTGCCTCAAAATGTTTAATGATTATGCATTACATATTCGAGAGATTATTTTTAAAAACTAGTCAATAATAACAGTAATAAAGTTTATTTCGTTGAATAATTGTTTACTTTTCAAGGACAGCGATCGAAGTCAAAAGTAAATTAAGTAAAAAACGCCTGTGACAGGGGACTTCCCTCTTCCATAGCTTATAATAGTTTAACTTAGTCACGATAGCCGAGTGGTTGGGAGATTGGAATTCGAGTCAAGAGCTCCAAGTTCGAATCCCAGGTAGCAGGTCCCAGGTAACCTATGAGTTTTTCAAAAACTTATGTACCTACGATTTATATTGTTAGCTTAACATGGATATAAAGACTGCGACAGGCTCACCACCTGTCACGTTGTTGTGGAATATGTGCAATACAATAACTTATATTGCACATATAAGTTATTATATTGCACACTCTTACCGTGGCAACGCTCTTGCCTCCTAGCCACCGTGTCTTACACGCATCAGTACAGTACAGCAAGTACAGCGTTGCCACGGTTCGGCAGAGGGCGCGGGTTCGAATCTCGCCCGTGTCAGTTGCAATTTTAAAAACATTTTATTTATTTAATTTTATTACTTAATTGTTATAATAACTTAATTTTAACATTTTGGTTTCAGCTAGGTTTAAATGAACAAAGACATGTTGTAGAGTCGCTACGCGCCTCGCTGGCCCGCCTGAACATGTCCTACGTGGATCTATACCTCATTCATTTCCCTGTAGCTTTAAAGGTATGGTCAAGAAAACAAATCAAATCATTAATCAAATACCAAGTCACAATAGCCGAGTGGTAGGGTGATCGGAATTTGGGTCAAGGCTCTGGTCAGTTGGATCCCCAGGCTGGGTAGGGACTTTCAAAAAACTTATAAAAGAATAAAATATAATATATAACTGGCTAAAATTTTGGTTAATGAAAGAAACCTTTTCGAATGTGGTGAACGCCTCCTAGCTATTTCTAGGAAAATATATCTTTATTTTGTATCGCAAAAACAAAAAAGTTTGGAGTTTCTTGCGCCGGTTTCTTCTCTGTTACAATATTAATAACTATCGACAGCGAATGTATATTCTTATATAGATGAATTTTGGTCACGCATTCCTTCATGTTAGATGGTCAGATATTTACCAATTTTTACATACTCGTAAAAAAACAACATGGAAGAATTTTGAGATGAGAATTTTCGACTCTCTCCGTGTCTCTCGACTCGAATTCCGATCAGCCAACCACTAAAACACTTAACTAATATTATTGCCATTTACAATAAAAGAGTTTTATGTTTGTTTGTGTAACGAACAAAAAAATATCTTCACGCCAATCCCAACACTAGGGCAGAGAGAGGTCTAGGCAATTAAGCCCTTTCGATTCACCTTCCAAAAAAGACATTTTATGGCACAACGTAACAGGTGGTGAGCCGGTCGCCATCTTAATGTCCAAGCCAAGAATATTTAAATCGTACTTAAGTATTTTTTTAAACCTAACGAGCCTACGAGCCTAATAACTGGGGATCGAAATCGGGCAGAGACCAGGCGCCAGTTCTGTTCGCCCAACTACTCGGCAATCGTGACACGAATATCGACGTGATTCATGTTCCATACATACAACCATACAATCAGCATGCTATATAATACTATTTAATTCTACAGTCAGACCACAGCGGGTTCGATGTTGTGGATTATTTGGACACGTGGAAGAGTATGGAGGAGGCGAAGAGACTCGGGCTGTCCAAGTCCATCGGCATCTCCAACTTTAACATTAGTCAGATCGATCGTCTCATAGACAATTGCGAGATCAAGCCTGCCGTATTGCAAGTGGAAGTGAGTTATTAGATAATTGAGAAATTAAAAAAAATCATGAGACTGTCGAAGTTTGAACCCGCGACACCCGCCCTAAGGTATTTTTTTCCTGACCCAACGTATCTCACTCACATTAGTAGAGACTTTAAGCATCTCTTCCGTACGCCTCTTACGGGCTTTGCCAACATATTAAAAATTATATTTAAAAAATATATATCTTCACGCAATTCCCAATACAGGGGTAGACAGAGGTCTAGTCTAGAACATTTAAGTCCCTTCGACCCACCTTCCACCGAAGATATTTTCGGGACAACGTGACAGGTGGTGAGCCCGTCGCCGTCTTTATGTCCAAGCCAACGATATAATTTGTACATAGGTTTTTAGAAAAACCCATTGGTACGGCCACTTGAGGATCGAACTTGAGTCTCTTGACTCGAAATCTCGACCACCCAACCACTTGGCTATCGTGACTTACCATTTATATTTGTATAATTATGTGTATGCTCATAACGTTACAGTTATAAATACATTTACACTATTCAATATAGTCGAAAGACTTTTAATGATTGGGCAACAGCAGGAATTCACCGAAGTAGGCGAAGATTGTATGAACTTTACAGCGAAAGGTCATACAATCATTGCGAGACTTTTAAGGATTATATTAGAAATTTTTCAAAAATTTTTAAAAAAAGTCTGTTTTGCAACCAAGTCATTACACTTAAGCAATAAAATTAAAAATGCTTCTAATAAAGTAGAAATGACTTGGAATATTATTAATAGTGAAACGGGGAAGAATATATCACGAAGTTCTGACTACCAACTTAATATTGATAATAAAGTTATAAATACTAATCATGAGGGAGCTAAAGTTCTTGAGAATTTTTTTAGTGAAATTCCAATTTTGACTACACAGTCGTTAAATTCTTCTTCTGTTGTTGCCGAGACGTTACTTAAGGAAAATGTAAGAGCTTGCACCTCAACCTTTAAGTTTGAGGCTGTTAGTTCAAAAGATATTGTGAGAATGTTTAACACAATTGAATTTATAATTGTATTGTATGTATTATTAAAATATGTATAATTAAAATAACAACGGCGGATCTATGGAGAATGTCCGTTGAAGTAATTGCTTCTATAATAGATTTGATTGCACCTCATTTGTCCATAATATTTAATAGTAATGTAGAGCCTGGTGTATTTCCTGATCTCATGAAGTAAAGTAAAGTAATACCTTTATTTAAATCTGGTAGTACTTCGGATCCCACTAACTTTAGACCTATTTCGGTACTACCAACACTTAGTAAAATTTTTGGAAAAATTATTCCATCTCAACTGTTAAGATATTTTAATTTAAACAAACTATTACACTGTAATCAGTTTGGTTTTACAAGGGGTTGCTCAACAACCAATGCTGGTGTTGAGCTAATTAAGCATATATGTGAAGCTTGGGAGAGATCACTGGATGCTTTGGGTGTCTTTGTGATCTCTCTAAGGCTTTTGATTGCGTTCATCATGAAACAGTTGTCAGGAAATTACACCATTACGGTATCAGAAATACGACTCTTGACCTAATTAGGTCTTATTTATCTAAAAGAATTCAGAGAGTGGCAAGCAATGGTGCGTATTCCTCTGGATCGACGGTAGCTATGGGCGTACAGCAGGGCTCGATTCTCGGTCCATTTCTTTTTCTCATTTATATTAATGATTTACCTTCCTTACTAGGGAATAAACACGATATAGTATTATTTGCTGATGATACCTCTGTAACTATGTATAGGCATCTGCCTAGTCTAGATAATTAAGCCCCTTGGACCCACCTTCCACCGAAGATATTTTCGGGACATCGTGACAGGTGGTGAGCCCGTCGCCGTCGTTATGTCCAAGCCAATGATATTACTCGTACATAAGTTTTTGAAAAACCCATTGGTACGAGCCTGCCGCCTGGGGATCGAACTCGGGTCTTTTGACTCGAAATTCCGAACACCCAACCACTCGGCTATCGTGACTCTACAGATTACAGTTGATTAATAAATGTTGAATTGTTCATGCTGATAGATGCTACGAGATAACAGTCATTGCTGATTACATACGGACAGACGCTCGGCACCAGTGTCTGATTTCTAAAAGACTCTAAAAGTACACAGCAGGGATATTATGCATGTTTGCATTCGCATATGCGAATTATTCGCTACATTTCAGATATTCGTAACAATCAAACAAAGCTAATGTTAAACAAACGCGAGTGTATGAAGCCAGACTACTGTTTTAAAATGTGCCCCTTTTGTACTTATTTTGACATGATACATGTATTTATTTTGACTGTCAGTAACCTATAAACAAATAAAAATAGTTTCTTAGAATTCTGAAATATGAGTAAAAAAAGAGATGAAGAGTAAAAAAATTATTGCTGCCGTCAGCGGTTTTTCCGAACCGATACGACTTAGGGGCCTTCAAAAAAAGGGCCTATACCCGTCTCCACGCATCTGCTACTCCTCCGGTATTGCAGGTGTTCATGGGCGGCGGTAATCACTTACCATTACGTGAGTCACCTGCTCATTTGGCTCCCTATTATAAGAGTAGAGATTGTCGATACATTTTGCGAAATGTTGCCACTTAATAATTACACAAATTGTGGTGGCCTTTCGACCACTGCAGGTACGCCACTAGTTCATATAATTAGTAGCTAGCTAACTATATATTGTTAAAACGATGATATTTAAATGTACTTAAGCTTTTAGAAGCGTTATAAATATGTTATATTTACAGTGTTATATGTTATATTACAGTAGAGCCACGCATCAGCTTTAGTTGTTGTATGAATGGGCCGGCTCGACCGGGGAAGTACCACGATCTCACAGAATACCGGCGTGAAGTAGAAGTCTAAGAAACTTCTGCGTTTCGTCTGGTGAGTGCAGGTAACCGCAGGTCCACACACCCCTCCGCCATTTTGGGGGGGGGGGGCACTCTAAGGCATCTGCTATGCCTCTGGTATTGCGGGTGTTCATGGGCACCTGCTCGTTTGCCTCCCTTTGCTATAAAAAAAATGAGTCCTGAAAATGAATGTATTATAAATAAATATATAGGGGCAATAAAATGCGTTGCTCTGATCCCAAAAAAGAAGTGGCTAAACCACTTGTGTTATGAAGTTTGTCGTCCGGGAATTTAACCAGGAACCTCAGAACTGGCAACACCTTGAAAACCGGGGTGTTCGCTACTCAGCCACATAGAAGTATTAAATATTTTTTTTTAATAATGTGTAATAATTTTAGGTGAATCTAAACCTGGCACAACATAAACTGCTAGAACGTGCCAAGAAGGATGATATCAGGGTTATGGCATACTCGCCTTTCGGATCGTTATTCAGCAAGAGCGATGCACCACCACCACCACGAAAGGATCACCCTGTCCTGGTACAATTAGCCAACAAATACAAAAAGACCACACCACAAATTGTTCTACGTTATCTCGTAAGTAAATATTGTGTCGCTAAAGGTGTGTGTGTGTGTGTGTGTGTGTGTGTGTGTGTGTGTGTGTGTGTGTGTGAAAAGGTGTGTGGGTGTGATGAAAAAAAATTCACAAAAACCAGACAAATTACGGTTTATCTTTACCTTAAGAGCATTGTATAAGTCCACTGCAAGGTATAATGAATAAACAATTAAGTCCTTTCGACCCACCATCCACCGAAAATATTTTTGGGACTAAGCAGCCTTGGTACGTGCCTACCACCTGGTCGAGCTCGGGTCTATTGTCTCGGATTCCGATTACCCAAGCACTCGGCTAAATAAAATAATAAATAAATACATACATAGATATAGGCAACGTCACATATTGCTGATCCCAAAGTAAGTGGGTTAAGCACGCGTGGTATGTAATCAGAAACAAAAAAGATGCCACAAACACCCAGACCGGAGAAAAAGTGTGTTCTTCACTGACCGATCGGGCATCGATCCCGGGACCTCAGAGCTGACCATGAAAACCGGTGTCCACCACCCATTCACCTAGGTCGAAAATTGAAATGCACATGTTTATTTTAAAGGTTCAATACGGCGTTATTCCAATCCCTAAGTCGATCCACAAGGAGCGTCTTGAGGAAAACATTGATATCTTCGATTTTGAGCTAACAACTGAAGAGATGCGGAAATTAGGTAAGTTAACAGCCGTGACTTTACCTTACTTACCTAACGACCTAAACTTCTTACCTAACTGCAAGTCATCGCCTGTCTCCTAAGGTCCAATTTACGGTAATAGATACGCTTAGTAAGAAGTAGGCGATGTACCAGGCAGTCCTCCCAGACCAGAGATAATGTGGCAATCGTGGTAATGTAAATTGATCCATCCGGAATGCAAACCCGCAACGTCAGAGCTGGCGACACCATGAACAAGATACTCCGCTCGTCCACGGAATTCGACTTGTTTATATTTCCGCTTGGTATGGTTAAACGGCGGTAAGGAAAGCGATGGCATATTCTTATACCGTAACTCTTATACCATCTCAATAAAACACTATATATAAACACAATGGTATGTTTCAGCGGCATTCAACAAGGATTACCGGATCGTATGGCCCAGCTTCTGGCAGGACCACCCGTACTACCCATTTGAGAGGAAGGAAATGGCTGATCCAGATATTTTTAAGTCCGGTTTGAAAGAATAAACTGCGTAAAATAAAAAAATAGCCAATTTAATAAAAAAAAGAAAACTTTAAAGACCCTTATTTGTTTTTATGTTAACCATAAACAACAGCATGACGGCCTATGGTTTTCGGGAGAGTTTGCCCTAATCGCCATGCTTGGCATTTGGACTAACTATCGCAGTACTAGACACCTTGCACCTTGGACGCTGCTACCTGTCACCAGTCTGCTGAAATTTGGACCAGCAGTTTTCTAAATGGTTATCCCGCCATCTGTCGACAGCATTTAAAAGACTTTGCCCATAATCACCTATTACGACTGCCACGAGAAGAAAAGGGATGGAATTATTCTTACATCGTTACCACACGGGAGAGTCGGTATCAATTTTACATAGACAATTTATACATGATGAAATCAACCGTTGGTTACTTTGTATTATTGAAAACTCCCTCTTTTCGATCGACTTCACAAAAAGGAGGAGGAGTTTTTTTTCTCGTCAAATGTAAATCGATTTAGAAAATTCTTGTTTGTTTAAAACTTCCTGTTTAGTTCCATTGTCACCACTACGTGATCTGATAATGGAATCCCAAGAAAATTTAAATAAAATTTAATAGGTGGTAGAGCCACGCTTCAACTTTTGTTGATGCATGAATGGGCGGGCTCGACCGGGGAAGTACCACGAGCTGACAGAATATCGGCGTAAAGTAGAAGTCTAACAAACTTCTGCGTTTCGTCTGGTGAGTGCAGGTAACCGGAGGCCCACACACCCCCTCCCCCAATTCAGGGCAGGGGGGCACTCTAAGGGAGGCAACGCATCTGCTATGCTTCTGGTATTGCGGGTGTTCATGGGCGGCGGTAATCACTTACCATCACGTGAGCCACCTGCTCGTTTGCCTCCTTTTTCTATAAAAAAAAAGGTATTTCGAGATTTTACCCCTTCGTGATGGAATTAAGTTGTTTGTTATTTTTTATTATACAATTTTATTGATTTTTAAGCAAATATGCTTTTTGCTGAACTTTTTATGAAATTAATTAAAGAGAAATAGTTAAAATTTCAACTGCCACGGGCGGGCCTCGATCCCGCGAACTTCGCCGATCCGTGGCGACGCTCTTATCTCCGAGCCACCGTTACACGCGTCAGTTGAAATTTTAAATCTCTTTTATTACTTATGCATTGTTTTTTTATTTATTTTTTGATGTTTGTTATTTGTTTTGTTTGTTTGAAATATTTTTGGCCTTTTGGAGGATGACATTTTGGAGGATAACACTTTTAAGGCCTATTTAAGAACGGATAGTTCAAAAGTAGATTTAGACAAGCTGTTAAGAAAAAAACGCTGTAACCCTTATCCTGAAAGGTTAAGGTCTCTACCAAACAGGCTACCGGATCATCGAATCCAGGTCATTTATGATAAAAAGGACAAAAATTATTCTAAACATGAAAGTTGTCAATACGATTTATATTATCAATCTTTGAACTCAATTTCTTATTATTGTAAAAAAATAAGATTACACGGATTAATTTTAAACAATGACAAAATAAAAATCTGATACTGCTTTTGATTGCATGTCAGATCGAATGATAACATCTCCTTTTTTTTAATACTTTTATCAATAAAAAATACTTATATTTCACAATCCATTTTATTACAACGAATTAAGGGCAATCGGCGATTAAAAAACAACTTTGTACATGGTTTAATTTTATTTTAATATAATTATAATACCATAAATTTAAATTATATTATCTGAGGTAACAATACTTTTTGGTCAACTTTCATCTTATAAAGAATCACAAAAAAATCGATTTTATCGATTACAATCGAATATAAATCAATGATTCCGCGAAATCTCTGTGCCAAGTCGACCAAATATTTTAAACATATTTAATGTGCACTTAATTATTATAAAATAATCCTATATATTGATGATTATCAGTGAAGATTTAAGTAGTTCGAGATTGCTCCTTATTGTGTTAAAGTTGTAAACATTATTCGGAAGACCAAGAATTTAAAATAAAAAAAAATACAAATAAATTAATTTATATATGTTAAATAATTATTCTGCCCGCAGAACATTATGTAAATTACACAATTAACGTCTAAATAAATAAATTTTTAAAGCTCATAATAGTATAATATATAAAATAAAAAAAATCTTAAAATTTTACCGCCCTGATTTAAACTGAAGTTTGAAATAGAACTATAACGATATTTGTTACAAATTTAATAAATGCACAGTTATGAAAATATAAAGAAAAAGTCACACGAATACTTTAAACATTTTTTAAGATTTTCCTGGGCTTAGGGTTGCCACATACAATACATACAAAGATCAAAGATTGATCAAAGAGTATGCAATAAAATCTCAATCTTCCGAATTCAAATCGATCTACTTGACAGCGATGAATTCGCTTTTCAGTTCGTCTTCCTGTTCCACCATGCACTTTACATTAGCCTCGAAATCGCACTGCTGCGTCAAAGCGTTGAAGTAAAGTCCGTCAGTACAGTAAGCAACCTGCGGCACGCCATTCATGCAACGCCAGAAACGTTGGCAATCGCCTCTGTAATAAATGACATAAAACAACTTTAATAAAAATGGCAAGGTTTTGAAAGATGATCTTATTACTAAAATGAATAAGGGCGCGCCTGTATAGTTTGGGCAGGTTAAGCGAATGAAGACCGAATAGTGAAGAAAATGTATAGTGCGAAAATTGATATTAAAAGTCGAGGTAGGCCGAGATGAACTTTCGAAAACCACATCAGCAAATCGCTCGAAGAGGGGTGAACACATACATTGTTCTGATCCCAAAGTAAGCAGCTAATCGATGGATTGGGTAGGCTAAGCGAATGAGTGAAGACCGAATAGTGAAGAAAATGTATAGTGCGAAAGTTGATATTAAAAGTCGAGGTAGGCCGAGATGAACTTTCGAAAACCACATCAGCAAATGGCTCGAAGAGGGGTGAACACACACGTTGTTCCCAAAGTAAGCAGCTGAAGCACTTGTATAGCACAAGTGCTATACAAGTGCTTTAGCTGCTAGAGTCGGAAACAATGAGGGCACCATTGACCCGACCGGGAATTGAACCCGGAACCTCACAGATGGTGACACCTTGAAAACCGGTGCAGCACTCGTCTACGATGGTCATCAAATAGAAATGATAGAAGAAAAGACAGAATCTGTCTGGATTAAAACTTCCACTCACTTATATGGCACCTGTCTTGACGCGGAGTCAGCGCGGAAGCAGTTGAGGATTATGTTGTGGCCGCTAGGTCTTGCGGGGGTCTCCAGTGACATCGGTCTCACTGCGTTTAACACCGTATCAGCTGTCAGACTGAGAACTGAACCTGGGATAGAATTTGTTTTTCATTATTAATGTAATGAAATAGTCCATCTAACTCATTCGTCCCTTTTATATATATCGCCCCATTCCTGAGCGTGTGACTGTGTCGTCAATCTCCACTATGATACCGAGGACGCGTAGCGTACACACTGGTTTTCATGGCGTCACCAGCTCTTAGGTCTCTGGTCGAATTCCCGGTCGGGTCAATATAGTTACCACTTTTTCAACATTTTCTCGGGTAGAGGTGTTTGAGGTACCTTTTTGATTCCATGATACAAGTGCCTCTGCTACTTACATTGCGATCAGAGCAATGTATGTGATGTATGTATTCATTATTTATTTAATGATATTTCAAAATCATCGTGCCTTTATTTATAATATCATAGTATAGTACTGTTTAGAAGTAACGATAACCGAGTAGTTGGGTGGTCGGAATTTCGAGTCAAGAGATTCGAGTACGATCCCCAGGTGGCAGGCTCGTACCAATGGGTTTATCAGAAACTTTGAACGAATTATGTCGTTGGCTTGGACATAAAAGACGGCGTCGGGCTTACCACCTGTCACGTTGTCCCAAAAATATCTTCAGTGGAAGGTCGGTTGAAGGGAATTTAGACTAGACTTCTACTGAGTACAGAGAATTGCGAGAAGATATTTATTTTATTGTATAGTACATGATCAACAGACTACGCGTAGCATGAAAGGAAACTAAGAAGCGGATGATAAAGTTCTATTGTAAGAATATAGAATTACTTGTAAAAATCTATTTTATGAAATGTAATATATATTTAGATATTTTATGGAATAGAATTATGGAAGGATTTTCTTTCTTTTTCCGGTGGGTGTCGTAATAAGTGACATGGAGAAAGCCTTGAATATCATAATGGGTACCGAAAGAAGGCGGAATAACCATAACTGGTAACAGGCGTCCTTAACCTTACATCCCACAGAGAACTTTAATGGGCCGTTCTGTTTTGTATGTAAGACCATCTTTTGTACGTGAATAGACAAATAGAACCAGTTCAATCAACTCACCATCAGAGGCTTTGTCAGCGTTGTCGGAGAGCCAGTCGAACACCTCTTCACCTGAACCCTCCACGTCATTGTCGTCCGGTACATCACGGAGTATGCAATTGGTGTCTCTTGGCCAATTGCACACCTAAAAATATAAATAATCAATTGGTAAAATATATTTTTTATCTGTATAGTAATCTGTCGGTATCTGTTAAGGCGGTAAGGTACATGTTAAGTGAGGTCACTTTTAAATGTGTTTTTTTCTTGTCTCAATTAGCTCTTGTATTAATTATTTTACAGCATGCTGTAAAGCATACGAAACGACAGGAAATAAAAATATTTTGTAAAAATTAATGTTTTAAATTGATACTCAAATGAGATTTCTTTCCATGCATTTCTAGTGTTTTCATATCTTTATTTTGTTGATTGGTAATCTATACTAGAGTATACATTCTCTTTTGATGTCAACTCTGATCTGTTTGGTTCATGTATTATATTTGAATGACTTTAAATTAGGAATTTTAGTTTTATTTGTTCCGATTGAATTGTGTCATATTTGTTTATTCTTTGAAAATTGCTTGAATAAGTATCATGTCTAGTTATCTGACATAAATTTTGTATTTTATATACATTTCACAACGATTATGTTTCATCAAAAATAAATTCTAAATGTTTAAGTTAAAATAAATAGTTTTCTAATCAGTCCTTAAGTGTCTTTTTGGCCTGAAAGTGATCCCTTTGGCCACATCTACCATTCAACATATTCGTACTTTCAATTTTACGGAGAAGCACTAGACTTGTTGTTTATATATAGGAAACACACCTGTAGCTCGAAATCAAAGTAAAGTCCACCCGGGCACACGAACTGCACTTCCTCCCCGTGCGCACACATGAAGAACTTAGTGCAGTCAGTGTAGTGAGGCAGGAGGAGGAATATCTGAAATAGAATATTAAATACAATATAATAAGTCACGACAGCCGAACGGTTGGGTGGTCGGAATTTCGAGTCGAGAGACCCGAGTTATCTCCAGGTGGCCGGCTCGTAACAATGGGTTTTTCAAAAACTTATGTACGTTGTATGTCGTTGGCTTGGACATAAAGATGGCAACGGGCTCGCCGCCTGTTACGTTGTCCCGTAAATATCTTCGGTGGAAGGTGGGTCAAAGGGACTTAATTGTGTAGACTGGACCTCTGTTTACCCCTGTATTGGGAATTGCGCGAAGATATTTTTTTTTGCTTTGACAACTCCGTAGACGGATTAACGTAGAAAACTAGTCTTCTACATTGTCTGGGGTTTGTGAGTGGTACCCTGGTTGTTTCCGATTCCGTAACACAAAACTTCTTACTTTGAGATCAATGCAATGTATGTGATGTGGTCCCTCTATGTATATCTATATGTATGTATGTATGTTAACAGTTTTGACGTACAACAACACACGAGAAAATCATAAATGAAACAATTTTATCTTGTGCGGGAATTAAACCCGTGATTCTTGCATAGAATATCATACCATATTTTTAATAGAATAGAATAAATACATACGTAGATAGGGACAAGGCCACAGACATGCTCTGATCCCAAAGTAAGCGGCTTGAGCACGTTTATGGAATCAGAAACAACGAAGGTATCACAAACACCCAGACACGAGAAAATATAGAAAAAGTGTTTTTATTGACCCTACCGGGAATCGAACCCGGGACTTCAGAGCCGGCGATATAATGATAATCGGTGTGTGCGAGACTCGTCCACAGATTTAATATTAAAGTAATCATTTTTATTCCCGAAAATATCTTCGGTGGAAGGTGGATCAAAGGGACTTAATTGTCTAGACTATAAGGGTATTGGGAACTGAGTGAAAATATTTATTTATTTATTTTATTGTTTAGTTCAAAACTGAACCTGCATCTTTTTTAGTGAGTAAATTTTCGTAGGAGTGGTGTTTAATAATTGGTTTGTTTGTTTGTCGGGCTTTCCCGTAAGAATATAATAAGAACTCACCTGTCCTTGTGGGTCACATGACAGCGTGTTAGGGTCCACACCTTCAAAAGGCTTGTACACCACTATGTCGGACGACGCATTGGCGGGTTTGGGCGTGGTAGTGGTGGCGTTGACGCTGGGCTTGATCGTTGTCGTCGTGGTGGTGGTGACATTAGTGCTAGGTTTGATAGTTGTCGTAGTGGTGGTATTGGTATCTCCAGCTACAGCAGATCCCAATACGAGAAGCAAGGCCACAAGCTTTCCTGTGTACAAAGAATAATAGTTACAAAGAATAGTCGCGATTGTCTATTATTTGGGTGATATTCAATTGAATCAAATTCTGTCTGATCTAAATTTCAAAACAAAAGAATACTTTTTAATGGCTAATCATTAAAAAGTATTAGAAATGTTTAAAAAAATACTTTTGTAATTTTTTTATTATTAAAGTATAGATGAATACATTATTCATTGGTTACAATAACCTATAATAATTGTAATCGTGGAAAAAGTCACGATAGCGGAGTGGTTGGGTGATCGGAATCCGAGTGGAGAGACCTGAGTTCGATCCCCTGGCGTTAGGCGTGTACCAATGGGTTTTTCAAAACTTAAGTGCGATTTATATCGTTATCTTGGTACTTAAACTAAATGCATTACCTATTAAAGGTGAATACCACATGCAATAATGATAATTATCTTAAAAATAATAAAGATACTAAAAATCGTTAACAAGCTAATTTAATATAAAAACAATATGACGAAAAATATGATTAGTGAAATAAAGAACAAAGCTTAAAATTTAATGTCGTAAGTATGGAAACAATCTTAATATTAATTTGCGACGAAACTTTGGCAACGAGTCAAAAATGGGTCTAGATCAAAACTATGTTCGTTACATAACTTACACATGCGGGATAAAGGAGAGTTCACGCCTAAAACTGTTCTGCGTAATGGTTGTACAAAAGGAACAATAGGTTTTCGGGGATATTTATAGGGAACCCTAAAATTTATCTTTGATAGTAAAGACGGAGTATCATAAGTATTTGAAAGGGTTTTATGAAAATATAATAAATCTAATAAGTGTCTACGTTTATCAAATGGTTGTATCTGAAAAAAATTGACTTGAGCCCGTGGCCGACTTTAATTTCCAAGCCAACGCTATAGAACCGCACATAGATATGAAAATCCATCCATTGGTACGAGCCTGCCAACTGGGGATCGAACTCGGGTCTTTTGACTCGAATTCCGATTACCCAATCATTCGGCTGTCATGACTTCTTGGCTATGATTCGACGAAGAATATATTCGCAATCCCATTTAGAATTAGATCCCGCTAATAAAAACGGGAGGAAATGGGATCTCTTCGTAAATTGTGCGTTGTTAGTTTAACCGAGCCAAACGAAACGAAGAGATTTGTAATACAGTAAGTTAGAAAGATGATGTTTTCACTAAAATTGATAAAGGCTTGCCTCGTGGTTTGGATACGTTAAACGATGGAGAAAAGACCGAATCAGAATACTCGGATGATAAAATTTTATGTACGAAGAATATTAATTAATTCATGTATGAAGATGAAGAAAATTTATGAATTTAAAGGCAGCGAAAGAGGTATGAAAGGATCATGAAACTTGATACCAATGGGTTTTTCAAAAACTTATGTACGTTGTAGGTCGTTGGCTTGGACATGAAGACGGCGACGGGCTCACCACCTGTCACGTTGTAACGAAAATATCTTCGGTGGAAGGTGGGTCAAAGGGACTTAATTGTCTAGACTAGACCTCGGTCTACCCCTGTATTGGGAATTGCGTGAAGATATTTATTTTATATTTATTTATTTATAAAATTAACCTAGTACGGCTACGGTTTGTGCTATGAGATACTGAAGAGTACCACTGTACACAGGGCATAGACGACGTCACGCTTTTTAATTAAGATATTTATGGTTTTACCTTGGTCACTTCTTACGACAACCACACGAACAAAGGGTGTAATCTAACATCGAATTATCTGATGTTTAGACTTAAACTTTATAGAAATAAATAATTATTATTATACAGACTCACCAACATTGTCTCAAATAGGCTTCAATGAAGTGGTTTGAAAATACTTATATATCTATACCTCTTTTTACGTTTATAAAGAGAAACTATTTACACATATATTACCTTTAACGTGAAAGGTCAGATTGAAAAAAAAACCGTGGAAATTCGTGCTCCTGTATTTACTGCACAAGTTGTAAAGACAACTTTGGTATCAAATATCGGTTTTTTTTTAAATCCATGTAATCTTTTTATTAAAAAATAATTTATTAATAAATATCTTCACGCCATTCCCAATACAGGGGTAGACAGAGGTCCAGTCTAGACAATGAAGTTCTTAAACTTTTGGCGCGCGTTTTTTTTAAAAAGCATTTATGATGGTACTGTAGTTATCCCACACAAGTAGTTATGATATACTCTTTGAACCCGCTTACCGGTGATAGACATCCATTTTTTTATAAGTTCTTCTTAATAGTTGTTATTATTTTTATTTATAAATTATTCTAAATTTAAGTTACGTTTTTTTATCGCATAATGGCTATGGATACTTAGAAATTTTAAAGTAAAGATTTTTATTCAAAATGCAACGCAATTTTGCGATTAATTTTTTTAAGTCGTGATTTAAAAAAGAATCTGGCAAACAATCAATCTTAATAATCTTTAAATCACGGTCAGCCATTTCGACAATTGATTACACTTATTACTTATTAATTACTTTTAATCATTATGTTTCTCGTTTTAAAACCTACAGACAGTCGTGTGTACCTCGTGATAAAACTGCGCAACATTTTGTTCAACTTATGTCAGTCACCATTACGTTAATTCAGTAAAAAAACTATGACAAATATCATTACCCTCAGGCTTAACAAGATAATGTTGCCAGTCAAATATCTATAAAGAGGATTTGCCATAACCGCCTGCTTGGCTAGCCAATTCGCGATTCCAGAACCAGGCACCCTGTAACTAAGACAAATCTGCTCGTTACAGGTCTACATAATTATGATCTGGTATATTCAAGGCTGGTGATTCCGCCATCTGTCGGTAACCATTGCCATTATTAAGCCTTTTCCCATAAAGTAAGCACTTAAGCACTTGTTGTAATATGGAATCAGAAACAATGAAGGTATCACAAACTCCCAGACCCAAAAAAAATATGGCTTTGGCTATTGGCGAAACCCGAAGCTAGAGAGGACGGATAATTCTTAAGCCCATTATCATCATTTATTCAGGGACATAATATACCTTTGTTTTATACGTGGGAAAATACCTAACGTATACCCCCCTCTCCACGTGGGGCAAGGACAGTTGATGACGGGCTCGCACCGACTTAAACCCCACGTTATGCTCATATTGCCGCATGTATTCTAGCTGGTAGTAGCTGGTGGCAGTGTCAAGGGTCATCTACACAGGCATAAGCCTTATAGAAGTCCCATTCGACAAAAGTGTTGACGTAACGTCAAAGAATCCGCTCAGTCACAGCCTATATTGTATAGATACGTGGGACAGAAGTTAGTACAGCTTCTACTCCGAAAACTGACGTACTGAGTAGAAAAGGATCCTCCTTCTTCTCTCTTATTTCTTGTCAACTTCTTCCTCCTGAATGCAAACGCGACTACCTCTTTGATCTTAAAACCCACTGGGCAACCGAACCAACGGACACCACTTGGAGTCCGCCACCCAGCCATAAGACTCCGAAATGCGATAAAAAATACCTGACCAACATAAACATACCATGATGAGATGGATTATTTGATCCAAGTAGCTTTTATACTGCGAGATATATGGTACTGCGTTCGCCAATGAACGATCGTCTGGCCTGAGATGTTAAGTTGATACTTCATTATTTTTGTTTTTATCGAAATTTAGGTTAGGATTTAACATCCAAATTACCAAGGAAAAATTGCTTTTTGTAATAATAATCATTGGAGGTTGGGAAAGAAATAGAAATATGTAATGAAAGATTTTTTTACATTTTCCTTCAATTTTGGTAATGACCTTGAAAAAAACCAGGTTCTTTACCTGTTGTATGAGACGATAACTCATTTGTTTTCTAGATTATCTGTAGGCTAAAGACGTTACGCCGCATTGCAATGTACAATTAATTAAAATATCTGATAACAATTAATAAAATGCACGTTATCTCTAAGATGGATGTCTACGTGCAATGGCAAATAATTTGAAAGTAGATTATTTTTTGATTTAACTTGATTTTTCACGATTAATCCATAAAAAATGGCCCGATTGGCCTCTATACTGCTACAGATTCGAAATGAACTGTGAATATACACAGTCAGGTCATAAATATTGTCACACAGTAAAAACTTTTCTTTTAGAATGCTGGCTAAAAAAAGTTTATTGAATTCGAATTTCGAATGTTCATGAAAATAAAACTGTATACTTTTTAGAATGTTACTAGTTTTTAAATATAGAGTGAACGCTTAAAGAAGACCGCGTTGCAGATATTGCGTTGCATCGTTGCGGTTACGCGCCAATTCAAATTTTTACATACTGAAAAATTTGAATATAGCCAAAAGATTCGTT